>OY720441.1:359396630-359996630 GCA_963082915.1 Dolichopus griseipennis
TGATTCAAATAAATTTTAATATTTGATAATTGAATAGAGTTTAAGTTTATTGAGTCGTTTTTGAAGCAGATTATGGAATTTCATTTATTGTGAGAACTGTTAGAATATTGAAAATGATTCCATCCAATATGGTTCCTTATGATAGAAATATACCACTATATAATTTGGAACGTTTCATAAAGAACCTAACTACTTATATAAGTTTATTTTTAGCCTATCCCCAAATCTCCTCTTCCATAGCATTTGCCTTCCAATTCCTTAAGCTATTTACATCTAATTCCAATTCCTTAAGCTATTCCAAAATATTTGCCATGAAATGTAAGGTAGGCATTATTGGGCGATTCCTAATCCAAATTTCAATTGATTTGTCCATGAGGGAAAAAGACTCCATTTAACATCTATGGATTGATAATAGAGGTGTTAGTTTACATTTAAATGGGTTATTTTTTGGAATTGGATTTAATTAAAGTTTCTGAAGGATCCAGCCAAGTTATCGAGACTTTATAATAAAACTAAGGATAGATTCATCTCACTTTTTATACTTAATATCAAGGCATAACGGGATCCTTGAGCCAAAACTAACTAAAATTTTAAATAAAAAAAAATTCAATTCAAAAGTTCTCTTGAATCATATATTTAAGACAAAATTGTTAGCTTTTTCAAAAAAATTTAAATTGCCTTTAAACATTAACTAATACACCCAAAAAAAAACAACAAAGCCATTGACATCAATTTATTATTCTTTTTTTATTTATTCTATTTTTATATTTTTTTTTTAATTTAATTTAAAAAAATTTTTAAGTTGAAAATTTGTAAAAAAAGAACTCGTTGTAAATTTTTGATTGTGTATAGTATTTAAAAAAAGAGAAGTTTCTTCCATTTTCTTTTTTTAAAGATAAAGAAAAAATGAAAGGGAAAATGGCTTTAGGATAAGAAAAACTGTTTTTCTTTGTGTATGATTTGATTTTCTTTTGCTTTCAAGGAAATTTTTCGTTTTTTGCTTTTGTTTGTCTTTTAGAATTTTTTTTTATACCCTTGCATACTAATAAGGCCACGGGTATATTAAAATTACTCCTCCGTTTGTAATGCATCGATCTAGGCATGCTCGGAATAGTGTCAAAGGTATGTTTCCGATACATACAAAAATTGATTTCGGAGATTGTGTATGTCCATCCGTCCGTCCGTGTGTCAGCACGATAACTCCTAAACCAAAAGGGCTAAAGTTTTAGTAAACAAAGTCATTTTTAGGCATTTTCTAGGTTTCCTATTATTTTTGGTTCAAATAGGATCAAGGCTTCGGGGAGTTGCCATATAACTTTTTTGAACCAATATGAATTTCTTTAAAACTAATAACACTGGGAGGCGAAAATAACTCACGGTTATATATGACAAGCACTTTTATAAGATTTCAAAATGTTAAGGCTTCATCTTTGGACAGCTGCCATACAAAGTTGTCAATTCGGTAACTGTGAATCTAATGAAGCTGCAAGGGTAAAACTAAATCTGGGCAAGTAAAGTAATTGGGCGTGTTTCTTAGAAAAGTTGAACATTACTTGGACCAACTTTTAAGGTGGTCCAAATTTTTTTTTAAATAAAATAGCATATGAGAATTAACCAATGATTAAGTAATTTAATTTTATACATTATATAGTGGGTATGCTCGAGTATCTAAAAGTTGACAAGGGCAACTAAAATCTTCCTAGTTTTAATGTATTTTTGAATCTTTTATAAAATTTATTATATGGAAAAATAAATCTAAAGGACCTTCATATTAAAATTTTTAAGGGTAATTTAAAATTTAAAACTATATATACGATACGATTTAAATATAGTTATAAAAAGATAAAATAGAAATTTAATATGTGTTAAGAAAATTTTTATTTGACATTTTTTTTATAGAATTTATTAATCATTAAATAACTTTTATATACAAGTATATAAGTATAAATACTTATATACTTACTTATCATTTAATTAATTTTATTGTTTTTTGTTAGTATTTAATTGAAAATTTTTTGGAGTTAGATTCAGATTCAAATGTCCTGAAAATTTAAATATTAAGTATTTAAATTTATTGATAGGAAAATTAATTAATTAATGATTAAATTTAATTAATAGAAAAAATAAAGAATTAATGATTAAAGGAAAAATTTTCTGGAAATGGATAGTTAGATTCTATGGAAAGAAAATTGTTAAATCAATGTTGTGAGAGTAAGTTTATTAAATGTAATATACTTAGTCTTAAAAGTTAATATTATTTTAATAATTAAAATTTATTTTTAAAGGATTTAAATATTGGAAAATTAAATGGAATGGAACTAATTAATGCTCTAAAAGCTATTGTTAGAAATGTTAAACTTGTTGAAGTTTATTCAAATTTATAATTTTATAACTAGAAATGGTTTCTGTGAAGATAGTTAATTTGTCATATAAAGCATAGCTATTAATGTTTTATTTAACACAGTCTTAGAACTTAAATTATTTAAAATTGTATAACTACTCTTTGACAATATTTTCTATTTTAAGTTTTGGGAATCTAGTTATAGTTAACTAACTACTAAGAAGATTCTATAAATACTTCTATTGGTTACACAATCCTTTACTATTGTATCTTCTCACAAAAATGGCTGTTTTTGAACTAAGTTTATAAGTAGTGCAATTTAAAACTAATTTATTATTCTGAAAATTAAAGCTTTAGTACTTAATCAAGAATATTACGTACAAATTCTAGAGTCTATGACCGCCTGATTAGGAACATAACTATACGACACTTGTCTCAACTTTATTTTTCGAATTAAGTTCTAAAGTCATTAGCTTTGAGCTGTATTTAAAGGTAGGAGCATTCCATAACACGGTTTAGTAAATCCTTTTTTTTAAAATTTCGTTTTTAAGGATTCTACAATTAGATACAAAATCGGAATTGTCAGGCTTTTTCAGAATATAAAAAATGAGATTTTTTTAAACGATATTTTCGGGTTGGGTCTGAAATCTTGATTTAGTAAATCTCGTTTTCACAAAATCTCGTTTTAGAAAATCTTGTTTTAGAAAATCTTGTTTTTAGGAAATCTAGTTTTAGAAAATCTTGTTTTTGGAAATTCCGTTTTTTCATATTCTGAAAAAAGCTGATAATTCTGATTTTGTATCCAACTCAAAAATTCTTAAAAACCAGAATAATTTTTTAATAAAAAACGAGATTTTCTAAAACGAAATTTTCTAAAAACTAGATTTAAAAAAAAAGATTTACTAAACCGAGATAATGGAACGCTCCCGAAATGTTCAAATTAAAACGAGATTTTCCAAATTTACTAAAATTGGATTTTCTAAACGAGATTTTCTGAAAAGATAATTTTGGAAATGGGATGTACCAAACCGAGATTTCAACACCAAGAAAGGCGTCGCTATGATTTAACTTGATATATTCTACAAGATACCAACTTTGCCTATACTTTCGTAAAAGTTATTCTGTATTCTAATTATTACGTAGATTATGTAGACTTAAGTAAGTATTATGAAATGAATTCAACTTATTTACTTAATATATCATAAAAAATGTATTAAGGTCTTGTAGTAATTTCAAGTTGAATTATATTTTGAATTTCCAGACATTTCTAACATATTCTAATACTTCATTTACAATTGATTGATGTTAACTGGCACATACTTAGAATAAATCCAGAAACTGTAATCATTTCCTTTCCCCATCTTTCAGCTAACCTCTTACTTTCATCTTAATTTTCCATATTTTTTTAAAACTTACAAAATTACATTTTAATTCATAACATAAGATAAATCAAATTATTATCATATCTACAGACACAAAAATATACTTAAGTACTTACTTCTTTTTTTTTTCATTTGCCGCCTTAAAATATGCTATCTTAGATAAGTTTTTTAATTTAAATATAAAATCTAAATTAAAATTTCTTTTTTATATTTTTTTACACACCTTTAGAAATACTGAAAGTTTTTTTCTTTCTAATCTTTATTAATTAATCACAAAAACAATACAAATTTAAAAAACAAGAAAAAAAAACATCAACAAATACAAAACAAAATAAAATTTTAAAGATGAAAACATCTAAACAATACAAATACTATAAACAAAAAGTTGAAGAATTTAATTTAATTGTTACCGGAATAACTGTAAAATTAATTTAAATACGTTTACAGTTTCTTATCACTTAAACTTACTTGTATAGAATTTGTATTATTCAAAAATTTATGTTTTTCGGGCTTCGGCGCCCGAAGTTCGGTTTAAAAATCATGACTAAGTATAAACCAACATCGGAAAAATCGAGTTTTCGTTAGGCATATGTGAAATCGAGTCAGACTTTGAAATGGTTACTTGAGGCTTCGGACACGAAGATAACGGGCGAGCGAGCGAGTGTGTGATTTTCCGTAAAATTTTATAAAGAAATCTCCCGTAAAGAAATCTCCCGTAAAGAAATCTCCCATTCGCTGAGTGCTTGACTGAGGCCTGAGGGTTTCAGATGTGATATCTTAATAGTCAGAGATATTCTAATAACAATTGTCGGATCAATGCAAACGCAAAATTAATTTAAGGATTTAAAAAGAAAAAATACTTATTTGGAAGAAAAAAGAAGTTCATATCTCGAACTACTGAGGAATAATGGTTACCAGACCCTATTGCACAACTATCACTGATGAAATAATCAAATTATCAAAATTTTTATATCACCAACACCAAATTTGACAACAAGCACATAAAGTTTAGTAAAAAACACTCACTAATTAGTAAAAAACACTCAGTTACCAAAGTATATGATACTGATTAGTGTTGGTGCGACCCTGTTAATGAATCCAATTGAGTATTATAATCTTAGTCCGTTGCCTTACTGCACTGCACCAACCTCTTATGACTCATCAAATACTCTTTTTTTGAGAAGTTGTACTCAGTTACTCGTTTTTTTAAGAAGTTCTAGTTGTTAGTAGTAGGGTTGTTCTCATACCATATTCGATAATAATGCAACGGAGTTTTGATAAGTTAAAAACACTCACTTATCATAAAAATGAGTGTTTTATTATTTAATTAATGATAAGAGCTTCAACCTTGCTAAAAAGGGTAGTTCCAAAATAAACTCTTAATATATTTTTTGCTCTAATCTGAATTCTAAAAAGCCAGTCTGAAGTTAGCCAGTAATCGGACCTAATATACTTTCTTATAGGTTCTAATTTTTTTTCAGCGTCCTCATCTTCAATTCAGCAAATGATTTTTGAGGTTAATTTCGTGTTTCCAGAATTTAAGAGTCCACCACGACGCACAGCGGAACTAAATTCAATTTTTTAGGAACGATTGTTTTTAATTTAAAAATATTTTTCAGAATTCAGAATCAGAATCTCTGGAATGGATCAACAAAAGTTGTCTTCTAATAGAATAAATAGATACATATTTAAATGGAAATATTTTATTGAGCGTAAAATTTTCTTCTATCTTTTATTCTATCTTGTAACTGTGTTATATGTATTTCTATACACATTTAGTATACAAGTATACAAGCTTATGTATTCCTTATATACTTATATAAAGAGAAGATATGATAAAAAACAAAAGAATTTTTTAGAGATTACAACCTGGGTTATTTATTAATTATGATGATGGTGATCCATGTTTTATTACTTAATGTTATTTTAAATCTTTCTGTTATGACGGTACCCAAAAAACCAAGAGACACAGAATCAACTTTTCCTGTTTACTTTAATTTTTATTCTTTTTGACTTTAATTTCGAAAAAAAAAAAAACAAAACAACAAAAAGTTTCGAACAAAAAAACAAAAGTTGGTACTTCTTTTGTTGTATAAAATGAATATAAATTAAATTTTTAGAATTTGTGGTTTTTAATTTAATATTTTTATTTTTATTTTAATATTGTATAAAATTTTGTTGGGGTTTTGTTTCGTTTAAAAAAAGAAGAACTGGAGAAATCTGGAAAATTTCCTTTAAATTATAAAAGAAAATATTTTAATAATAAAATTAGGTCTGTAGGTTCAAAAAATAAAAAAATAAAAAGAAAATGGCGGAATATTTAACTTTAACTATAAATGGAAAATTTAAACAAATTTAAACAAAATAAAAGAATTTTGTAAAGTAAAAGTAGGTCTTTTTATATTTTAAAGGAAATCAAATTAAAATTTCGTACTGGCTTGGATGAAATAAAAACGTAGTTAGTCTAAAATTTTCAAATTAGATTGGACTTGTCTTTTTCTTGCAGCAACATATTTGAAAAAAGGTACTCACAGATTTTATAGTAGAACTAATACAGCAAGATAAAATTTAAAAAGTTCTTAAGGCCGCGCTTTGCCCAGAAAGTTTAGGTATCATTTTTGGGTTGTATTTTATCTTTTCTTTTTTTTTTTTGGTTCTATTACAGAATTGGGAACTAATTTGGATTCATTGAAAATCATATGTTGTTGCACATAATTTTTTTGCACGTTAATGACGGTTACCTCGTAAGTCATAAGTACAATTAATTCGCCTGTCCTTGTTTTTTCGGATTTTTAACCGTTATGGCAAAAGACTGTTATCGATTCCGTGAAAACTCCGTTGTTCTAAAACCGATAACCAAAAAATCGTTCAAGTAATTGACTCAAAATATGAACATGTGTAACTCTAGGCCAATTTGATGTACAAATAAAATTGGTCTGTTTGGCAAATTAACTGTAAACTTTAAATGCGTCACTCTTTTAACTAACTGTAGGTAATTTTAAGAATAGACTGGACATTTTTAAACAAATGATGTGGTATTATACCTAAATATTGAGTACCTTTGAACGAAAAGAAAGTGCGTAAAGTTAATTGGGTCAAGCGTTCAAGCTAAGTTTATTTCATCAATTTGTGACAGGAGCCCTTTTACGGAGTACTTCAAACTTAAAATGCATTAAATTAAGTTAGTTTTGAAATTTAACCAATTTTAATAATTATATTTTGCGTATTACTTTTTTGCAAAACTATATTTGGCTGTGTATGAAACTATAATTAAAAACACTTAATCATTTAACTTATCTATAAATGATTTTCTGTGATTTCTATGTGAAATCCCAGCTGTATCATATCTATATTGTATAAATTTTATAATTATGTTGTTATCATATCATTAACCTTACGAAAAGATGTATTGTTTTTATAATCAAATTTGTTTTTTTGACAATAATTTCCAAAATGAAAGAATTTTAATGAAATATTTTTACATATACTCAATAATGAAGATAATTTAGATTAAATAAATAAAGCTTAAGTACTTACAATTGATCTATAACATACATTTATTGTAAACTTCAATTCTATGTGTTTGCGAACCTAACCATATTTTGAATAATTCAATTGAATTTACTAACTACCTTAAATATAAGGCGTTTTTTGTTTTAAACCTGAGCAGAGCATGAACTGTCAAAAAAAAAAGTAGTTTTTTTTTTTTTTTTTTTTAGCTCTGAGCGCCCACAGCTTGTGATTTGCGCTTTTTTTTTAAATCAGAGCGCTCTGAATGCTCAGTGGAAATATATCGAGCACGGCTGAGCAAAATAAAGTACAAAAACATCTTGTTGTTTGTTTAAGATTTTACTTGTTAAATAAAAGTTGAGAGGTTTTCTTTATTTTAAGTTATCCATTGTTAATTTAATTTTAGTAATCAATTTAATTTTTTGACAATTTAAAACGTTACTAAAATAAAAATGACAGTTTTTTCAAATCTTGTTTTTTTTTTATTAAATCTGAACACCCTGAGCGTACTCTGTTCAAACTCTGCTCTGAGCGTGCACATTTTGTTCAGAGCGTGCTCAGAGCAAATTTAGGGTGCTTTTTCTATGCTCTTATCGATGCTCTTATCGACGCTATTATAACTTATCGCAGCTGCAACATAAACACACCCTTAGACAATATTACTCCATCATTTAATACCAAATTCACTTTTCTATTTATAAACGTAGCTGTTCTACTAAAGAAACTGTTCCAAAAAATTCAAAAAGAAATGGTAATTCCTTTTCAATCTTTACTACTTAATTTTAACTCCATAACCACAAATCAGTGAACAAAAGGCGCCTCTCAATTCTATTATCTTAATTTTTTAATTGGATTCTAATAACATTTAAATTTTTTTTAATAAGTAAACTTATAAACGACTATATATATATATATTAATAAATTTTATATTAAAATGTCAAATCAATTTATTTTATAAATTATTATCAATTATATTGCACACACTATGACTACATAGTTATTCTAATATATTTGTATTGAATTGAAAAATCTGGTGACTTTCATTTATTATTTGTTGCGTTTCACTCCATCAGTTTGGTGTCTCTGTTTTTAGCACATTTTTAAAGAATTTTGTAAAAATGTGCCTATATAGCTTCACTCTGTCCGTCCGTCTGTCCGTCTGTCCGTCTGTCCGTCTGTCCGTCTGTCCGTCTGTCCGTATGTTTACAAAAACTTTTACATCGTTTGAAATAGAGAAAAGAAGTTTTAACCACTAGTAGGTATTACAAAAAAAATAATTTCGTAGAAGAATTTTTTTCTGTAGCCCCACCTGTTACGGGGCTACAGCCCCCCAAATTTGGAAAAACCCCTATATTTAATTTGTTATAACAAGAGTTCTGTTAAATATATTTTCAATGTGAAAACGGCAAACGATAGCTGGTTTCATAAGCTTTATAAATATTTAAAAGACAAATGTTTAGGGTTGCCATACGGTACTAAAATTTAACATTACACAAAACTCAATTTTTACAAAATTTTTGGTCACACATATCTTCTAAACGGTTCAAGCTAGGGTCTTGAAATTTTGGGAGAAGTTAGATAATCAGAAATTAGTAGGAGTCGGTTAACAAAATTTTTTTGTCAAGCCCCATGTTTAGGAGTTATAAGGGCTCGAAAATTGAAATTTTGCAATTTTTACACACCTGTAACTTGAATACCTGTTCAAATTTTTTTTTAGTGATATACAAAATTCAAAGCTCTATAATTATATTTAAACATGTGTCAAAGGTTTTTCTTAATTTTGAAGGGTGACGAAGCTACAGCCCCTGCAAATTCCAAAAAAGCCCTATATTTCAATTGATATAACAAGAGTTCTGTTAGGTTTATTTTCAATCGAAAAACGGTAGAAGAGAGCTGCTTTTATAGGCTTTACAAAGATATGTCGCTTAAATGTATAGGGTTGCCATACGGTACTAAAATTTACCATTATATAAAACCCAATTTTTGCAAAATTATTGGTCCCATATATCTTCTAAACGGTTTAAGATAGGGTCCTGAAATTTTGGGAAAAGTTAGATCTTCAAATATTAGTAGGAGTCGGTTAACAAAATTTTGTTGCCAAGCCCCCTGTTTAGGAGCTATAAGGGCTCGAAAATTGAAATTTTGCTATTTTTAAGCACCTGTAACTTGAATACCTGTCCAATTTTTTTTTTATTAATATACAAAATTTAAAGGCCCAACATTATATTTTAACATATGTTAAAGGTTTTTCTTAAATTTAAAAGGGGTTCCTTAAATTGAAGAAAGTGTCTCTCAGTTTTACCCATTTTTGCTTAGATTGTATAATTCTAAGTAAAATTTCAAATTTTTGTGGAATTCACAATTTAATTCATAGAACCTAAAAAAATGGAGGGGGGTCGGAGGGGGGGGGAGTTAAATGAAGTTAGATCCTTGAGAAACTTGGAAACCTTCCCCATTAAAGGGCTATTCGTCAACAAATTTAAAATAAAAACTTTACTGTTAGCAGTAAATTTTATAATTAAGCAGTAACTATTTCCAAGTAAATATTTCCAAAGTTAAACTCAGTATGTAATACAATATAAATTTGAAAATGTGCTTTTTTAAAAACCCTTGGTTTTTTTTCATCACTTGTTTTTTTTTATATTAAGTGCCATAGGGTAAATCTTATTAAGATGAGCTAAAACAAAAATCATGTTCATTAATTCAAATCAGGGGGATAATAAAAGTACAAAAAAAAAAACAAAAAAAAATTATAAAATTTAAATTGCATTTAAACGCCTAGGTAACTAAAGGAAGGAATAAATTAAAAAGCGCGCACTTATCTGATATACAACTTGACAGGTGTCACTCACATTCTATTCATCATAATAAATTAATGACATTATGAGCATTTAAAAAAAAAATTTAAGTGTAAATAAAGGGTAAGGAATTTAATATTATTAAAATTTTTAAAAGTTGTTGATTAGATGGATTACAATTTAATATGTTGTATATATATATAAAGAATGTTTCAATTCTTTTTTTTTTTATTTAATAGAAGAAATTTAAGATGGCATATTTTTGGGCTAGTTAGTACTTATCTTAGGTTTTAAGAAATATTTTTCCAAATAAAGAAAGATATTTTTAAGAAATATTTTCTTTGAAAGTTTTAAAGTAAATACATATTGTTTTGATATGGAGGATAGCATGTATTATGTAACAGGTAGGTCTTGCGGCCCGTTGTGCACCCACTTTCAATACTTTTTATCAATTTATATATTAATATTGTAATATTGTTTATATTATTATTATATCTTAAATTATATTTGGTCACCATGGGGATTTGAAAAGAAAAAATATTTTTCAATAACTTTTTTCAATGAAAATTCATGGTCCGGGAATTGAACTTAACTTTAAATTGTTAAAGCATTATTAAAGCGTAGAACTTATATGTCGCAATATGAAATAAACCTGATACAAACAAAAAATTTGAATGAAAAATCAATGCAATCAATTTGCGTTAAAACCTAATTTATTGCATCAGAGAATTAGTAAGGGATTATAATAAGGGATTTAAAACCTTTTAGTACTGAAGCAGGGTGCTCTCTCGAACTATAGCCTCAATCAAAATTTGACTGAATGATATTGGGAATATAAACAAAAAAATCTCCATACAACTTATACAGGACCAAAAGTGCTAACTTCACTGGATCAGAAAAATTCCATTGTAAGATATTGGACTAAGGCACCCCCACTTAATCAAATCTTTCTTAAATCTCAATGCTGATTAATCGGCCTAACATTTTGCTTAGAAAATGGACCAAAAAAAATCATTTTGTTCCGGCCTTTTTGCATTACAGGTAGTTGATTCTTTTATATAAGTTAAGATTACTACAGCTGGGTGGCTCAGTGGTTGAGTGCCGACCTTTCATGCGGAAGGGCCCGGGTTCGAATTCTAGTGAAAGTAAAAAAATATTTTGAAAATCGAAGACGTTTCTACATGTTATAAGGCCTAGTACTGTATGTGAAATTCAATAAGACCAATTCTAATAACACGAATATAATATGACCCCCTGTTCCAACATGTACCTATGGTATAGACAGGCTTATTAGCCTAACAGTTGAACAGTTAGCGCTTAAAAAAAAAAAAAAGTAATAATAAAGGCCTTAGTGCTAAAATAATATTAAAATAGCATCAATGAAATAAAGAAATGAGGAAGATAAATTGTTAACAAAGCACTTCATGATAAAAATTTGTTAAGAATCTAGTATCTTTCGAAGGATTCTTATCATTTTTTAAGTAATTGTTACTATAATATACAATCGCATCATAATTTCGAACTCCTCTAATTTTAATAATACTTTATGTAATAATTATCCATCATCCAATGAAATAGAACTAATTTTCAATTCCATGTAAAATACCAGACATACCAAATTTCCATTCAATTAAAAACATTTTTTGTTTTATTATTCTCAGCAGGACCTTTTTATCTTTTAAACTCATGGTTACAGATTGAAAAATATTAATTATAATTTACATAAAAAATTAAAAAAAGTAATGGAAGCGTTTCCAATGTCTCAATTCAGTTTAAAACCGTACATGCACGCACATTAAAAAAATTAAGCTATTTAATAAAAATCCAATTTAAAGGTTATGTTAATAAAAAAAGCAGAAAATAAAAAAAAAAGTAATTTAAAATGTAATATTATTTTTTTTGCTCCATTACTTTAAATTTATTGTAAAATGGCGCCATTTTAATACCATACAATTAAATTATATAGTCATGATTATATCGTTCTAATACAATCTAATGACTTGTCGTTGTATAAAATCGTAAAAAATTAAGGCAGAAAAACACAAACACACACACATAAACGAATGAAAAATAAATGAAATAAATATATTATCAAGGATGAATAGAAAAACAGATACAAAATAAAAATAAGGATATTTTTCTGGTTGGCTTCTGTTTATTTCCATTAAAAAAAAAATTTGAATTTAATTTGATGCTTTAAAAAATCTTATTCAAGTATAACTCAAGTAAAATATTTGACGTTTAAAGCGATTGTCATTTGAATTATCTAAATCTTTAATTTTTTTTAAAAACATTTCTCGAATTTTCTAAGAATCACATTTGATTAAAATAATTGATAAAAATAAAAGTATGTTGGATCATAATTGAAAGCAAACATGTAAACAGTTGAACAATAAAAACTAACCTTACAAAGACTTCATGACAATGAACGCTTCTCTGACGTTCTCTGACGCTCTCTGACGGATTCACCCATTCAACTTAAGTTAAATGTACTAAATTGTATGAAAGTATCAACCAAAGACGTTCTCTTTATGCAGCCATTAAAACTTAATCAACTTTTAAACTATTCGCACCCGCTGTATTCAAATGTCAAAATATTAAATATTGTTTCAAAAACAAAAAAAAAAGTACTCAAGTACTCGCTGTTTGGTTTGGGGTAAGGATTATAAATTTTTTTTGGAAGTTATTTGTAAAACATAATTCTGAATTCAATTTAAATCAAAATAAAATAAATTAAAAAAAAAGCAAAATTTGAATATTTTATTTGAAATTTGTAAAAAAGAATATGTCAAAAATTGATGTCAAGTACATCGCATTGTGAATACATACCCCTTTGTAAAGTAAGTGTTCTCTAGATGGAGCATAAAAGCCTATCTATAATGACGCTCTCGTTTCGCTCTCATAACGTAGTCAGCGAAGGAGTGTCCACAATGAAGTATACATGACAGCGTTTTTTGACAATGTTTTGTTTACAAATTCCAATAATTAAAAAATATTCAATAGTTTAAAGTTTATTGTATAGCTTTTTTGAACAATGGTTTGCTATTATTTAACCCAAGATAGAAAAAAAATTAATAATTTTACTAATTTTTTATTCTGACAATTCATTTTTTTATTTTCAAAGTTCAATTATTTGACATTTGAATACGTAGAGAAAGTGAAAAAGTAAAAAGTTAAATACCTTCGTAATGACTGCGTCATGGTTGAGTCAATTATAGGCACTTTCTTACAATTGTGAATCTCTGAAATATTTGGCAGTTTAATCAACAAAATAAATATAAAAATATTACATACTCATAGGTACACAAGACTAATGTAATAAAGTATTAGAATACAATTATTAAAAAGATTAATTAGTGATCAAAGATGTCAATTGAAATTAATGGCAAACTTTTTTGATTATACATCAACAATATGGGGGGATGTGAGGGAGTCTTTAATAGGTTTTATTGATATTTTTCACTTATTGGCAATACTAATTGCTGTGGTTTTAAAACTTAAAACATGGCTTGCGTTTTATTTCTCATTTGTTGATTTTTCAAGATTTCAAACAAAATAAATATAATTTTTTTTTGATTAAATAATTTAGGTTATCAGTTATCACCAATCAAACAGGGACTTTTAGGAACAAAAACAAAGTAGTTTAATTGACTTACTTAAGATAAAAGTAATGGTTACTACTGAAATTAGGTACATAAAAATGTTTCAAATAATAAGTCAGTGATGCCACAGTTAGAGAAATAGATACAAGAAACTTTCTTTAATGTAAAGGATTTCAATCTTTAATTCTCTATTTAACTTATAGTTAGAGCAAGTAACAGGTGATACCTAAGATAATTTTTAAAAATCTTATCTTTTTATTCTCTTATTTTTGTTATTTTCATTTAAATTCTAAAATCTGAATCAGTGGCAAAATATAGTTATATAGTTAGATATTGTACAATTAGGTATAAGTATACAATATTTTAAATTGTAGTGATCTTTAATAAGATCAAAGTTCATATTTAATATTTTTAAAAGTTTATTTTTGTAATAATTTATGAGATATTTTTTTAGAATTACCTACTAGAATTATAATTAGAATTTTTAAAAATTATTATTTGCGTTTTTTTTAAATCATTTTAGTGATTATGAAACTTATACTTAAATTTCAATTAATTTATTCTATTAATAAGGAAAAACTATAAATTATCAATTAGTTAAGTATATAGTTAACTTGTAAATCAAAAAAATAATTCAAATCGTTTAATTAATTACTAATAATTAACGCATCTACCCATTTAACTAAATTAGTAAATAAATTAGAATTTAACTTTAATTTAGAATATTTTATTAAGCGATCTTAATTAACTTTCATTTAACCTGTAAAATTAACCTTTAATAATTATAAGTACTTAATTACTTCTAGGCTTTTTTTATAAACTGAATCTAAAATTGATTTGATTCGTTGTTACTTATTTGTTTATTCTGACTTTGAAATTTGATTTGCTTAACTTCTAATTAACTTATTTTCTAATATAATATATCTAAGTATCTGACTCATAGCTCAGTGGTTAGAGTGGCTGCTTTTCAATCGAAAAATTTCGGGTTCAATTTCTGGCCAGATCATAACTTGTAAAAAAAAATTTAATTTATAATTAATATTGTACTGTATGTCAAACCATAAAATAAAATTCAACTGCCATACATGAAAGGGAAAGGCAGATGTAGGGGACTGTACATAAATAAATAAATATGTAAGTATAGTTAATCTTTGTTCTCATTTTCATTCAAAAGGCTTTAATAGACAACTTATATACTTATGCTCAAGATTTCCCATCCGACCAACTTCTCTCTGAAGTAAATTGACCATCCAATTATTTGGTTTAACTTTGATTAAAAGTCTATATTTGAGAGTGAATTAGTTATTTTAAAGGATATAATAATATCAATTATAAATTGGAAGACCTATTAGATTGATCCGTTCCGCCATTATTAATTAAATTCTATAAACTACTTTGGTTTAAATTAAAACTGTTTAAAATTAATTTACATATTCTAAACTAATATTGAAAAACTTAATTTAAGTTACTCTAATAATTTATTATTTAAATAAAATTTCAAAAATATCAGAGCAAATACTTATTAATACATCCAATAACCTGATTATAAGGAAATAAATATTGGATAAGTAAATATTTGTCTAATCTATTGTGCACTAAAAAAAAAAAATCTATTTTCCACCTAAATATTTATTTTTAGATAATGTCATTGTTTTTAAAAATAGTATCAAATAGATTTTGTTTCATTTTTCATACTAAATAATATAATTATAGTTGTTTTCTGATATTTTGGTTGTTCCGGCACCAAAAAATATGAATGAGAATCAAATTAAATAAATAACATAGGAATACAGCTGGCTAATTTTCATGTTAATATAACATTTAGAATAAGTTAATTAGGAAATATGATGAAAAAATTTTAGAAAATAAAAACGGAATAATAAGTATAAAATCGTTTTTCAAAAATAGAAAAAAAAAATTTTCAAAATTTCCGTAAATTAAATAATATGATATTTTGAAATGAAAATTTAAATGAGTGCAAATATTTTTTAGTTATTTAATGAATACTAGAAATTAAGTACGCTTAAAATTGCATAATTTTAGGCAACTAAATAAAACGTGATATATTTTATGGGACTTATGAAACTAAGTACTAGTCAATGATCAAAAAATTTGGAAGAATAACAGTATTGGAATCGATCCCGGTCAATAAGTTAAATGCTTAACAGTGTTCGATTCCGATACGCTAAGTACTAGAAGTTAAGTGCGCTTAAAATTGCATAATTTTAGACGACGAAATAAAAAGTTGTAGATATTTTATTAGTCTTATGGAACTAATCAATGATCTAATGCTTTTTTTTATAATTCCTTTTCCACCCCTTTAAGAAGTGTAGGGCATTCAATAAGTCTATTTTGACTAGGCTTCACAAATGTTAATTTTGTGCACCATCTATTATCCTACACTAGAGTTATTTATAAATATATATACATATATTAAACCTTAATTTATGTTATGATTTTATTTATTACGATATAATTATGCAATTTTACGATATCTTTTTATTTGACCGGGTTTTGAACCGGAGACTTTCCACACCAAAGACGGCATCTTTACTACTAAGCCATTGATCAGATATTGGTTAATGATCAAATTTATTTTAAATTTACTTATTGTGTATATTTTTTACTAGGCAAAACTTCAATACAAATATGGTTTTACTTCAAAAACCCTAGATGTCTAACTAGTTAGTATAAATATTATATTCGCTATTTGCTATTTGTCTTTTTGGGCTAAGTATATTTCATTAATAGTTTTTTTATTTTTATTATATTAAATCATGCTATTAGGAAAGGAATTTTTGAACGGTTGTTATAGGAACGACATAATTTTTCATTAATTGAATTTTATTTTTAGAACTAATATTCTTTATTATGATTATAAGTATAAGTAAGTAAAAATCAAGTTGATACTTTATGATATGACAAATAAAACCGTCCAAGAGAATTGACAGCAAATGTCTGATTTATTCATATTTAGTTTACATTTCTATAAAACTCATGATAGAAGCAAGATACTTAATATTAAAACATAATTATTTCGAGAATTTATTTGAATCTGGTAAAACAATTTAAATAATTAAAACAAAACGCCAATTTTAAAGTCAATTATCAATTTAAGTGACTATTTCTACACATTGGAAATGCTTCGTTCGTTAAAAACAAGCTGTAGAAAGTCATTTAGTGTAAAAACTCCTAAATCTGAAACATTTTTCCATCCAATTAATTTCTTTTTCCCTCTCTTACCCAAACTTTGTGGACATAAAATAAGGTCGTGCAAAATAAAGCCCTCTGTGTTTTATTTTTTATATGTAGTAACACTTAAATTTGTGAATTTTAAGTACATCAATTACATATAAGAAATAAGATTTGGCCTATTAATTCTAGTTGAATGTGAAACAAAGCCCAGGGTGTATATATCATATCCTGAAAGAATCTTAGAGTAAGATTAAAAAAAAAATATAAATTTCCCTTTACCAGAATTTTGAATCCAACTTTAAAATATCTTCTAATTCAGTATCTAACCTACACATATACATTCTGAAAAAGGAGAATATCCAGATTTCGATTTTTTTTTTAATTTTTCAGAATTAAATACTGGGGTGTTACTTCTCATTCCATTCAATCTTTGATTTTTTAGAAAAAACAACCTTCCATCCAGAGGTTTTATTTCTCAAGAAGTGGAAGATTAAATTAAAGGAGAAATAAAATCCGTAATGAAAAACAATACCCCAGGTGTTTTATTTTTCACTTACAATGAAAAATATCACCTCGAGGTCTTCCTTCGCCTTATCCGAAGTTTGATTTCATCTTAACCGTGGTTTGATATCGCTTTATCCGAGATCTTATTTCACCATTTATAGAATTTTGTAAAGTTGTATAAATAGTTACTTTTACCGCAGTACTTTCGACTTTTGAAGTTATACTGGGAAAACATTAAAACTACAACCTGTGTTCTTATTCCTTGCACAATGATGGTATTCTTTTATTGGATAAGTGCATTGCAATTCGCATTTGGCAATACGTAAACACCATTTTGTCACCATCATCATCTGACCAATGGCGTAGTGGTAAAGACGCCGCCTTTCATGAGGAAGGCCTCGGGTTCAAACTACGGTCAGATCATATCTAATAAAAAAATATCGTAAAATTGTATAATTATATCGTAATATAAAATAAGATTTAATAAAAATATATAAATAGTTATTGTGTAAGATTATAGATGGCGCACAAAGTTAACATTTGTGCATTCATATTTCATAACCTTATACAATAGCTACAGCCGAGTAATCAACAACTTGGTGAACATTATGTTTAAAGAAACTGAAGCCTAGTTTAAAGTGAACTTGGTGAATGCCCTATACTCCTTAAAGGAGTGGAAAAGGAATAAAAAAAAAAAAAAATACACCATTTCAAAGTTACTTTACTTTTAATAAAATACAAAATCATAGAAATATTCTACTGTTACCATAGTAATAACCAAAAAATATTTTAAATGTAAATTTGTTTAACTTAAATTGACATTGAATTTTTTTTTTAATAATTAAAATTAGTACTTATTATTTATTTTGTTTAAATCAAACAATATTACGCCAAATATTCAACCCACGTGTAACTCTTTATTGTATTAATGATTTTTTGAAATTATTTTCAATTAAAAAACAAAACATATACAATTTATTAACAAAATAATAGTAAACAAATACTTTGTTAGTTAATGTGATATTGATTACAAACAAAGGGTTCAAATAACATAATATTATTAAAAAAAATTTTTCTTTGAAGAAGAACCCACAAATTATGGTAATTTCAGTTTTTAATAATAAGTGTAAATAAATACTTAATAGTGAGGGTGTTGCTAAAAGAATGTTAATAAGTTTTTAATATAAACATAATATAAGTATGTAATTATAAATTAAAGCAAATATAAATAATGCTATATTTGTGTAAATAATAAGTTATTAGTTGTTTGTAGTAAGATAGGTAAGTTTTTAATGAAAATTAAATACCTATTAGTAATAATATTGATTTTAATGATAGTTATTAAAACAACAACTTTGTATAATTACCATTAAAATTAAATTTAAATGTGCTATAATGTGTTAAAATCAATTATAAATGTTGATTTAAAGAAACTTAGTAAAAATGCGATACAGCTGAATGCAATTTAGAAAAAATATTAAATTTAATAATAGTTAAGTAACTAATTAGTTAATTCATTAATTATTAAGTATAAATGTAAAATAATTCAATAATTACAATGTTCGAATAACTATCAATGTTCTAGTGATGCGTTCTTGTCCTCCACTTAAGATTTCAGTTTTAGGTGATTGGTACTGATATAATATTGATAGATGATTTATATTTTTTAATGAATTTCTTTTAAGACTTCTTACATTTGTTATTAATAAAAAACCGAATCTTTAACTAAATCTATAGGATTATTATATACTTATACAGTAAGTAACAATTCGATGGAAGTTACGCAGTGACTAAAGGGAAGGTGGAGAGTTTTATTTATAAGTAGCTACCACACATTATTCAACTAAAACAAGCAATAAAATTTAATACACAAAACTGGCTTAAGTTGCCTTCCGATAAGTGCTTCAACCCGTTGTAGAACACAACCACATTTAAATTTTTCCATTCAAGTACTTGAAATTTCAAAATAAATTATTCTTTTTAAGTGCCATTCTGTTAAATACCGAATTCGCTTAACAACTTAAAATAAATACCAAACTTTAGAGCTGCTATTTAACGTTTCCATCTATTTTGCAGTAAAAACATTAATAATTTATCTTTTAGGCAACCTTTGCTAACTTTTAACTGAAAAGTTACCTGATTTTTTTAAGGCAATTTTCATGGAATTTTAGATAAGTGTATCTTCAAAACTTAAAACTAATTTTTAAGGCATTTTTAAGGCGATTCCAGCTTTAATTCGTCATCACTACAAAAATTCATAATTTTTATGTAAAACTAAATTTTTTATAGCTTCTGTTATGGAAAACTTTAAACTCATTTTTAAGGCATTTTTAAGGCGATTCTAGCTTTAATTCGTCATCACTACTAAAAGTTCATAATTTACATGTAAAACCAAATTTTTTATAGTTAGCTTCTGTCATGGAAAACTTTAAACTAATTTTTAAGGTATTTCGAAGCGTTTTAGAACGATTCTAACTTTAATTTGTCGTAAGCGAATTAATTTAAGAGCTTTATTCGAACCATTAAAATACCCATAAAGTTATTACAATTTTCTGAAGGTATTTAAGTGTGTTGTTTATATTTTTAAAAATTCCTATACTTATAAGTTAAAGTACGGAATATTCTAAATCACAATAGCAACGTCGAAAACTGTCTATGCAATCGTAAGTACATTTAACCTCAAAAATTACATGGCCTTGAAAGTGGTTGAAAAATTAAATTTAATTTCTATTCCTGTAATTTTAAAAATACATTTTTTTACATACATTTATATATTTACAAAAAAAAAAACAAAATACTGCCATTCCAACATGTTTTTCTTTTGTATAACTATTAAAAATTTGAAATGACAAATTGGCATTTGGCCTAATTGTCATATTGGCATAAGATTTATTTATATATTCAAAGTCCAGAATCTCACAAATTAAAAAAAATAAAAACAAAAAACAAAAAATGTAATAATAAATTAAAGTATTGGGCAAATATTCAAAATTATGTCTCCTACAAATTATTTTAGAGATAACTAAAACTCTCAGACTTTATATATAGTTAAATACTTATATATAATATGATTATATATAACTGATATCAATAAATGGTTTAATAACATTTCAACTTCCTAATAAAGTTTAAATTAACACTAATGTATCGAAATTTAAAAACTTGATTGCAAGGGCTTAAATTATTGAATTGTACAAATTATGAAAAATTGAAAGGGTTTTTAAAAAGCACATTTCCACAATTGATAAGTTTTTGTCAAAGATCCTAGGATTTTTAAAGAAATGTACAGCCAGGATAACCCGGATTATAATTAAATGACAGGTTTGGTTGATTTGGATTGTAATTTGGTACATTAGATGAGTTTCCCGGATATGAAGGTGGTGCACTTGGAACACTAGGATAATTAGGATTTGTGGAAGATGGGAAATTTGGAAATATATTTCCAGGTTGTGAGGGGTTATATCCTGGATACCCACCTGCATTGGGATTTACGGATGCATCACCACCAGCCTGTGGATAAAGTGATGCACCTGGATACCCTGGCTGTTGACCAGGATATCCCGGTTGTTGACCAGGATATCCCGGTTGTTTCCCAGGATAGCCAAAACAACCTGGTTGTTGTCCAGGATGGCCAGGATTCAAGAAAAACTTTTTTTAATTTTAAAGAAGCATTTTATAATTAAGAAAAATTCTAAACACAATGCCAAAATTTAGAATTGAAGCTGTATCTTTTACGTATATTAATTAAAAATGTTGACAGGTTTATGTTCAAGTTATTGGCGTTTAAAAATATAAAATTTTCAGATTTAAACCTCTTAAAGCTAAAAAACGGAGGGTTGTTGTAATTTAAATTGTTTAGAATATTAGGAATCAAAAATTTTATAAATCATAACGGTAAATTTACCATGTGGGAACACTATTTATTTTTATATTTAACTGAATATAATGAAGATTTATAGTATAACTACTGTAGAACTTGTCTAATAATAATTTAAATACAGGGCTTTTTCGTGTTTTGAAGGGCTTTAGCTTCGTAACAGGTAAAGAAAAAAGTCATTCAAGCAATTTATCTATCGGTACTTAAAATATCATTGCCTTATTTAAACTGGTATACAAGTTTTGTTAACTTTCGATCCGACGAACGGACAAATGCACATGGTTAAACTATATAGGTATCTTTTGTTATAATTCTTTAAGAATTTACTAAAAACCCTTTGTTTACTAAAAATACTTAATGCATTTAAATTTAAATTTCTATTCTTGCATTATTCAAAATTAAATGTTACTTTTATATACTTTCTAAAAGTCCACATTATTTTTATTTTCAATAAATGAATCCAGGAAATCGAAATTCATGGTATCCTGTCTTAAGTGCAAAATAAATAAAACTATGTATAATTTATTATTCTTTTATTTTATTTGTGTCTCTTTCAGTTTTTATATAAACTTAATGTTCAATTCAAAAAGCAAAAAACCATTAAATTATTTAAAGTAAATTATTTACTTAAAAAATGGTATTTTATAAACATTTAAAAGTAAACTCTAAGTATAAGTATTATTAGCATAAGTAATTATTCAAATATGAGAAGAGAGACAAATGATCTGCAACTGTTCCTCAACATAATTTTCTATTTAATTGCATCACCATTTTTAATTGGAATCAAAAATAAATGGAATTCTGTACTAATTCATATATTGTTACATAAAAGTAAAATTCAAAATAGTAACTCTCATAGAAGTATCATGCAGCATATTTATTATGATGGTAATGTACACTTGATAATGGAATCTGTTATGTAATGTGATTCTTGCCTTTATTCTCACAAGAATACTATTAATTAAATTACAATTACATATAAGTTATTTGATAGTATTACTTTAGGAAGTTCAAATAAATAATTAATATTTCTTAGTTTTAAGTTCAATTGGATCTCGACCATATAGTGGAATAAACCGAGTTGAATAAAATTAATTTCGAATTTTAATTCCGACTTCTGAAACTTTATCAATAGTCTCTCGAATTAGAAACACGAGTTTTCATTGTATTATTTAATTTCTGATTTAAAATCAAACTTTAGCTTTTGACCTATTACTTATTATTGCAATTCGCTTTTGAGGATAGCCGGTAAATAAATCAGTTTTAAGAATAAGAATTCGGAATTAAAGAGTATGCAGTTTCAAGGGTAAAATAAAATCTCAATCTTTTTATTGAGATACAAAATTTGCTTTTGAAATTACTGTGTAAAAATTCTATTATGTTTTCGAAGTCTTTTTTTAGGGTTTCGAAGTCCAAAATTAATATATTTGATAATCTGCTGAATTTATTTTGTCTTCTGTCAAATTTTAAATGTCACCCAGGAGTGACATGCCATGCTTTTAACTTTGATAGCATAACGCGCGGAAGCTATAGGTACAAATTTTTTTAACATTTGCTTATATATTTTGACAAACTTTATTCCGAAACTAACAAGTGAATAGTAACAATAGTTGTTAATAAGTTTCTGATCAAAACCTAATTATTGACTGGTATTACAATACTTTTCATTTTTATTTAAATGCGATAATTCTAAAATTACCTTTTAGCGTATTTTTACGGAACAGATAAAAATAAAACATTTATTTCCGTTTCCTAGTTGTAAATTGTAAATGTAAGTTTTGGTATGTCTTTTGATTCATTTGTGTGCTTTACCGCGAATAGAAGGTAAAATTAAAAACCAAATAGTTTTCTTTTTTTATAAAATTTACCTGCAGGATACGCCATGTTTGGACAGTTTAAATAAAAATGGACAACAAAATGTAATTAAGAAGCTCTGAAAAAAATATAAAATAAAAGAATGAACAAAATTAAATTTTAAGATGTCTCTAGTTTCTAGTTAGTTAATTTCTAGTTGCTTCCTGCTGGAATTCTTTAAAAAATTATAATGATTTAAAACATTTTTGTGGGAGTAAAGTTATTGATCTAAGATTTTCTTTGGTTTAATACTCTGTCTAAGGTTGCATTTATATTGAAGCTGCGATAAGTGATAAGAGTATTGACAAGATCATAGCGTAGAAAATTACTTACGTTATTAAAATAAAGTTGTTCATATTGGAGTATTGCTTTGATCATCGATAAACAATATATGACTTTCTACGCTATACTCTTATCGACGCTCAAATAACTTATCGCAGCTCCAATATAAATGCAGTCAATCGGTATTAATTCCCAAATCGTTTTTATTACTTACTGGGCCTTTGAATCTTTTGAGTAACCACATAGTACTAAACTTTCATTTCCCCTGTAATCGGATTTGGTTTAGAAATTTGAACTTATGTCATGGTCATAATGACCTTTTGTTGGTAATGAGATCAAGTTGTCAGTTTATTAAAACGCTCCGTTCTTTGACAAGATATATGTCTACCTTCGGCTTCTCAAATCTTACTAGCGCTACTAGATTCGTATCCAATCAGTTCAAATTTATAATTTAGACAACCATTGCTTCTTCATCTTCAGATCTTTTAATAAATATTTGATTGCAGAATTCTGATTACAGATAAACAAATTAATTTTAAAGAAAATGTATATTAAATGAAAAATGTTGAGTTCAAGGTTAAATAAATTGAAAAATTTAAATTGATAATAAATTGATTCTTTTGTTTAAATTATCAGTTGGTTTTTTGTGTACTTATATGATTTTTCCAACTTCAATTATTCCTAGTTATAATTTTTCCATTTCCATTTTCATTATTTTCCATTTCCATCAGGAAAATCAATATTTAATGTCATTAAAGATATTTTTAATATAATAGTTATGTGTTATTTCTTGACTTGATATAAAATAAATATTGAAAATAATGAAAATTAAAATATAAAAATAGGGGGAAAGATTTCATTATGATTTTCTTTTAAGTTAAACAAATATATATATATATATATATATAAGAGATATATATATATAAAATGATACTTACAGAGTTTTTCTTTGTTTGTCTCAAGGTAATTTTATAATAAATGACCTAGATCTTCATTTAAATGCAAATTATTCAAATATAAAAATTTTTTTTAAAAATTAAAATATAAAAGTTTTTCTTGGAAAATCATTTTTAAGTTTTTCTTTTATTTATTTTTTTTTTTTTATTTGATTTTCATTTTTTTGTTTTTTTTTTTTAAATGGCTTTTATATTCTTACTTATATATATTTTTGTTAATAATGAAATTGAATTTAATTGGAATTATTGTGAAAAATAAAAAACTTTTGCAAAATAGAAATTATTTCTGTTTGGTAATTATTTTGTTTTTTAATTTTAATTGGAAAAACAAGTGAAAAGTTCAAAAGGAAATTTGAATTCATGTCTGTGAAATATAAAATACCTAGGGTTAAAACTTTCAGGGTTGGGTTAAAAGTAGTTTCCGTTAGTTAAAAGTTCTTAAAGTGTTGCGGATATGATAGAGAAATCACAATCGAACTAATGTCCTTCTGGAAACAACTATGTAACTATTATAGTTGTACTTCGATTCCAAAGAAACAAGTTAATCCGGAATCTAGTTATATTTTGATCTTAAGGTTTTGATTTTCTATGTAAAACTTTAATCTAAACCATGAATATGGGCTTGGTGGCACAATGGTTAAAGTGAGGACGTGTCATTCGAAAAGCCCCGGTTCAATTTTATCAGGTTTTCGAAATCGACTTAGGCACCATTCACCACTGGGATCAAATTAATGAATTATATTATTAATTAACTCATTTAATAATATAACTCACAGACACTTATAGAAATACCTTTATATATAAAATCTTGAAATACCTATAAAACTATTGCAGTTTATAAGTAATGGAATTGAAAATCCACGACGATTCTTCATGAATTGCCTCATATCTCATGTTTAAATTATTTGTGGAATTTATTAAGATCAATTTTAATAAGAATTTAAAATGCACCCACTGGTCCAACATTTACCTATAGTTTATAAGGAACTTCCTCCCGATGCGTGTACACATTAACATCAGTAACTGTGGATCAGAGCTAACAATGTTTCTCAGAACTTACAATACTAATGTAAAAGTTGATTTTTAGGACAACGCAAAAGGTTCGTTGAATATAAATAAAGACAGAAATCAAGACATGTAAATAAATTATTTGAGGCTCAAAATAGACAATATGTGACTAAATTTCGCAACGTTTTCAAAAATTATGTACTTAGAAGAAAAAACTTGGTACAAAATAATATATATCACCAGTAAACCACTTTGTATTTTGTTCCGTTCTGGAGAATACATTAATTTATACTTCAAAAATGTGTTTTAATTTCTGTCAAGACTCTTTATTTTGACTGAGAACAAAACTCTCTTTGAAAGTAATCGAAATCAAGTCATTCAATTATAAAAGTTCAAATAGTCAAGAAGTCATATACACATTACACTTTGAATGTTCGTTCTACAGTTTACATTTAAAGGTCACAGTTAACTTCTTCATTCAGTGATCTGAATTCACTACAAACACTATCTTCTCAAAGCATTTCATTACTATTCCGTTCTATTCCCGCCCTTTGCTTCCGGCCTATTAAAAAACACCTATTAATATGCTGTAAAAAACAAAATGCCAATTTTACTGTATATTTTAAAATATTTTCTACTTCTAGACACCATTACAATTGATTGCACATTACAATTCTAATGAATAATTAATGAAAAATATACCACTGAATAAAAACATTTAATGTATGTATAACACTTAATATAATTATACATAACGGTACTAATATAATAATTAAGTATTAACTGTACAAAAACAAAAAAAAAATGGGGAAAATAGAAAAATGGAAAAACGGTTTATTTAAATTTTTAAATATTTAATATTTGCCAAGGCTAATAATTGCATGCAATTAAATATTCATTTTAACAATTAAGAAACAGCATGTTTTGTTTTTTTTTAACCCTAGGTGTATTTAGGGAAATTGAAAAAATTCTAAAATTAAATTTTGGTGTTTATATATTAATTTAAAAGTATTTTTAAATCGTTTAATTTAACATTGTGACATTTAAAGGTCATTAAAATTCTATCTGATTTTAATTTTAAATTTTATTTTTAGTGTAATACACCACATTGGAAGCAGTGAAATTTGATAGTGATTGTTGGTAGTTATATACTATCAGTATTGGCTGGAGCTATTACAATACTTCTAAAAGACCGAAATCTAAAAACTTCATTCTTTGACCTAGCAGGAGGAGGGGATTTTTCGCTTTAAGCAAAAGTTCCTTGGTTCACTTAGAACAGATTTTATTCAATAAGTTTAAATTCATCTTCAGTAAATTTATTTCCCGAAGTAGAAGCAATGAAATCAATTTTTAGATACGGTTTTTGTATTCTGTTGCCAAAGTAGTAATGAAACATTCCTCTTTTGGAAGGTCGGCATGGATCCTTGATTACGGAAAATTTCCATTAATAAAAACTTCTTCGTTCTTTCTTGCATTCAAACCTTGAGAAGTCGACGGTACGTCGACCTTTGAGTCAGTTTTGAATCAGTTTCATAATTTTCAGATTTTTTTAACTGCAATGCAAAATTATAAATTATTCATAAATAAATTCTGCCATATAACTATTTATTAGAATCATAAGGTCAATGCAATTCGATCAGCATGGAATTTCAAAATACATCTATAATATTTTATCCTGCTTATACCTAGTATTTTATACTCCTGCAATTCAATTGTTAAACACTTGGCTATAAATACGGATATTGTTCAATTATTTTGCTTCTTTTGTTTTTTTTTATTTTTATGATTGCAATTGTTTTCGTATGAAAGCTAATTCAATTACAACAAAATGTTGTTTATTCCGTTGCATACAAAAGAATCATTACCATTTTATCTTTATTGTCCAGTAGTGTAAAAATGAAACACAATGCAAAGTAATATAAAATTTGTCGATTAATGATAGTGTTGCCGCAACGGTTTTGAAATATTTTTATATCAAAATGGACGTATGCTGAAAGGGTATACTAAATTTGCAATTACGTTTGAGTCGTAGGCAAGTGTGGTGGGAGGGGGTGGTAGATATAGACTAAATGTTACAAATCGGATCAGAATCGAAAAATAAGTAGATCTAGCTGAAATTTTTATAAACTTGTTTTTATTTACTAAAGCTGGGGGTCCAAAATTTTTCCAAAAGTACTTTACTAGTAGTTCATACGCGTTTCATAGAGTTGATAAAGTTTATTTAACACTCTTCCTAGTTTTCTCTTCACTCTTAACACTCTTATGGATGAATTCTTCTAATGTTCGATCGGAAGATCTTGGCCGAAGTCAATCATTGGTATTACAAAACCATATATTCTAAATTTCTTGTACAGTTGATCTATATAGTGCATATGTCTCTTATTTTCTGGTACAATTGACTTCATATACTTCATGGGTTTTATGTGAATTCATAATCTAATTAAAATTAAGTTATATATCTGAAACTTTGACAAAAGAAGTTAAATAACTTTAGGTATATCAGAGTTGACACATTCTAACCTTCAAAAGCCCTTCATTAATTTAAGTAGTTGATACCTTCATTTAAACTTTAAGTACAAAATCAAATATAAATCCATTTACATGGCATTGCTATTTTTAATATAAGTTGCTTATATTAAAACATGAATATCAAATTAAACATATTCTCACCATTAACCTTTCAACTTTCAATTTTAAAATTTTTTCTGTTAATTTCCCCAGCCATTATTTTGACAGCACTTCCAGCAGAATGTAATAAAAAAACAATACAAGTTTTGCATTTATGTCACGTTCCCTTTAAAAAATAAGAGAATTAAATATTTTTTTTTTTTAATTATATAAAATAAAATATTTTATAAATTTGCATTTTATATTTGCAATAAAATATTTAAAATTTTAAAGCTGTCAACAAGAGTTAAACTTTAAATTTTTAATTATTTTTCTACTAAGTATAGTTAAATATTTAATATTGAGTAATGGTTGCATTTAAAAAAAGTTCGAATTTTGAAACCTAGACATGTCAGTTTTCGAAAAATATTAAGATAAGTTCTACAATTTAGTTTTATGCATAAATTTCCATTCCTATGAGATATTCGAAAGTCTGTCAAAATTGTCACTATACAAAGTGAAATTTAAGTAGAAGTATTTTTAATTTAAAATTAAATTATTTATTTTGTATTGTATTTTAGTATTTGTTTAGTATATCTAAGCGTTGCAGAAACTGAAACACCGTTTAGTATAATAAACGCTAAGGGTAAACTAACTTTATCTCAATTCATCTTAAACGGCAAGACTTTTGATAATGACACATCTGACACGTTTCTAACAAAAATTACATAAGTTGTTGTGACTCATTGTTGTGTCACTAGTAGTTTATTTCCATTCTGCTCTCGAATCTCAAAGCAAAAAACTTTTACTAAAAATTAAAATGCTATAAAAGTTTAGAAAGGATTTGGAATAACTTCAAATACATGCATAGATGAATGACAAGCCAGGAATGACAGGTAATATTTCGTTTACTGTCAAAACTTTAAAGCTGAAAAATTGACATTTGGTTTGTTTTTAAGCTCTAAAGCAGTCACTGTAAAATAACCTTTAGAGATTTACTAAGGTCAAATTCCTATACTGCATACATATCATATACTGTATACAGGGTGATTCAGACACAAAAAAATGTTGATAAATTAAAATTCTTGACATATAATAATGAAAAGTTCAATTTATTTTCATTTAATTCTTTTTCACTTCTAAGTTTTTAAAGTTCTTTTTTTTGTCCATTAGTGAACTTTTAACAAAACGTCAAGAAGCAAATCAATAAAAATAACGAAGCAAATCAATTCAAAACAAATTCAGGTTTTATTTTAACTTTTAATATTAGAGTAACTTTTTAGATAACAAATTTGAAAGAAACTTTTTTTTAAAAGATAAAAAAACAAAAGTACGAAATTTTTAAAATTTTTCTATTATTTTTTTGAATTCTGCTTCA
Source organism: Dolichopus griseipennis (assembly GCA_963082915.1). Taxonomy (NCBI): domain Eukaryota; kingdom Metazoa; phylum Arthropoda; class Insecta; order Diptera; family Dolichopodidae; genus Dolichopus; species Dolichopus griseipennis. The sequence continues at coordinate 359,425,925 of OY720441.1, forward strand.
ATAACTTTCAGGAGTTACTCTAGAAGAAAGACAACACCAGAATGAAAAATAGAGCAGGAAACAATAATAAAAACAAAAATGAAAAAAAAAAAAAACTAAAAACTTGTCCAGATGCATCCTGCATTTTAAATTTGTGTCAAATCGAAAATAGCATTGTACTTAATTGTTCAAGTTGAGTTTTATTTTTTATTAAAAATTCAGGATTCACGACATTTTTTTTTTTTTGTAACTTTATATTTTATTGTGGAAGTACAGTTGAAAAGTTTCTCTTCATTTTAAAACTTTGATGTTTTTTTTTTTTTTTTTTTTTTTAAACACTCAACACTTTTTATAACAAGTTTCAGTAAGTAAAGTACCCTACTATAAACAATATGTTATAAGTAATCCGAGGCCAGGATATAAATAACAAATACATTTCCAACACAAAATAGTTTATGTAGTTCTGTATTCTGGAATACTTTTGTTATCAGAGTTTGAAGGCAGTGGAGTGAGAAATGATATTGAGTGAATCAGCACTATTTGTAAACATTAGAACTATAAAACAAAACTGAACAAAACTGCAATTGAAATGAAAAACTATTTTGCAAAAAGTAACAATAGAAGGACAAATAAAAGTTTTATTTTTAAAAATTAGAAAATTTTCTATTTTAATTATATAAATTTAATATTCTCATTTATTTAGTTAGAGTGTTGATTTAAAGAAAAATTGTATTTAATTAATTCTTAAAATAAAAGTTGAGTGTATATGAACCGTCAATTAACTCAAATGTTATAAAATTTGAAATGGTGGGATGATGATGGGATGGGATATTAATAAAATAAAACATGGAATTAAATATTATTAGAAAAAAAGAGTGTTAAATATTTTTTTTTTTTTTCGAGCACGTAGAGGTGCTTACTGTTCACTGTTATAGGCAAAAAAGCCTGACTATATATATGCATGTCGGAACACGGGGAGATATATTCATATATTATAACTGATCAAATGAATTCCACATAGAATTTAAACATGAAATAGTATTACGCCTTATAACATGTAGAAATGTCATAGATTTTTAATAGATACAGTTCTATTTTGTTTATATTGTTATAATTTTTTAATATCTGTGAGTTATATTATTCAATTAAATTATTTGTTTATATTTTGTATTTGTTTATATTGTTATATTTATGTATTTTTTATTAAAGATATATAATTATTAATTATTAATTAAGCCATTAATTTGAACCCAATGGCAAATTATAACTGAGTCGAGTCTTTTGCATGAAAGATCGGCACTCTAACCACTGTGCCACCCAGCCGTTAGAAAAATTTGGATATAAGTATTAGAAAAGTCTGTTTATTGTGCTTATTCAACGCACCAACTCTGTTTTCTCTAAGGAAGGAAAAATAGAAGTGATATTCCTATTCACAAAAAAACCTTCCACATTGATAATGGTATAAACAATCAACCCTCTTGCGCAATACATTGGCTGAAAGGTAACGAATTGAGACACAAATATTCTTCAAGAATGTGACATTCAGAAGGATAAGATGTCCGTTTTCTTGAATTTTTCTAAAAGTATGTTGGGCAGATTGGTGGTGGTGTTTCAAAATTATAAGTTCGATTTATAAAAGAGTTCCTACATTTCAGACATCTAGTCCGGAAAAGTTCTATGGTAAATAAATGTGATTGAGCTGCTAATCCAGTTTAATGTCTGTAGGGTTGAAATTTTGTGGCAAAATATTTTTATTAGATCTTTATAGAACAGACAAGCAGTCCTTACATTTCACCGGTTACTTAAAGACGTTGAGTTTTTTGTGATGTGATTATCATTAATGATACCAAAATTATTTACTTTGAATATTTGAATCAATGTATTACCTTTAGAATTCTTTTTTGTGCTAATATTTTCACATTAAACAATGTTGTCTAAGCTCTTGGTACATATTGAAATCAGTGGCAAAATACTATAAGATAAGATGTTGGAAGAATTCAGCTTATACAATTCAGATAGTTTTTAAGAGAATTAAAATATTACAAAATCTCTAATTATATTTTGCACCATTTATTTAATTATAAGGTTTCTTATGCTCCCAGGAATTTAAGTCTCTTCTCAGATATCTCAGGTCGAAATTTCGAAAATATTTTTTGTTTAATATAAATGCCGTAAATGAATTTTATTTAAACTTCTAAAACATTCATGTTTACATGTTCTGTAGGTTTACTTGCAGTCAAATGATGTAATTTTTAAAAACCTAAGGATGGAATTCCGAAATATGTATTATATAATTCAATAATATAATGTGTTCCCTCATTTTCATAAGTGTATTCACATATTTAAACATATGTTTCCGCTTTCATCTTAAAATTATATTAACTTACTATTTAAGTACTTACTTAAGAACACATGTACACATACCTTAAAAAGTTTAACTAATTTATCAAATAAATAAATCTATAAAATATTAAATTACATTCCAAGAATTATTTTATCTCATACCATACTACAAAAATAAATAATGTTTTATTTCATTTTCTCACTTCAATTTTTGTAACATTGAGTTTATAATTATCTCTTATATTGAAAATAAACATATTAAATATTTGTTTATTGATGATTTGCAAAAATATGTTTTTTTTTCTTTACATTTACTATTTGCATAAAGATGGGACGCTTAGATAACAATTTTGAACTTTGCTACATTTTTAAACTATTTTCAGTTTTTTTAAATTTTTTGTAGAGAAATGATGAGGCAGCGAGATTATTTTATTTTCAGGAAATTATACACATCATTGGAACTTAGATTAGCATTTAATTTAATCTGCTATCTATAAAATATAATTAATTTAACGCAAATGTTGCACTACTATTTTATCGTACATGAATTTTATAATAGGAAATATCACAAATCTTCTATTAAAAACCACCAGTGATCCCAATATTTTGAAAGTGAGCTTATCAATTATTTTAGTGTGTCATACTACCATATCACACAAATTATACTTACTGTGAACACTTTGATACTTTTTGTATTTAAACATCTCATCAAGTTCCATCTCTGCTAAGTGTTAGAGGTACTTATACTTTCATAAATTTATTTCAATTACTTATTCAATTGATTTAAAAGTAAAAGCTCATTAAAATGAATTGAAACAAAACAAAATCAGAAGAAAGTACTATTGAAGCTTTCTTTTCTTTTTGTAATTTGTTTTGTAAATTAGATACATAGGTACATACATACACACAATTATGATTTTTAATTTTTTATGATCAAAACAAGTAATAAAAAAAATATTTTGACTTTTTTGCAAATTATGAATAAAAAGATTTATAGCTTTTTTTTGTGGATTTGTTGAAATTTTTTTTATTTAACTCAATTCAATTTAAGTACTTAAGCTTGTTAAAATAATCATAAATATAATATGTACAAATTTTAAGTTAATTTAATATAATAATAAGATTTTAAATAATTTAAAATTTTTATTTAAATTTATTTTTTTAAATTATGTGTCAGGGTGCTTTTATATTGGTGCTGTGATAAGTGATAAGAGCGTCGACAAGAGCATAGCATAGAAAATTTTATATTGTTCATTGTAAATCAAAGCGATGCTCCAAACTCATGAACAACTATATTAAAATCATGTATGTATATATATTATTTACTACGCTATGCTCTAATCGATGCTCTTATTAGTTATCGCAGCTCCAATACTCTAATACCCTATCAAAACTAACTTGGTAGGAATATTTCTCATTGTTTAGAGAAATCCCAACCACTACTTCAGAGTCAGACACAATATTTGGTCTTAAAATATTTTGACTTAAAATTTAAATCAATAGCTTTAGAGCTTTAGAAGTTTGAATAAAATTCATTTACGGCATTTACTTATATTAAACAAAAAATACCTTCAAAATTTAGACCCGAGATAATCAACATGAGGCTTATACACAAGGTTTTCTGAGTTAATTTATTGTTGTCTCTAATAGTTATTTGTATTTGAAAAAATCCGTGCAAAACCAAGAATTCTACTAGTATTTTGTACAAAATTAACTAAAACAAAGCTTAACTAAATAATATTTTAAACTAGTATGTATTTTACCTACCCAAAAGCATGATGATCAAAATTATTGTATACTTAAGTGTTTCGAAAATCTTTTGTTAAACGTAATTAAAAAATATGTCAAACTTCTTTCTAAACTACGGCTGGGTGGCACAGTGATTTGGGTGCCGACCAGTGAAACATTTTTCTGGTTTTCGACTCGACTCAGCTACCATTCGCCATCGGGTTCAAATTAACCACTTAATCAATAATTAATATAATTATATAAGTATCTTTAATAAAAAATACATAAATATAACAATAAAAACAATGTGAAATATAAACAAATAATTTAATTGAATAATATAACTCACATATATATACCATACAATATAACTCAAATACAAAATATTACAATATAAACAAGAATAGAATTGTATCTATTGAAAATCTCAGACCTCTCATCAAATTTCAAATCTCATCTCAGACTTGTTAAATGTCCTAACACTATCTTGGAATTCTTTTAGATCAATTCTAATAACACAAATATAATAAGACGCCCTGTTTCAACATGTACCTATGGTATAGACAGGCTTATTAACCCAATAGTTTAGTTACGCTTAAAAAAAAGTTATTGAACAGTTTAACTACAAAACTAAATAATTAATTAAACACACCAATTAAATTAGAAATTACTGTGTACACCTTATTGTTTTAAAATAATTGATTTTCTTTTTCTTATAATTTGAAGTGCTAAGTACTCATCACTATCAATTGGTTTGATTCTATAAGTACTTTTAAACTGTCAACTTCTTCCAAATAACAGAATGCCAAAATATCAATTTTAATTAAATTATTAGCAAAAAAATATTTAAATACTTTAAATTCTATAATTAAATTTTTTTTTCATGTTATTGTTTTTCCAAAACAAAAGTTTAACTCTAATTATAATCAATTCACTAAATAATAACGGCATCCCAATTGTCAACAAGAAGAAGAAGAACAAATATTAAAATGAAAAAAAAAACTTTTAAATTATTGCTGTCATTAACAAATGCCTATACAACTACTAACACAAGTACTCTTACCTTCCATCATATTAAACTCGTGGAAAAAAAGTAATTCAAAACAAAAAATAAAAACTTAATTTCCACAAAAATAATTCCCGTTAGGTTTCTTTTTGCGGAAAATTAGAAAAATAAAAAAAACAACAACAAATGATAAACATATTTTTTCCTTTAATATTTTTTTTTCTTATTTTTTTTCTTATTTTACCCGTGTAATTCATTGCTTCCATTACTTATTATTTTTTCCAATTGACAGTTATTTAGTTATCATTGAAGTTGTCAAATAAATGTGTATAAAACGGTTTTATATGCAAAAATTTGACAATCAATGAATGAATGAATGATTCAATAGTTAGATTGTTAGAATCGACTTCTGATCTGGGTTTTTTTTGTTTTATTTTTTTTTTTATTTTTTGAAGCTGTGGGTTTTTGTTGGATTAAATTGAAAAAATTTTTAAAAAAAGTTTTGTATTTCAACGCCACAGCAATACTTTACATTGTAAATTTTTAATGAAAACATAACGGGTTGCTTTTTATCTGTACATGTATTTAAAATAAGGTGATCATATGCATCAAAAGATTTATTTTTTTTGAATAATAAAATTCAAACTTTGAAAAAATGCTGATTTTAAGAGGTATATGCAGTGGATATCTTAATTTTTTGATTATTTATTTTAAATAATTGGATTTCCATTAATGTGTAATTTAACTACTTCTGATTTTGGGCCAAGAAACTAATAGTTGAAATAGTTCAACTAGGCTAAAATAAATTTAAGTTTATTAAAATATTTAACTTCTTATACACAGTCTAGTAAATTCTGTAATTTGCAAAATTATTTGAAGTATAAAAAAAAAACATAATTAATTTTTCGTAAAGTATAAACATACTTATAACAGTCTTAAAAATTCACCTCGTCTAAAGACTTTATTTGTAAATTAGTTATACGTGTTCAAAACTTAAATCATATGATTAATAATTGCATAAGTTGCCTAAAATTTTGAAGTCATTGCTTGCATGATCATCCCAACTAATTACATTACCTTCTAAGAAAACTTCTTTTACAAAAATTTATTGAAATTTCGTCCTATAAGATAAGGGTTATAGTTAGGTACATAAAATAAAAATATCATCTAAAAATTTTAATCTGCTGCTCTTTTTGCAATAATTTGTTTGTATTTGAATGGAATGAATCAGCTTTTGACAAAATCGTGACGGATTTTAGGGGAGCTTTATATAAATCTCGATTTAGTAAATCCTTTTTTTAAACCTTGGTTTAAGTATAGGATTTTAGAGTTGGATTTTAGAGTAGTCTTTTCTAAAATATTAAAACAGAGATTTTATAAAACGAGATTTTATAAAACAAGATTTTCGAAAAACAAGATTTCCCGAAACGTGAAAGCGGGATTTTAAACTCAGATTTCGACCACAACTCTGATCTGTGCTGAATTTCGCAAAAGTTGTAATTGATTATAAGTATTGATTAATAGTTGGGTATTTTGACAGGAAAATCTAACCTCAAACTATAACCATACCGACCGTACAATATTTTTGTACTACATAATACCTAAAGTGAAGATGAACCTTTTTTTTCGATCCCTATTTTTAAGTTTTGCATATTTCAATCATTTATGGAAATGATGAAAAATTTCATGGTGTGTTTTGTCATTTCTTGCTCCATTTTTTTTTCTAATCAACATTTCAGTTAAAAATTTAACGTTTATTTTTATACAGTTGTTGTAGTTTATGTGTACATCCAAAATATATATTTCAAAACTTTTCTCCTTTTTGTATACGTGTGTGAGTGTGTGTATATGCGTCTAGTAAATTTAATTTTTTTTTATTGTTAACTTGTTTTTGGGTAAAAAAAATCAAAGTTAATTAAAGTAAACTAAAGAATTTCTGATGAAAAAAATATTTTCATAATATTTTCTGTCTCTGTCCTCTATCTACTATCTCTTTTACTGTCTTTTCTACATCTTATATAATAAATAAATAAGGGCGCGCTATTTTCCTTGTTTCTCTTTTTTCCTTTTCGAAAAAACTCTTCTCGATTAAAAGGGAAGGAAGTGACAGTCATAGATAAAAAAGGAAGTGAGGGAAAGAGATGAATACATCTGTTGTTTTTTGTTTTTATTTAAATTACTTAAGTATTGTAAGTATGTTAGTATGTATTCCTTGAACTCATTTTGATTTTATTTTTTTTTTAATTAAAAGATCCCGTTGTGAAAAGAAAAACACGAGACAATAAATGAAAAAAATTTGGTGGGCGAAAGAGAAAGAAAATATAATTTACGGATAAACAGGAAATGAAAAAGAAAATTGAAAGTTAAAAAAAATTTTGATGACATATTTTTTGTTATTCAATTTTTTTCAATTTCTTTTATATTATTAGGAATCCGTTCAAATTCTAAACTTACCTTTGATTTTTAATAACATAAACACACATTTATACACACATACATACATTAATTTTCAATCAATATTGTCATTATAAACATATACAGTTATATGTAACGGAAAAATTAAAACAACATTTATAATAGAAGTGAAAAAGAAAGAGAAAGCATATGGTAACGGTAAAAAATCAATGTAAATGACATGAAAACGTGATTAAATGTTTAGAATTTTTATTTTTTTTTATTTTTTTTTATTTTTCATTAAATCGTGATTGTTGGCAATTTATTGAGAAAATTGATTTAAAGTTATGTATTATATGTATTTTCTAAATATTTAAGCTTCTTGAAAAGACAAGGAGATGGAAAGAGATGGAAATATTTACATATAAATTAAATAAGTACATACATATAGATAAATAAATATGAAAAACAGTTTATAACACCAAGTGTTCTTCATGCTTTTGATTTGATATTTTGAAATTCAAATGTAATTTCAATTAAAATTTTAATGAAAATATATGACATGATGGAACACCAGGGATTGAAAAGGACCAGGATAAGAAAATGGAATCAATTAAACAGATATGAAACAAAGGAATCATCCTTTAGAATACAAATTGATAAGAAAAAAAAATAAATTGGAATAATGAAACAAAAGAAAGCATTAGAGGAAAATTATGTTAGATGTGATTTTAAGAGGTACATATACAATTCTGAAAAATTCAATTTAATTTGATTTGCTCTTATTTGAAATTAGAAATGTATGTAAGTGTGTGGGTATATAAAAACAAAAAATGACATTATCTTCATTTCCTTTTTTCACTTGACAAAGTTTTAATGGTAATGATGGAAATTATGACATAATGATAGGAAAAATTCATTAGAATGAATTTTTTTTTAAAAGTTATATTGAATTTAAGATTGAATTGTTTTAAGAAGTTGGCATTGAGTAAGTAAAAAAAAATTAAATTAGATTATAGTTACAGTGAAAAGACTTTTGAATTGGAAATTGGGATAAAGTTAACATTCAAATTTTTCTACTTGATTGAACCAGATTAGATTAACTATTATGATATTTTTAACATCAGAAAGCCTGCATCATTAAAATTGATCGAGTTATTACCTTCATTAAACTAAAATATTTTTAATATTAATACTTAGTTATTTTACTTAATAGATAGTAAGTATATATATATGTGCTATTTTATAAGTATGATCTTTTCAAATTATAGGTTTTTCAAAAAATTAAATAAAGAGGCATTGGTAAAAGAATTGGAAGCGATAAAAAATTTCGGATTTCAAAATCTTATTGGACAAAATGTCATTTTTTTTTATTCTTTTTTGGCTTAACTGTAAAATAGCTTACGGTTTTTTGTAAAAACTGTTATTGGGAGGGATTTTAGAGTTGGATTCAAATTCAGGATTACTCCCTTTTCCAGAGTATTTATATTTATGTAACTGTGAGATTCTGAATTGGGAGGGATTTTAAAGTTGAATTCATAATCAGGACAGGAAATATTGAATTCTTTAACCTTATATATTTCTATAAGTGAAAGATTATGAATTCAGATTAAAATATATTACTTTTTAGTCAATTTTATAAAAAAAATTAGAAACTGACTTATTAAAAAAAATAAGATTTTGTAAAACAAGTTTTTGTAAAAACGATTTTTTGAAAATCGTGATTTCGTTCAAGATCCAAAAGCGTTAACTATAAATACTTTATGATTTTTTGGTGAGTTTTAATCGAAAATAACCTCAGTGCAAGAGAAGCATGTTAATTAGATAAATGAGTTAGTGAGTAAAATAAGAAAAAAATCGAAGAACTATAAATATATAATTCATAAATTATGTGACGTATTAAAGGTAAAGGATTTTATTTAAATTTCAAATGTACAGGAAATAGTCGTCACCGTTATTTAAATCCAGTTATTTTGGTCCATGGGTTCGGGTAGCTGCATATTTATTATATGAGCAATACTCTGTACCTATAACACCTGCGTATCTGAAATTTTGCCAAAAGTAGTTTAGTTTTATGACCAAAGTTTCTGCAAAATTTGGTTGGTCTGCTGCAGTGAGTTCGAGTAGCTGCAACTACTCTTCTTATTTTATATGAGCATTACACTGCATCTAATAAAACTTTATGTTTAAAATTTTGCCAAAAGTAATTAACCGGATGATATAATGTATATGTTACCGTCATACGGGTATCCCAGAGTTGACACAGTCTACTCTACTACACTCTTCCTCGTTTTTATTATAAGTACTTAAAGAATTTACAGCTCCTAATTTTTTTTCTAAAAGTTTTATTTTAATTTAGTTCAAGAACTTACAATCACCTTCAAACTTATTTATTAATATTTAGTTTAACTGTTGTATTTTTTTATAATTACTATTAAACGGATGTCCCTTTTTTTGTAACATGATAATTACCTATATAAACAAATTACAAATAACTTATAGGTACTTAAGTAACTACTTGTGTAAAATTAAAGAATACTTAAACTTAAAAAAATATCTTTCAAAATAAAACTTAAAGTACATTTATATTACAATTTCCGTTCTAAATTTTTCTATTTTTAAAAATTTACAACCATTTAATTTTAAATTTTACAATTTAATAGAAAATTATATTGAAAAAAAAACAAAAACTAACTACAAATTACAACAATAAGAAACAAATTGAATGCGACATAACAATTATTATTTGACCAATAATTGTCATGACAATAAAACATTTATTTTAATTTTATTGCATTTTTGTTGTTTCTTTAAATTTGTAATGGCCTCTAACAATATGTAAGTAATGAAGAGGCTTGAAGCGTAGAGAGATATTTGATTTTGCAAATGAATTTAATAAAATGTTTTTGCAAATGTGGTAATGTTTTTGATATTTTAAGATATTTTGAATTAAAACAAATTTTGTACAGTTATAGAATAATTTGTATTTCTTGTAAAAATACTTAAAAACTAATTTTGTACAAAGAATTTAATTACACAATAAAATTTATTGAATTTAATTAGAAAATTTTTGCATATATATAAATACATATATATAAATATATTTTGTTTTGATTACCAATTATTTGCAGTTTTACAAAATTTATAATTAAAAAATGTATATTTCGATTTTAAATTTAATTGCAACAAAAAAAATTATTTAAGGTTAGTATATTTTAAATAGTTATATACTGACTTTAAATGTAATTACAATTTGTTCTTAAGTTCTCTATATATATAAAATATAAATAATTATAAATGTCCGGAAAATAAAATTTCTAAGTACTTATACTTAAATAGAAATTCTTTAAATCTACAGGGTGACGCAAAACGACCGATATGGTTTGAATGTTTAATAAAATTTTAAATTTATTTATATTTTTTATTTTTATTTCAGAATTTTGTGAAGAAAACTTGGGTAATTGGAAATGGAACAGTACACAAAAAAACAGCGATCAAAAATTACGAAAAGTTATGAAAAATAAAAAAAATCTAAGACGTTTCTACATGTTATTCAGGGTCGAGCAAAACGACCGATATGGTTTGAATGTTTAATAACTTATTAAATTTTTTGTTATATAAAGCATTTAAGATATGACTTGTCAAAAACGGAAGCGTGTCATTTGACTGTATTTCATTTCAATACTGGCATTTTGCAGAATTATAATGAATTTTGTAGAATTATTTATAAAATAAGAATATTTGAATTTCACTAATATTAGCGAAGATCAAATTAATTTTGATAATTCAATGCACTACTCCAATCTATGATAAACATTGCCTATAATAATCTTTTCATAATTTTATGAATAATTAGGAGAAATTTTACAGTTGGATTCAAAAGCAGGGTTAATACACTTTTTCCAGAATATTTATATATATGGAAGAATATAAATTCATGGAAGAATCTGAGTTGGGAGAGATTTAAGAGTTGGTTACAAAATCAGTGTTTCAATAATTGGTTTAGCGGGGGCTTGGTGCCCCCACTATTGAAAGTTCTTTATTATTGAAAATATATATTAATATAAAAAAAATATCTAGGAGGAATTTTATAGTTGGTTACAAAATCTGGATTATACGCCTTTTACAGAATATTTATATACTTATATCTACATATGAGATTCTGAGTTAGGAGAGATTTTAGAGTTTGTTACAAAATCAGGGTTTCAATAATAAATTTACCTTTAGTTAATTTAAGAAATGCAGGCTTGTGATACGGTTACTATGTGATAGGGTTACTATCACAAGCCTGCATTTCTTAAATTAACTAAAGCTAAATTTATTATTGAAACCCTGGTTTTGTAACAAACTCCAAAATATATTGTAACTAATAATTTTATTACAATTTGAAGAATCAATTCAATGCAAACAACGATTTTTTAACAGAACCCAACTTTTAAATAATAATTTTAACAATAATATATCCTGCAATTCCTATCTTTGATACCTACCCAAAATATTATCAAAGGTATTTAACTTCCCTCTGCAATACACAAATTCAGAAGATATTGACATCAAATTTATTTCATTTCAAAATTGAACAAGTGATAAAAAAAACCAAGGGTTTCTAAAAAAACACAATTTCAAAATTGCATAGTATTTCATACAGAGTTTAATTTTAGAAATATATGCGCTAGTGACTTAGTTAGTGATTAATAAAAATTTTTAAGTCGTGGTAGCCTTTCAATGGGGAATGCTCCGAAGTATTTACTAGGTAAATTTATGGTGATTCTCGAGGATCTAACCCCCACTAAAATTTTGGGGTTTAAGGAATCAAATTCCTAAATTCCGCAAAGTAGATTTCTGCTAAAATTAGGTATTTATTAGGTATTTTATTAGGTATTTTTCTTAAATTTTTGAACTAAGCAAAAATTGTTAATAAAATTAAGAGACAATTTCTTCAATTTGAAGAACCCTTTTAAAATTTAAGGAAAACCTATAACACATGTTAAAATAACATATTGGAGCTTTAAATTTTGTATATTACTAAAAAAAATTTGGACATTAATTTAAGCTAGAGGTGCTTAAAAATATCAAAATTTGAATTTTCGACCCCTTACGCTTCCAAAAATTTTTTTAACCGGCTCCTACTAATTTCTGAGGATATAATTTCTTCCAAAATTTCAAGTTTCAAACTTAAGCCGTTCAGAAGATATGAGGGGCCAAAAATTTTGCAAAAATTTAGTTTTAAATAACGGTAAATTTTAGTACCATATGAAAGTCTTGCGTTTCAGCAGCTATCTTTTACCAACACCGTGAGATTGAAGATAAACATAATAGAATTCTTGTTATAAATATTTAAATATAGGGAGACTTTTTTAGACTTTGGGGGGCTGTAGCTCTGTAACGAGTTGGGCAACAGAAACACGTGGTTCCATGAAATTATTTTTTTTTGCAAAACCTACCAGTAGTTAATTTTTTTTTACTTTTTTACAAACGTTCTAAAAGATTTTGTAAACATATGAGCAGACGGACGGATGGACGATCAGAGTGAAACTATATAGGCACATTTTTACATAAGCTTTTAAAAATATTCTGAAAATGACATACAAACACACTGACAATCACAAATCAATATTATTAAATTTAAATATTTAAATAAATATGAATAATTAAAACAACTCCTCAAAATTTGCAATCAAATTTTGACAAAATAATTTTTTTTTTTAACCGGAAACATTAAATAAAAATTAATTTATTCAATTTTTTTTTCCATTTCTAAAACTGCCAAATTTAATATTTAAAAGTTTTTTAATTCGTTAATTAAACGAGGAAGAGTGTAGTAGAGTAGACTGTGTCAACTCTAGGATACCCGTATGACCGTAACATATACATTATATCATCCGGTTAATTACTTTTGGCAAAATTTCAAACATTCAGCTTTATTAGGTGTAGAGTAATGTTCATATAAAAGAAGGAGTTGTATGGCAGCTACTCGAACCCTTTGCAGTAGACCAACCAAATTTTGCAGTAACTTTGGCCATTACACTAAACTATTTTTGGCAAAATTTCAGACACCCAGCTTTATCTGGTGTAGTGTAATCCTCATATAAAAGAAGGAGTTATATGGCAGCTACTCGAACCCTCAGCAGTAGACCAACCAAGTTTTGCAGTAACTTTGGCTATTATACTAAACTATTTTTGGAAAAATTTCAGAAACGCAGTTTCCATAGGTATAGAGTAATGCTCATATACAATTAGAAGTTGTAGGGCAGGTACTCGAACCCGTGGACCAAAATGGCTGGATTTAAATAGCGATTCCGGTTTTTGCATAAAAACGAATTTGTGAAAATTTCATAATCCTAACTCCTTTACTTTTTGAGTTATCGTGATGACGGACGGACATACATAGGTAAGTCGATTTATTTTTCGATTCTGATCCGATCCATACACATGAGCCTATATCTACCCCCCCCCCCCCTCCTTCTCTGCGCCACAAACGTAATGGCAAATTTATTATACCCTTGGACTATATAGTCATACGGGTATAAAGAAATCTAAATAAAATAACAAATGTTTAAAATGTAGACCTATGTAATTAAATTATAAATTCACCACACAAAATTTGTTGAAAATTTTAAAAAAAAACAGCAAAATAAAATTTCTCCACTTAAATTTTATTTTTATTTTCTTTTTTCCTCTGTGTAGTGGTATTTGTGTGTCCAAAACGATTTCCTTTGAGAGTTTTATTTGAATTAAAAAATAAAAAAACATTTTAAACCCCTAAATGAGTATAAAATTTTATACAGAAATTCGTTTGTTTTTATTCGAAAAATTCGAACTTTAACATTTAATGTAAATTACAAAATTTTTTGAATAAGTAGTTATCCTTTTTCTGAAGTTGAAAAAAAGGTCACCACCCCAAAATAAACACCAAAATACAAAATTTCTAGAATCCAAATGACAACAACACCAAACATATTTATAGCATCATAAGTACCTATATAGGATATAGCGAAGTTTTTTCGCTCGTTTCTTTGAAACAAGGATTATCTAATTACCATAAACAGGGAACTATTGGCTAAGCAGTACTTAAAAAAAAAGGTCAAGTTGTACACAAAAACAACACAAAGCATTTGACAGGATTTACTTATATATTTTATTTGTATGTGTATTTATGTATTTTGCGGATTTTCGTCATTTGATTAAATATTTATATAGGTACTTATGTATAAATATTGCGGTTTTGTTCTGGTTTCCTGCTTTTACAGTTTTATTGCGTAAATGAGTGGTTTCTAATTTTCCTTTCTGGAAAAATTTTGTTGTGAAAATATTAATTAAACAATATGACCGCCATTTAAACCAAAATTTTCATTTTAAATTTTATTTTATTTTATATTTTATTTTTTTTTTTTTTTGATATGATCTACTTTGAAATGTCAAATTTGATTTTAAAAACGGGATCAAAATCAAATACAAAATGTTTTATTATATTATTTTTTAAGTGGGTCTTACACTGGTAGTGGAATGATTATGAGAATCATATAAAAGTTGAAACATTTGTTAAATTAGTTTATTTCATATATAAATCCTGGAAATTAGAATAACCTCTTTGATTATTATACCCTTTTGATCTATAAGTCAAAAAGGTATAATAAATTCGCCATTACGTTTGTGACGTAATTTCATCTTTTATATAAGCATTTCTATATACTTACAGTTGGTTGTCTGAAATTTTGTTAAAAGTAGTTAACTTTAATGATCAACGTTTGAATAAAATATAGTAATTGAAGTGAAAGAAGCGGGATGAGCTCCCTTCCATCTTATATTTTCTGTTATACATAACTGAAAATCTAATATGAGTTGTGTTTTATACGAGTATCCAAGAGTTGACACAGTTTACTCTCCTACACTATTCTTCGTTTTTAGAATATTTTTACTGTTTATTTTCTATTAACATGTGCTTTTCTATCTGCTTAATTAGTTCCGTTATTTTATAAGATATGTTTTCTTTAAAGATAAAAATTTTTTAAATATGGAAAGTTATATAACATCAGTAGAGTTTGGGTAAATAATGATGAAACGATTAAATATTATTTTATTTTATAAGATTATTAATTAAATTTAATTTATTAAGAATAATGAATTTTAAATTTTTTTAAAATGAATTTAAGAAATTCGGTGCAAGTTTTATGGGTGTATATAACTTGAGCTTATGGAACAACTTCAATTTGTTATTCCTTTATAATATATGAACTCACGAGTGTTATTAAAATCTTGTAGATAGCGTTTTAGTTAAATATGTTCAGATATTCATCAGGTACTTATTCCCTTGAAATTCAGCGTTTTTGCAATTGATTAGTGCAGAATTGCTTCGATCAGTATTAACGAACTTTTTGTTGACCTAATATTGGTTAGAATAATGATTTAGGAAGGCAAACCTAAACTGGATGTGGAATTGTTTTTAAACGAATAACTAAATAGAAAGAAAATAGTAAAATGTAATTAATTAGTTAATAATTTTTACAATCAATGATATGTTTATCCACTACACCACCGAGGCCTCGATTCTTAATTGTGTAGTTTTAAATACTTAAAAAAATTTCTAATTTTCAAAAACGAAGTTACTTAAAGTAGTGAACTAATTTTTTAAAATTGATTCGGTTCCAATAATCTGATTTCGTCTATAGCACAATAATAAACAAGTTTGTTTACAAACTTGTGTGTTCACCGCTTAATTTTGTACAATTTCAAGAAATATGCAACGGAAAAGAAAAATGCATATAATTTTAAATTAAATAGTTTTTTCATGAAAATTCAATGATAGAATTCGGGAAAATTCGTTTTATTTACTAACTTCTATACGGTTCATTTCTATTTCTATCTGCTTCTGATCATAGTTTTTAAAAAAAATTTATTTTCTTGAAAAACAAATTTAATGTAGATAATTTTAGAACAGATTTAAAGAAATGTTTGGTTCTGATTTTGTCCACATAGTGTCAATATTTCTAGTTTATTTTTAGTAAAAAAATGCATTTTCATAAGAAAAAAAAAGAAAAACTAAAAAATACAAAACAAAAAAATAAAAAAAAAATTTTTTAAGTGGGTTGATGAAAATATAATACATTACAAAGAAAATAAATTTGAATTGAGTAAATGCGTTGCTGCATTATCGTAGACAATATTTTTTATTTTTAAACATATGAACTATATATATATAATTTATTTAGGTATATATACATTATTTAAAATGTTCATTTTGTTGTAAAGTGCCTTTAATATTTTTGTTTTTTAATAAGTTTTTAGTTCATTATAAATGAAATTATCGTAAAAGTGTTGCCGTTTTAATACTTAAAAAAAAAACAAGTTAATATTCTTGAGAATATAGTATTTCAATTTACACAATGTGTTATTCTAAGGTAAATAGATTTAAAAATTAATTGAAATAAAGCCAAAGTATTTAATTATTCGCTGCCTAGGCCAGATTTAAGGAATGTGTCAGGAGAGTTCTGCGCAGACAGTAAAAATGGACTTCTTGTGTTTTTTTGAAGAATTTGATCTTATGAAATTTTAAAACAATTTAAATAAAATCTGCAAACGTGTCTTTTGATTACTAGGTATTAACTATATCGTCAGATTAATTTTTAGATTAAAAAAATTAATTTTCATTTCACTTTAAAAAAACCTATAATATTCTATTTATGAACCAAATACTTTGGAAGGTAACACTTGTTTTCGGTAAAACTAGTTCTTGCATGACTTCGTTCATTCTTAGATTGTCAAACTTATTTTTGGCTGATCGATGGTATTTTTTAGACTTTGCTTCGTTGACATCCTTTACTTCATAAAAGTAATTAAACGAAGCAAAGGAAACGAAGTCAGAGTTGACTAAACAAAACTTTGTGAAGTTACTTTGGAATTTATCAAAGTACAATTTTTATATTAAAAATTTTAATTAAAATTTTGTAAACAAAAAGAACAAAAATACAAAAAAAAACATGTTTATATTTTAAATAATATTGTTTTTGAATAAAGGTAACTGGCAATGCTGTCAAAGTCATCAAAGCACAGTATTGAATTCTTCAATTCATTACTTTACTTCCTTTGAATACTTTGAATAATTTGTGCATTTAGTCAATAAGAAATAACGTGTTTCATTTCAGCTGTTAAAGTTTTCGAAAAAAGTAAAGAAAGTAAAATCTACATTGTTCATCGCCTTAAGATATTGCCATTACAGAGTGTGATCTAAGTATTTATGTAATAATCCAAAGGTTACTAACTTGAAGTTATTCAAACTTGACTGAAGAAAATATGCGAACTTTTTAAAAGTGAAATTTGTACTATAACTGAATGAAAAACGTAGAAAAAAAATCCAAGATGGATTATCTAAATTTTTCTTCTTGCACATTGTGGTTTGTATTTTAAAGTTTTATTATTTTATGTGGTTGCCTCCTCATCTTGGTTCAATTCGTCCCATGTTTGAAGCTGTTCTTTATTTAGAAACAAAAAGCATTCACACGAAATTTCATTAAAATCGGTTGAGATTCTGATAAATAATTAGAAATAAACATGCATTAAACTCATAGACCCCATAACACTAGAATAAATTTATGAAAGCTACTCTACTCTTCATATTTATCAAAGGTACACACTAATAGTCTATGTACCGAATTTGAGCTCATTACGACGATTAGAACACTAGATTCCTCAAAAATTTTAATGTTTTTGTATAGGAGCCTCTCGACCTGTGATCCAATTTAGTTTAACTACAAACTTAACCTTACTTTTAACCAATAAAGCATTAAAGCATACCAAATTTCATTAAAATCGGTTGAAATTTACGTGAATTATCGTGTTCACAGACCCCTTAATACAAATTTTTTCAAGTACTTAGAAATTACATTACGTCATTAAATTTAAATTGGTGAAAATTTTTACTTAACGGCAACTCTAAAATAAATTCATATATTTTATGTAATTAGTGTCTGTAGAAAAACTTGAATAATTTTCTTTTAGAAATAAAAAAAAAAACAAAATTTAAATTTACTTTGTAAACAAACTAATTTTTTTTTTTTTATTTCAATTATTTCTGTTTTTTGGGAAACGGAGGGGTGTATATTTTTATTTTTTTATTTATTTTTTTGAGGGTCAATAAAATTAAAATTAACTTTTTTTTTTCTCTGATAATAAATTTTCTATTTTCGTAAGAAAATTCAAAAAAAAACGGAAAGGGAAAAAATTTATTAAGTTGAAAATTAAATACACTAGAAAATGAAAAACGCAAATCAATTTAAAGGTAATTAAAAGAAAGAAAAAAAAAAGAAACAAATCAAAAGGCAGATATTTATGAGGCGCCTTGTTTGTTGTGTTCCTTCTCTGTTTATTGTATATTGAATTGCCATCTTAATTGGTTTTAAATTGAATATTTTTGAAAATTCAAAATAAACATTAAACATTAAAATTATATTTTCATTAATAAATATTATTATGTATATGGTTATTAAAGACTGGTATAATACATATATATCTATATATTTCTGGTGGATTTTTGGGGAAAATAAAAAATTACAAATTTTTTTTAGATGAAAAGGTAAATTTCAAGTGGTTTCTTTAATCGTCTGGTTTATTGAACTTGAGACAAAGTATAAGAGAAAATTATTCAATAGATTTTGGTGTAATTGCTGCTTTCAATGTTTTTTGTTTTAAGTAATTTCAAAAACAAACAAATCGATTTTCGTTTAGGATATAGATTTTAAAATTTTTTTCAAATTATTTTTATAAGTTTTTAATAAAATATTTTTTTTTATTTAAATTAGAGTTAATTTATTAATTAATTCTTTGTATAAAGTACTTATGTCATGATTACCCGGATTTTCTCTTCTGATGTAATAAATTTTTTTAGTTTGCACATTAATGCTTCCATAACTTACGCAATAGTAATTAAGTTAATAAATGTTAGCATGTTTAAAATAGTAAATAAGTAAATAAGTTTTCAAATAATTTTAATAGTGACTTTGGAGAAATTTAAATAAAACACTTCTAGCAACAAATACAAGTACTTACTTGTACTCGTTTCGTTATAGATTTAGTAAGTTCTAATTTTTAAAAATTACCAAGGTGGTTTCTATGATAGTAATTATAATCTATATCTAGTATTAGTTATAAGTAAATTAAGTTTTCAAATAATTGTAATCGTTACTTGAGACAAATTAAAATAACAGACCTCTAGCCACAAGTAATTGTCATCGTTTCGTTCTAGATTTAGAGGTATATTATTAAATATATTCTTCAATTATATATTGGGTATTTAAACGTATTGTACTTCTCTTAATTAGTAAGTTACAGAATTCAAAAAATCCAGATGAACTCTTCAAGTACTCGTACTCATTTCGTTCCAAATATAGAAGAATATTACCTTAATGCTTTTAACTTTACAAGTTAAATCATTTGCTCACTTTTTCGGAAAGTTGTAAGGTTTGAATAAAACAAACCGGAAAGTTAAGTACTGAACTAGTTTTTTTAAAGATACAATGAATGGAATACATAAAACTCATTTTACTTAATGGATTGTAGATACATTGGGTTGCATAGAATTAAACTGAGCTTTAATTAAAACCTTTTCAAAGAAGAACCACATATACGCTTGATCTCGTAAAGGTTTTATTTGAAGTGAGAAGTGTAATTTACATTAAAACTAAGTTCTAGGCATTCTTTTGAGAGTCATACTTAACTTAAGATTTTAAATTAATTTCAAGGAAGGAAGGAAGTTCTCATAGTTTTGACTTTAAAAATACTCCAACTTCTCTTTAATTTCTCTATCTCACAAAAATTTTATTTATTAAATATTATCTATATCTTATAGGAACTACAGATGATAATATTTAATAAGCGCAACTCTTCTTGCTTTATTTTATATTTTAAATACTTAAGTAATTTATAAAATGCTAATTTCCGATTTTATTTTAAATTACAAGAACTGAATTATAGCATGACTATAAACGATACGAATATTATTTGTTTATAATATACAAGTATCTTATTAAATTCTGTGTTATATTTATCTTTAATTGCATCTAATATTTTGTTAATATTATAATTTTCCACCCACAATCTAAACAATTTTTAATGTATTTTATGATTATTTACACGTCAATGTTTGAACGTAAGCATAAATATTTTTAGAAAATAATTTTTTTTTTTATATAATTAAATTAAACTTAATTTAATTATTTTTTTGATTTTGGGATGATACCTGTTGCCAAGTTGTGTCCATTGTAACATTGAATGTATCTAATTTGGATTGTACAGTGTTTTTTTATTTAATGCAATAATTGCGGAAAATTTTTTAAATGATGTCAAGTTTATCATTAAGTTATAATTTTGTTAAAAAAAAAAGTTTTATTATGAAATGAAGTTCTTGATTTTAGAATTAATTTAATTAATTATTAATTAGTCATAGAAAACTCAAGAAGTTTTGTAAGCCATTTCCTAAATTTTCCTAAAACTTATCTTATTGTTTTTTTCCCATACTTATGTTTATCCATAGTTATTTTTTTTATACCTAAAGGGGTGGTACCTTTAATAAATTTGCTATTACATTTGTATGAAGCTGTAGGGGAAAAGGCGTTGTTAGATATAGACTCAAAATTATGGATCTGAAAATTTGTCGAATTAGCTATATGTTGGACCATTCATGTGTTCGTATGGTAACCTATAAATTTAAAGGGCCTTACACTCCCACAGTTTTAAATTCATTAATTAACAAAATAATTTGGATATAAATTTTACAGAATTTGTTCAAGGAGCTGTCGTAAAAATGTGTTCTTTTATGAGAGGTTAATACTTATCTAATAAAAGTCGGGGACATTTAAAATTCTCCAAAAATAGTTAAGTTTTAGTCAAACATTTGCGAAAAATTTGAATAGTTTTATATATTTAGCGCAAGAGATTCAAATAGCTGCCAAAAAAATTCAATAGCCTAATTAAGTTTAAAGTTGTATCTCAAAACTTTTTGGGAAATTTGATATGACAGGAATCTAGATCTTCGAAGCTTAGTGAAAGATTTTATAGTTTTATGGAAAAACCTTATCGAAATTTAATTTCTCTTGTAAAAGAGATTTAATTGATTGCCATATTGCCCTCAATTGTACATTGATCAGAATGCTAAACTCCCTGTTGAGGGGCTTGGTCTCAAATTTTTGTAAAATTGCAAAAAACTAAGATAATAATATAAACAAATACAAAATACCTAACTTAATTGAATAATATAACTCACAGATATAAAAATTCGGTATAACTCAAATATAAATAAACAAATAATTTAATTGAATAATATAACTCACAGATATAAAAATTCCATATAACTCAAATACAAAGGTTTTCAAAATTGCTTAAAAGCAAAACTCAATCAGTTTAAATATACTTAAAGGATTTCTACATGTTATAAAGTGTCGTACTAATTGATTTACTTATTGTTAGTATGTAGATATTATTAAGATCAATTCTAATTATAAGAATAAGTTAATATCTATAGTATCTTACCTATGTTGGTCTTAAAGTAGCACATAAAATACAGAAAATACAAATTATTATGAAATTTTATAATAGAATTTTATTTTTCTAATACTTATTTAAATGTCCCATAAAAGGGGATATCCTACAGTTGACACGATCTATCCTATTCTCTTCTTCATTTTATGACCTATTTTAATTACGATATAATTTATTACCATCAAATTTTTGTAAAATAAAATTGGTCATAATTTATTCTAATAACAAATTATAAATATTAAGTACATATATATATAAAAGGCAGTAGCATTTATCGCCATTATTTCTATCATTAAAATTTTTATTATATCTAAAACATGATTATATTTTTGTATATTATTCACTTATAATTAAATTATTGCTTATTAAACACTTTTTACATTTAATCAACTATGAAATGGGATTTCCTCTTCCTCTTATCATCCCCTCCTGTCCATCATCTCCAAGAATATGTTATCTCACAATTTAATTATTATACTTTTCCAATAAAACTTAAATTGAATCTCTCAATCCATAGTTTTCTCATTCCAAATTTTTATTACATTACAACTATAAAAGCTATAAATTATTTTATTGTCATTATTAAGCTCAACATCAAGGACGACATGTTATCCTTTAACAATTTCGTTTTTTTTTCCAATATATAAGTATTGGAAATTTTTTTATTTAAAATCAACTTTTATTATACATATACATACATACATATTTACACCAGCATAATTCTATAGGAATACCTACCATCACAAACTTTATAAAAAAAAAAAAAAAAAAAAAAAATCTTTAAATTGTAAAATTTCTGAATTTCTGAAAAAGAAAACTTTTTAATCCAATTTGAAGGATTTTTTAATAATGTATAAGTTTATTGCTTTTTAATATGCACCCACATTAAGAAAAACAAATAAATAAAAAAAACAAAAATTTAAATTTATATATAAAAATGATAAAAAACAGATAAAACTTTTTTTTTAAGTAAGCTTGAAGTATTTTCCTTTCTTATCTCCTGTATTGTTTTTGCTTTCTCACTCTTTCTTTTAAACACTAATTCAATATAAGGAAATAAAAAGGAAAAATTTGGGGAGAATATGCTTCATCAAACATTTTCTTTTTTTAATAAATTTAAATAAATTGCATACTTTTAGGAGCTTTTGGTGTAATACATAATACAAGTACTATGGTACTTCATGGGATAATATATAGAACCAAAAACCATTATATGAAGTTTTGATTAAATATATTTATATATATATAATATATATATATATATTCATATAATTACATTTTATATTGATACTGTGTTTTTTTACAGTATCATATCCATAACCATTGATCATGTTAAACATTCGTAAAGCCTTGAAAGAATCAAGGTTTCTGGTGTATTATAAAGAATTATACGTCAAAAAACAGTATGAACAATTTTTATATTAAATTCGAAAATGGGGTTGCCAATTTACCTATTTTACAATTAAGATGTTAATGTTTAAAAAAGAATGTTTATTTTAAAAGTAAAAAAAAATTCAAGGAGCCTAAAGAAAACCAACACTAAAAACTTATCAACATTTTTTTTTTTAAGAGGGAAATGGCAAGTTTCAAAGCCACTTATTGGCACTTTATGTAGTGTCTGGGTGGCTTTAACACACCAAAACCATCATCCTGTTTAAACCAAACTTTATTGCGGGACCTATGATACAAGTGTACAGTTAGTTTTGAGGATTGGGATGTGAAATGATTTTTGAGAATTTAGGAAATTTTGTAATTATAGAATTATGGGAGATGGGGAAAATTGAGCATCTTTTGCCCCTCCCAATTTCTTTAAAGCAGGTGTTAGTACCTATAAAACAAGTTCAGTAGCAAAATTTTATTAAGCAAAAGTTAGCAGTATGTTCTTCTGAGTTAAAAAAACATCAATTACATATTAAGATCCAGGACCGCAAAAAGGTTAATTTGGAAAAGTGTTATGTAAAATTATATTCTCAAAAGCAAAAGTGTTTAAGTAGCTTAAAAGAATAATGTGAAAGTCAATTTTTGAAATAAAATCTAATTTTATAAAAATAAAATGCATACGTCGCTCGAAGGTTGTCAATATTTTTAGAATGTTTCCTCCAATTGATTAAGGAACGCCTTTCGAACTAAATGAATACACAAAAATTTTTACAATCAATACATACTAGCGTTCTCATAAAATATAAAAATAACTGTTCTTTGTATTCAAAAATAAAACCTTACGTTTGGCATCCCTTTAAAAAAAAACAAAAAAAAAACAAACAGCAAAACCAAAAATTAAACTCATTGATTAAAAAGTTCTAACTTTAACTGGAAAACAAATAAAAATTTTAAAACTTTTCTAATAAAAATATTGTGAAACTGGGTTCAAAGTCGAAAAAGATCCAATAAAAATATTAAAGAACAAAAAAAAAAGAAAAGTAAAGACAAACTACAACATGTAGAGGGGTAAAAAAAAAAGAAGAAAACAGAGTAGTTAAGTCGTTTTACTGTAAAATAAAATCCTTAACTAATTTTGGAATTGCTTAGTTTGGAAACTTCTGGATTTGTTAAATATTAAACTTTTTTAGAATTCAAACTTTTCATTTTAGCCTCTCAGCTGCTCTTCGAGAAGTAAAAGTAATTTATTATTCTATAAGGCCCACCGGATCTTCGAACTAAGCCCCAAATACAAAAATTACCTAAGGCCCAATGTTTTCTTAAGGCTACCTCAACTAATACCCTCAATAATTCCAAAAAAATTTTTGGGAATTAGTTCAATTTTTTTTGGAGATTTGGCCGTTTTTGTACTTGGGGATTGAAGACTTTAGAAGAAGTTAGTTCGTAGCGCCCTCCGTCCCGTCCCCGGCTCCCTTAACCAAATTCTTTAACATATTTTCATTGTAACTACTCTTCTTACTTTTCGACTTTTAGGAAGAATTTTATTCGAACAAAACGACTACCTCTATACATTCAGAATATATGGTAAAAAGTTTTAATAATAAAAGCCCAAACTGGAAATGCTCTGTTTTTAAGAATCATAAATCTTTCTAAATAAATTTTTATGATAAATTTTCTTGTTTTTTATCAAGATTTCCATCCAAAGATAATATGGTGAACCTCAAAAATAATTTCATTGTTATTAGGGTGTTCACTGCTCCCGTATATAATATATAAGTATATATATGGGTATATAGGTATATAAAGCAAATTGGTGTATAAATGGAATGTATATATAAATATACATGTGTGTGTGTGTTTATCTAAAATAAAATTGATAATGGAATGATGAAATTTTTATGGTTCATTAAAAATGAAATTTTTGTTTCAAAATTTTCCTTCTGTCTTATTTTAATGCTGGTTTCATTTGGTTTTTATTTGTTTTGTTCTTGATTGTGTGTGTGTGTGTGTTTGATTGTGTTTGTTTCTCAGGATATATATTAGGAAAAAGTTTTATTTTTATTTCGATTGTTGTTTTATTGAATAAATCCATATGATGAGAAGATATTCTGTTCTAAAATATTTGAATCTGGGTCAGGATAACAAAAACAAAAAAAAACATAAAACCAAAACTTATTCTTTATTTTGTTGCTTTTTTTTATGTTTTTCTTTTGTAGTTATTGAAAAATTTTTGTTAAGAAGATCAAATTAAAAATTGATCCATTGAAAATCATGATAAATTAATAAAATAATAGAAATTATAATGATATGTTAGTTGGTCAAGTTAGTAATAAGTTATTGGAAAAACTTTTAAAAAAGGAAGAGAGTCTGCCTTAAGCCTTGAATCATTTCTTATCTAAAAATATAATAAACGGAAGTTCGGGGTTTTAAATAAGAAATGCAATGGTTTTATTGAAGAAAGTATGAATTAACTGGCGCAGAGGATGGTTCAACTGAAACACCTGAAGTTGAATTACCTGGACCTGAAGAAGATTTAACTGAAACACTTGATGTTGCATTAACTGGCGCAGAAGAAGGTTCAACTGAAACACCTCATGTTGGATTAACTGGCGCGGAAGAAAGTTTAACTGAAACTTCTGATATTGGAGTAGCTGATGCAAAAAAGGGTTCTGATACATATTTTTGTTTACCTGTAGCGGAAGAAAATTCAACTGAAACGCCAACTGATAATAATAAATTTAGTTTAACTGAAACAGATCTGATGTGGTTTTAGCTATAATCAACTTGGCTTAAACTTACGTTCTATTGAACGTGTATCTGAAAATAATTTTGATGTAATCTGCTCTCAATTTTAATTCAAGGATGATTCATATTGAGGAACAGACAAGGGTATATATAGTTAAAGACTATTAGCTTGTTTTTAAAGGAGCCCTCATCTATGTTAAACCTTATAAATGCAGCTATAATATTATGATTTTCTAAATCACGTCTTATTAAAATTTTTATTGAATTTTTAAATTTAATATCCGTACATGTTTTTTGGTATAATTATCGTAGAATGAAATTAATAATACTTTACTAAAATTTACTAAAAGTTTGAGTATCATAAATACAATAACCATTTCTCGATAAAAGAAAAAGCACGTGCTACTTAAAACCATAATGGGAAATATATGTAAGTATATAGATAAAACATTTAATCCTTATGTCTTCATATCTTTTATCCGGAGATATAAGAATTAAAGATAAGAGTATCTGATAGATAGATATATATATATACATGCATATATTCTAAAATAAACATCATTTAGGTTTGTGGTTTTATACTTATCTATGAAGATAAAGATTCAAATATTTCAATTTATATTGAAAAATTATTTCGAAATTTTCTTAATTGTATGATTGTTACGATTAATTTTGCTTATTTGTTTTTTAGAATTTCTGAAAACATTTTTTTTTTTAGTTCGATTATCTGGATTCATTTTTCAATTTTGAAGATATTTATTTGATTTCTAATTAAATTTTTCAATTTTTTTGGATTTTACAAAATTTGTTGATTGTTTTTGTTGTTTTTTTTTATTTAAATTTTAATTGAATTTTACAATTGCGATTGGTATTAATACCATTTGGTAGTTAAATTTGACCCAATTCTTATAATTATTATTATTATTATTATTAATATATTTGTCTACAATGAGGTGTAACAAACGCATTCAATTAAATGTGTTTTGTTGGATGTGTTCAATTATAAAAAAATAAAATATTAACGTTTTGTTGGATGTGTTTTATTTTAGAAAATAAAATATCATAAATTATCATAAGCAGGCCAAAAAATATTTTATTTATTTTTAATAAAAAAAAAAAAAATTTTTTTGAAATTAAATTTACTTATTAGTTTATGAAAAATTTCATTTCAGTTTTAAAAATCACAGAAGAATTTCTGGGAATTTTAAATATATAGTAAGACATTTTGTAAATAAAAACTAAGAAGACAATGCTTCACAGGAACATTAAGTCTTAATAATTTTCAGTAAAAATGAAATAAGGGCGAAAGCCCAATTTATGCTTTGATGCATTGCTTGGTTTGCTTAAGCAAATAAACCAAGCAATGTATTAAAGTAATTTCAAAGTTTCCCCTCATCTCGCTTTCAACTCTACCTCATTTATATCTCATCCCTTCCTTCATAACTTTTTAGTTATATATCTATTTATAAGTTAAAATGGAAAAAAATTATGTAACAACTGACGGTTGGGAAAGTGGGTTCAGGTATACAATACCTCTGAGCTCAATGCACCATAAAAAACAGACAAAATAGATTTTAAACTTAGTTAGGGTTAGGTATATTAAAAAAATTTTAAATAAAATTTATAATTTGAATTTGATAATGCAAAACTCAATTCAAAAATCAACATTTATTTAATACAATTTCACGTACATATAAATAGAAACATTATTTAGCATGTTGAATAGGTACATTATAGAACGGTTAGCCTTCAAACAAGTATTTTGATTTGAATCTAAACAAAGGAAACAATATAGAATGTATAACAACATTTTTTAAAAATGTATATACAAAACATTAATAGTTGGAGAAATAAATCATTATTGAAACAAAATAAATCTATTTCACTTCTCTTATTAACACAAATTTATCGAACTTAATTTTAAAAAGTACGTAATTGAATAAAAAAAAAAATATTAATTGAAATTAAAAAAACATTTCACCAAGAAGGGATTTGAACTCACAGCCCCAAAATTTTATCAAATTCAAAACATAAAAAAGGTAGACTAAATAAATTATTCATCTTCAAATTTTTAGATACAACAACATATAAGTTTTTGTTTTTTTTGTACATAACTAGAATTGAAGCATAGTCTGTATTACGTAGAATGCAACGGTTACCATTTTATTTAAGAAAATGGTATTGATATATAATATATGTATATGTAATATATGTAATTAAATTAGAAATAGTTCTTAATTAGAAAAAGTTCTTCTTTCAACTGACCTTCCGTCATTCTGTGACGGGCCAACAGCTAGTATCATATACTTTAATACTTATCTAATACAGAAGGGTTTATATGAAAGTTTAAGAGTTGTGCAAAAAAGTATGGTTAGATATCAACTAAATGATGTATAGATTCAGTTTAACTTAATTAAATATATTTAAGGAATAGCTTTTTGGGTCTTGGGATGATAAGCTTTTTAGAGCATTCTGAAGTTTAGAAACTCTTGGTGCTATCTATCTATGTTCTTTAAAGGTTCTCTTCTTAGGACTGCGCCATTTATAAATATTTTCCAGCACTCTTCTGTTGAGACTCCCTTTCCAAGACGGTCTCATTTATTGTTGCCTTCTATTTTTCTTGATAAAGAGTCCTCTTCACAAGGCTGTCCTATTAATTAATACTATTGGAGATCCAGCCGATGGCGCAAGGTCTCGTAAAAACTAGACATATAATCAATAAATAGTATATAAAAAATATACAATTATATAAAAATAACTTATAATTAAATATCTAATAGTCTAAAAATAAAAAAATAATAATTAATAAACAAATAAAATATAAAATAAACCTTTAAACAAGTTCTTGAAATAACCAAGAGCTTAATAGTAAATAAAAAATTAATTTTATCTATATAAACGAATTTTTCTGTCAAATTGACATCATTAGCATATGCATATGCGACATGACATAACCCAACAAACATCTATTCTGTACATCAAAAGATAGCGATATGCAAAATCGCAGTGACACCTTGCGAGGAATTAAGGAAAACGCCGTTACATCTTGCGGGGAAATTTGTCGTCGTCTTTTCCACAAGGCGTGAGATTGAAAATTTGTGGAATAACTACAGCAGACCAATTATCTAGCTTAATTAACAAAACGATTAACGAAAAGGAAACAGAGCCTGGGACAGAAGCTTTGGGATAGAGCCCAGGGTGTAAAATAGGAAAAACAAAAATTTAACAATACTAATCCATGTTTATTATGCCAAGTTTATGATACCAAAGATAGTTTACTTTGAAGTTCCCTTAAAATTTCCTCATGAATGCTGTAAATCTTATATTCCTTGCATTCCATAAATAATTTAAATACTTAATGTATTTTGCATTTAATAAATAATTGATAAATATTGTACATTAAGTATTTGTAATTAAATTTAATTGAAAATTTAAACAACCCACGTTTTCCTAAATTTTTATTACTATAACCTCTTAAGAACCTAAAGGAAGAATTTATAAATATTGTTTAATGTCCATCCATTAAATTTGCATTTATTATACATATTAGAATAATAAACAATACTTTAAATTGCATTTTAAATATAAATTGCAATAAAATGGTGTTAATATTCATGTGAAATCATTAAATTTATTTTTAATTTTAAATTACACATAATCAATCAGAATTAAGTAATTAAATAAATCAAACAATTTACACTTCTTCCTCTACTACAAATTTTAAGTAGATGTTTTTATTTTCTATTAGCAATTAACAAAATGCAAATAAAATTTTTGCAAAATTACCTAATAAATACACAATATACCAATAATAAGTTACGCTATTGTTCTTGCAGATACTTATAAATATAATTTTAGTTTTTACACCAGTGACGTAGCCCAAATCCAAATTTTAAGTTGCATACTCAAACTTCTCTGCTAAAATAAAAGAATGTAATAACGACAGTA
Organism: Dolichopus griseipennis; assembly: GCA_963082915.1. NCBI lineage: Eukaryota > Metazoa > Arthropoda > Insecta > Diptera > Dolichopodidae > Dolichopus > Dolichopus griseipennis. The sequence goes on from OY720441.1 coordinate 359,455,977, forward strand.
TGAGAAATATAATATATATAATTATTGTTTCAAGAAGAATAAGTAAAATTGAGGAATGTTTTTTTGTAAGCACTAACTGTACATGTTAGAACCGAAAGGGAGGTACATGTTATTATTAATTCGACTTACAATTAATAAATGCGTTAGTAAAAACAATTGTAAATTTAAATTATAAGATATTTCTGAATCTGTGAATTTTATGATTGAGCTAGGAGATCAGCACTCTAACTACCGTGCAACGTTGCCGGTATACTCAAGTTCGTTCAGAAAATTTCCTCTTACAGGATGGATTGGATAATATGAGTAACTCAATGATGTGAGTTGAATTGAAAGCCCTAATTTATTTGTATTAATATTAAAAATAATTAAATAAGTAGAATTCAACTAATTGCGGACTATTAAAAAGATCGATTATTCAGCAGAAAGTCTTAAATTTAAAATTTAGACAAATGAAAATCAATTGTTGACTACGCCACTGACTTACAACTTCTAATTTTAAAGCAAATTATAATAAACAAGCAAAGGTTAAATACATGCTTTTAAAATACAAAATTGAACATTATTAATATTTTAGCTATGCTTTAATTATTCAATTCAATTGAATCTAAGCAAGAACAAATAAAATAATTTACATAAATAATTCGGAAAAACAATATTTTCCACATACTTTTTATACTCTCTATTCTTCACTCGATGGTTTTAATTACATTTACAGTACAGAATATCTGAACAAACAAATCTTCAAGCATTGAATACCATTTAAATAATATCTGCTATTATAATAACAACAATTACATTATTTGTAATTAGGTCTGCAATTAGTGTCTTTCTCTTATATATTGGTCCAATTGTTTTGAGAAAAGGTCATCTATTTTTAAAAACGCAGATCAGAAAATACTTTTTGAAATAAGTTACTTCGGTTATTGTAAATGCATTAGTGCAAGTCTTTGCAGTCCTCTACAGTGGTATGGACCTCAATTAAACCGCGCAAATCCAAGAATATTTTTATATTAGTTATAAGGAGCTTTGTTATAAAATTGAATTGTTTTACTAAATAAATTTTATCCAAGTTTTTTTAAAGCATTTTATTAGTATAAGCTTTACAGCCATCTGACAATCTAAAAGTTTCATGATTGACCGTAACCTGTTTTTAAAGGAGCTAAAAATCCTGAGAAAATATTTACAAGGAAGAAAAGTCTCTAATATTTAAAACCTCATCTCCCTCTCAAGTTCATAATATTTAAAGATAGTGCTATTTAGGCGTTCTATCATTAGACGTACATATTTAATTATTTGACAAGATCCCCATTTAACCAACCATCATTTGTCACACCTCAAATAATAAGTTAACAATAATTTTGATAATTGAGTATTTTTTTCCTAATCAAACCGGTATGTAATTGTTATACTTATTGGATTTTGGTGCAATAAAAACTACTCAAAAAAATTATAATTTGAGTATTTAATAAGTTACAAGTGGTTAGTGCAATAAGGCCCTGGTTTTTATATAGCCAATCACAAATTACACCAAAACCATATTTAAGTACTTGATAACACAATTAAGTATTGATTAGTAAAAAAATACTCACTTATCAAAAACTGTTAATTTGAGTATTCTATTATAGAGATAAGTAGTTAGTGTATAGAACCCAGATTGATTACTTTAAACAAAGCTGGAGTATTTTAAAAAACATTGAATACTTTCTAAGAGTTGTCAAATAATCAGCAACTGCCCGACTTATGCTAACACTGTATCTTTGTAGTTGTGTTGTTGTCATCTTATTTAATAAATGAAAAATTAAAATACGAATCCACATTATTGCAAATTGCTTTTCATAAATATTTTTTTATCTATAAAATTTAAATATTTACATTGGCAATTGATTGAAGTGCAATGAATAAATAAAAGCAATAACACAAAAATAAATCGCAAAATAAAAGAAAATGTAGTGACGCACATAATAATATATGAACAAAATGTATGAGGTTTTAATTGTGGTTTCAATTGAAATAAAACAAAAGTTCAAAGTCGTTCAATTTGTGTACACATATGATATATTGATTTTTTGTTCAAATTCATATTACAAAATGTTTTGTAACAAGTGTATGCACGTGTGTATATGTGAATAATTTAAAAATTAAAAAACTAAATTATTATAAATAAATAAAAAAAAAATTAGCCACTGAAATTAGCTGTGTGTGGTTGAAAGTTTAGATACCCCTTGTTGTGAGTAGTAATATATAGTTATGTAACGTAAAATGAGGGGCTCAGAACCAAAGTGGCCTAACCCACAAAAAATGTTTTCAGAGATAATTGCATTTTAATATTCAAATTTTGTAAAATGCTCATAAAATCTTTATTATTACGTTATTTTCTATAGAAAAAATTGTAATATTTTCATTTTTTTTTTGCACTTTATAGCTATATATTTTGTTTTAGTATAACGTTGAAAACATGTGAATAACAGCGTTTTTCAATTCCATAAGTTGCTAAAATTACAAAAAGTAGTGAATTTAAATATGTATAATTCGATTTCTACTGAATATTTTTTCAATCTTAAAACTCCAAATCATAGTAAATTTCTTAAACTTCATTAATAAAGACATGTAGTCAAGTTTAATGATATTTGGTATAAAGATACGTAGTCAACTTTTATGATATTTCGTTAAAATTTGGCTGAAAATAAAAAAAATATGAAAAGTCAAAGCCAAAGTGGCCTAACCCACATACAATTTTTTACGAAATAACTCAATTTTAATTTTTTTTTTTAAATCTTTATTGTTATGTTATTGACTTCATTAAAATATGAAATACCTCCTATTTCTATAGCCCTTTATTAATATATTGCCATTTTAAATATAACTTTAGAAAGATATAGATAAACGCTATTTTAAAAGTGAAGATATTTAGCGATTGAAAAAAATGTATAACTCAAATTCTACCAAAGATTTTTCCAATTGAAAAACGTCAAATCATAGGAAAATATTTAAGCTTTATTAATAAAGTAGAAGAAATCAAGTTTTATGATATTTGGTTGAAATTTGGCTGAAAATTTAAAAAAATATGAAAAGTCAAAGCCAAAGTGGCCTAACCCACATACAATTTTAGTAAGAAAATTTTATTTTTTTAAAATACTTTTAAATTGTTCGTGATAAATGTATTAACTTGAAACAAAAAGTTTATATTCTTCGCTCTTCCAGTTCTTTATTATAAGAAAAGTAATTTAAAATTAAAAATACGTGAGTAAATATGGTTTAGACCAACTGCATTTTCCTTAAATAAGTTATATGGAAAAAATTTGGGGTAAAATTAAAACATATTAATTAACAATTTATTTAAACTTAATAGTGATTCTACAAAAATATAAATAATAATAATATTAATAACAATTAAAAAATTAAATTATTCCTCTTCGGAATCAGTATAAATAATTTCGTTCACCACACTTTGCGTTTTCAAATCGTCATAAAAATGATGGTTAACTGGTGGTATATATTTTATTAATTCTAAAAGATCCTGTTTCTTCTCTTGTGAGATTTTTCGTCCATCTGGATAGAGCAATATTTCTGTAGAAAATCTGGTTGAGCCAAAGATCTTTTATCAATATTTAAAACACAAAATAAATCTAAGTTTCTAATTGAATTTTTGAAAAGAATTTTGGTCGGGTTTGTCGATTCCTATTTTAAACATTGAATTTTAAACCAGTTTACTTTTTGGTTATTTTCATCTTTAGTGCGATGAGTTATAGTATTTTTAATGAGATGCGATGAGAAAAAAGCGTTTTTTGTCATATTAATAACTTGAAATGGTCTTTTTTTACATGAAGTCTTAATAATAGATGTCCAGTCATCTGGAACAAAAATAGACTGATGGTAACGAAAGGATAATAATAATTATTTTCTAATTATTGTTAAAAAAATATATTCTTTATTTTCAAGAAGTAATTTTAGTTTACTAATGTAAACTAAAATTACTTCTTGAAAATATCATTTTTTGGCCCGAGTCAAAAAAAGTTGGGCATCACTGTTCTAAATAAAATAAATTAAATATGAATATTGTATTATCAATGAAATAATATCACTCTTAGTACAGGGTTGCTTATTTAATATAAAAAGTATTTTATCGGACTTGAAATAAATAAAATAGCCAAAACAAAATTTTATTCCATAATTTTAAATTATTGTATTAGTATATTATTACAAAACGGACCACCCTATATTATATAAAATGTTTTGGTATGGGTATAAAAATATATAATACAGTATACTTAAATAAGTATAATTTTTTAGGCTTAAAATTATATGTATTTAATTACATTGGTAAACATGACAAAAGTAAGTCTGCGCATACTACATAAATTATTTATATACAATTTCTTCTACGCCCTCTACTGCTCCGAAGCTTTTGTAAAAATATGGATTGACTGGCAGAATAAGTTTTTTTCAAAATTTTAAACTCTAAAAATTTTACTTCCAGTATGAGTCAAAACGACAATGACATTTATTTGTTTTTCTTCTTCTCTAAATTTTAATCTATTTTATATGTTATTATTTTAACAACAATTTTCAGATAAATAATTTTATCAAAAAAAACAAGTAATAATATAAGTACAGCAAAATTAGATACTAAAAACTGGGACTTTTCGAAAAAAAATTATCACTAGAAAAATGGCCTAAGCCACTTTTAGTTTTACAAAAAAGTATATTTTTCTCAGTGCCAAAATGGCCTAAGTACAAAGGTTAGGCCACTTTGGCTCTAAAATAAATAAGAAAAATAGCTTAGGCCAAAAAAAAAAACAAGGATGCAGTGGAAAATTCACCATTTCAATTACATAGGGCCATTCTACATTTAATTCTAATCCGATTTATGCAAAAAAAGAAAAAAAAAATTTTAGAGGGTTAGGCCACTTTGGTTCTGAGCCCCTCAAATAGTGTTCCCAATACTTTTGATGTCAGTTTGTTTTTTTTTAATTAAAATATTTTTTTATTTTCTAAGAATTTTTAGTTCTAGGTCTAAAACTATTCACCACTTCCGTTTGAAGTTTTCAATAGTTGCACTGCCCTTAGATTTTCAGTAATTCTTATGCTCTTGGATATATAAAAGGTATTTTAAGCGGACCTGTATATTTCAATTTAATTACCAGTACAATTAGTACCTTTACCTGATACTCGCTACTTTGCCAAGTACAAGTATTACTTAGATTTTGATACTTACAAAATTTAAGTACTAGTAAAAAAATCAAGTAAAAATACTTGTAATTTCCAGGAGGTAATCATTTATTTCCCAAGTATTCAAGTATTGTGAAAATTCGATTTTGTATTGGACAGTAGTATTGGACATAAATGAATTAAATAGTGTGCAAAATACTACGTTATTAATTAGTATTTCTTGGTACTTGATTACTTGAAAGTACTTAAGTATAAAAAACATATTACAAACGTAATTAAACTCAAATTTTAATTACTTTCTGATTACTTTAATTCATTCGAAGGTAAATTTTTATAGAATGAAAGAACAAACTAAAATAACATTAATTCATAAATTTGATTACTTATTATATTTTCAACTTATACTATATCAATTTTTATAAATCTAAACCACTATTTTTGCATAATTTCAGATAATTTTGAGTTATTTTTTTAGTAATCAGAAAACAAAATTCTTACACGTTAACCCTTATTTATTAATTTATTATTTTAACGTAGATTTTCTTCAGACTTATTTTCTCTATAATATCTTCTGTAATTAATTTTCTTCTGACCTAATTTTTCATTTTAAAAAATATGGAATTGGGATGGTCTTAATGTTTCTTTTAATTAAAATTACTCCTAGTTTAACTCAAATAATTTTTAGTATATTAAGAAAAATCGATTAAGGTAAGTGGCTGTAATTCCGTCCTATGGATGTAATTCCGGCTTAAGAAATAAATTTTATCAAAATATCGTTAAAAATTTGAATTTGACACAATTTGAGTTTGCTATTTTATTTGTTTTTCTTTTTCCTATAATTTTTACAATTTTTCCGCCTTTTTTTGTAAAGAATTCTTTTTAAAAAATTGTTTAAAGTAAACCATGACAGAATAATCAGTTGAATTACTAGAAAAGTTCTTAAAAAGTATTAAATTTAAAAAAAAAAATATTTTATAAATTTAGGATAAATAACGAATTAGTAAGTATAATTATTAAAATTATTAGTTAAATTTAAGTTTTATATTTCAAAATTTGTACATATAAAAGAAAAATAGCGCATAATTTATTTAGTATTATTAATTAAAATTAGACCGGAATTTGATACATTTAATATTTAGTATGTATCTAATTTCGTTCTATGTAGAACGGAATTAGATACATGACACGCTTTACAATAAATTTAAATATTATTAAACTTAAAAGACAAATCCTCCTAAATGGGATTACCTTTGAAAGATAATTAGAAGTAGAATAAAAATCCCTAATTACGTCCTATACTTTTCTTCATAATTTCACGAAAAAAAGATTAATTGTTTTTAGACCGGAATTAGAAACATTTCTTAGAACGAAATTATGTGCAATGGATTTTAAAGTTAATTTTTATAAATTTTCAAGTAAAAGTTAAAGTGTTTTTATTTTATTTTCAATTTGTTTTCTTAAGAAAAATGTCAAAAAACCGAAAATATTCAATTTCCACTTTGGAAAAAGCTCTTGAAATCATAAAAAACAAGGAAATGTCAATTTATCAAGCGAGCAAAAAATTCGGTATACCGAAATCGACATTAGCCGATAACAAAACAAAAGATTCGGTTTTAAAAATTCGTTCATAATGAAGTTCCTTAAACGTTGAATTGTTTTTATTTGATTTTTGTTTTTCTTTTTGTTATTTATTTATTTTTATTATTACATTGAAATACTTAATATAATTTACTTTATTTTGTTTTAATATATTATTCAAATTTACTTATTTTGTTTTATTTTTTCTTTAATAAAAAAATAGACCGGAATTAGGTACATCTTTACTCCGAAATTAGGAACACACAAATTTTCACTAGGACGGAATTAGAGACATATGCTTTAAATCTTTATTTCGCTGTATTTATTAAAAATTTATTTTAAAATTAATTAATATAGATAATATTTTCAAAAAAAAACCCTAAATCTTTTATAAAATATATACATTATATAGCTTTTATCAAAAATTGTGTGAAATATTTCCAAATCTTTGCCAACCCAAAAAAAAATAGGACGGAATTATAGCCACTTACCTTATGTCAAATAGTTATGTGAGAAACATTAAGTTGAACTTTAATCCCTTTACTATCACCGTAAGGCAAACATGGGAAACTCCCAAAAACTTAATGTCTATCTATAAATATCAACAATTCATTAAATTTAATATTTCTTTTTTTTTAGAACTAAACACTGTATACAGTCCCTTAAGAAAATAAAATTTATCCAAAAAAAAATAATAACTATACATAATAGGTTGTCATAATTAAGGATAGGTTTGTGGGATAGGTATTTCAAATAACTTAGTTTAGTTTTTTCAAATAAAAATTACCACCAAAAAATAACATTTATTAATTTTGGGAATAGTCATATATAGTTATTATTATTTTGGGTTGTATTAATTAACAAACCAAATTCAACTAAAGTTTAAGTTTTCTATTATTAATTTGGATAGTTTATAGATATAGAAGTAGTCATAATTGAATAATAGAAAATGCAAATTTGTCATAACTTAAGACCGCTTCATTGAAATTTCAGTCATGGTAATTTTTTTTTTAATACTGCCCACAAGTCTGCATCTCTTATTCTGTAGAATATTCGGCATATTATTCTGAGATTTTTATTTATGAAAACCTGTAATTTATTCTTAATGGAATTAGTGAGTAGCTATGATTCGCAGCTATATTTTAATGTAGATTTTACGCAAGAATTAAATATTGCTAGTTGGGTTCGTCTTGATATTTGCGAACTGTTCCATATAGGGCACAGTCTACCGAAGGATTCTAGCTTTATCGATTCTGTTTTTTATATTTCCGTTGGTGCTTCATGCAAGCGAAATGATACTTCCTAGAAAACAGAAACTAGTTGTAAATTCAATAGCTAGATCATCTAATTTAATAGGGTTGACATTTGCAAGGTGTACTTACATACATAACTTTAGTTTTACTGATGTTAATCTCTAGGCCAATTTTTGATCATTTAATTTAGATTGTACATTTTCTTTGTAATTAAACAGAAGACTTATGTAATTTGCGAAGTCTAGGTCTTTTAGATATTTGCCATCCGACCAATATATGCTTCTTTCCATACTACTGGTTTCGCTCAGTATCAGTTATGGTAATAATATTAACTTATCAATCATATTTCTTAATCCTCATCTTAGGCTTCAAATTAAATTTAAAAATTTGCGTTCTTGATATAATCATATTTACTTTATCACATTACAGTTAATAAACAACAGAAAAAGATCTATTAAAATAAATAAATTGCATTTTCTTCTGCATTTCTTTAGTTTGTTACAAACCAGACGTATGTCAACATCTCACTTAATCATATTCGCTTCTATGAAAAGCCAAGCTACTTTCGAAACTCAATGGTACTTTCGAAACTCCCGGGAATGTGTGGGGAATTTTTTAAGAAACATTTTATGGTTGAATGGTCCATTTCAGATTGCAAAAAATATTCTTTTAAACAGTAATTCCAAGATTTTTTTCAACTTCGTAACTAACACTTACGTAACAAATATCCGATTTAAAAACTTTTAAATTCCAGCACAGCTCATGATTTTCTTATTCCCTATTTTGAAAAAATTTTTACCTTACCTACTTACTTTTATTAAAATTAACTGAGAATAATTAGGACTTTAAAAATCAAAAAACTTTTATATAAGTAATTACCTATTCTCCATTCCATTTCTCCATTTTGTTTATTATTTTAACTTTAAAGAAAATTGTGACATTTTATATTGCTACTTATAATATTATATTGATTACTATAAATTATGATTGATAACTTTTCTGTAGTTGTTTTTTTTTTTATTTTTTTCAAAACTTGATTCTTTACACTTCAAAGAATATTTGATCGAAACTCAGTCATTGTAACACACATTCAATCAAAATGTACTCGCATATGGCATATAATTTTATTCTATATATATTTCACGGATCATACTCTTGCCTCCAATCCAATCCCCTTTTCCACAAATTTATTAAACAAAACAAAAAAACATTAAAAAGAAAACGAAATGACACATTGAAACGGGTCTAAACATGATGCTTTTATTTTATTTATTATTTTTTTTTATTAAATATTTTCTTTTTCATTTCTTTTATATTTTTATATATTTTTAATATTTACTATTGACACATTATTTATATTCTCTATATTACATAAAATATTACAAAAAGTTACTTTTATATATATATATATATATATATGCATTCAATAATACATATATATATATATACTTTCAATAATATAGAACACAAATAACCAAAAATATAAAATTAATACAAAAACATTTTCGTTAAAGAACTCTCCAATCTCCATACAATAATAAACATAACGGTGCTTTTCTATTAAATGTATACACGCATACACAAATATGCCTTTAAAGCACCATATTGAATTACAAAATAAAATAAAAATTCTTACGAATTATGCTAAAACATACAAAAAAAAAATATTATTTGACAAAATTAAGTTTATATATATATATACGTTTATATATTAAGAGAAAAAGAGAAAGAACATAATATAAATGAAATGGGTGAAATTGTTTTCACACTCAATATGTCATTTACTGTATTTGCTCCCAATAAGCATAAAAATGATAAAACAAAAAAAAACAGTATGGCCATAGGTACTATTCAAGTGCTAAAAATGCAAAGAACTACATTTGTATTCTTAGGTTTTTAGGTACACAAATTGCTATAAAATAAAATGTTTTTAGATAATAATTAATTAAGATTTCGGAATTTGAAGGTACAACAGGCGCAAGATCTAAGTGTAACGATAGTATGTTAAGCTCCAAAGGTTATGTTATGACATATGTCAGCTTAATAACTTTGAAATATTTGATGTTATGACGTAGAATTATAAAAAAGTTATTCTATTTCTTATAGTTTTTGAATTTAACTGCAAAAGAATTTGCATACTTACAGGATGTCTTAAAAAAAAATTAAATTATATTTACAGGGTGTTCCAAACCATTTTTTTAACAAAGGAGTTGTAATTTTAATATGCAAAAAATATTATTTGGGAGTGTTCCATCGAATGGTGATATTTTAAACTTCCCGAAGAGATTGAATATAGAATTTTTTGGCCGGAAATTCGCCAAGATCGAGATTTCAATTGGGAACGGGCAGTTTTCGATGCAAATTCGGATTCTACATTAAAAAATAAAACACCTTTGACTTAATATTTATTTTTTCTATTGTCCTTCAAAATTAATCAAAATAAAACAGAACTTCCGGCCTAAAAAACCTATATCCGGTTCTTTCCGGAAGTATATAATATCACTATTCAATAGGGCTCTCCTGATTTTTAGAAAAAGTAATATGCATTATCTGGACATTCCTGTACTGTTAGTTGTATATGTAAGAAGCTTAAATGTTTTATTTTATTTCAATCGACGCCTAAGGTTTGTGAACCTATATATCGAAGGACTGGCTACGTCCCATTTTGATATAAAATTTTATTTAAAAATTTTTTGAAATGTACTTTTAAAATGTACAAATAAATGGAACCTTTCTGCTTTTGTATTATTCCATTCTTTTAATATTTACTTTATATATATCTCGAATATTTATTGTTAAAATAATTTATAAACCAAAATAGGAGAACGCCATTTCTCTTTTTTTATAGAACGAAGAAGAGAAAGTAATAGGGGGAGAAATGACTTGAAGGAAAACAAATCGGAAACCCAACGGGTCGATTTTCTTTTTTTTAACGGTTCCTTCCTTCCTTTTGTAATAAGAAGCCCAAAAAAAAAAATATCATTTGTATAACAATAAATTTGTTTGGTTTTCTTTTTCTATTTATTTTTTTTTTCTTCGTCTCTAAATCTTGATCTTCTTTCTCTCTGTATTTCCCCCCTCTCTTTCTCCCATCATATGACTTTTACAACATATTTAGAATTTATTCTAATGTTACTTACTTTTACACTATACACAGGATACATAATATAAAATAATGGCCAATATGTGAAAGTTTATTGTACTTACATGTAATTTACATACTCTTAAAATCTGCACATATATATACATATTTTTCTATATACATAATTACATATATATATAAATAAATACAGTAAATAAAAAGTAATAAGACATTTTTTTTAAGGATATCAAGGATACAAATTTATTGTGATACAAAGTTGTTAAAAGATTTTTATTTCATTTTATGTTTGTATTTGTTAATATGTTTATTCTAAGAACAATAAAAATATTTTGACAGTATACGTTCATATATATGTATATCTCTTGACAGTTATCATAAGAAGTCGTAAAATAATCTCTTATCAGACAAAACAAAAAAAAACATTTATATATATATATATAGAAAAAAAATTAAAATTTGTCTGTGTATGTGTGTGTATGTTTACATTTATTCATAAATGTAACATAAGGATTCTAATAAAGAAAGATGACAAGATCTTTTGATTTGGTATTTTATACTACAGTAATAAAATTAAATAAAATACACATATGTATGTAGGTATGTTAATTTAAATGAATATAAATAAAATAAACAAAAAGTCAAAAATTTGCAAAATGTATAAACAAATTAATTGAACCCTAGATGTCGTTTTAATATATTTTTATTTTTCTAAGTACTATATGCTACGTTTTTCATTTAATTTTCAAATGTTTCATTTCGAATGACATTTATTGTGTGATTTTCTTTTATTGTATGTTTTGATTTTACTATTGGTTTATATGTAATTTGAGTATTTCAAAACAAGTTTAATCTTATTTTGTTAGATTTTTATAGCTAATTCATTTATATTTTTGTAATATTCTATTCTGTAAAATAGAAACTATAAATATATCCGGTTACATACTCTCCTTCATTTAATCTATGTTTAAAAGACGTTTGCCGGAGTCTAGATCCCAAAAAAAATATATTAGAGATGAAGTGCTGACATGGTCATATAATTACCATAGGGGTTAACTGTCACTTCCGCTGTTAGAAAGTGTAGCTCTTCACTCAGAATTTAATTTATAAATTCAATGACATATATAAATAGAGTTTTTTTTTAGTATACACTATTTTTACTAAATTAAATTTTTTTTTTTATAAGTTTTACAATCAAGATTAATGATAATTTATCTTCACTAAGGTCACCAAGCATTACTACTAAGCATATTTTTATCAACATAACCTCAAAATATAAATAAATGACTTCATTGATATGAAGAATGTTAACTGATGCATATTTTGGATAATGAAATAAAAATTGTCATTTTTATTTCAATTTCAAATGTTCCTCAGAACGGTTGAAGAGTTAGTTAAGTAAAATGAATGTTCATAAGTAATTCAATTCACCTGTATAACTCTTTATATGAACTTGATTTTAATTTTTCCATATTTAACTACGTGTCTAATAAATTCTTCTGATTTATCAAAGTAGTTATAACTTTTGTACAGTTTTTAATACCTAGCTATTTATGACATATTAAATTTCAAATGAATCACTTCTAACGAAGGCATGTAAAAACCCATATTAGAATTTCTAGCACAAAATGATAAGAATATTTATAAGCTGTTAAAAGAAAATGATGGCGAAGGTGAATTTTTAAGGTTTAAAATTTAATAAAGTTGAAATTCATTTCAAACCCATTTACCAACTTTCTTTAATCATCTGAAGTCCGTCATTTAACGCTAACTAAAAATCTCCTAAAAAAATTTTTTAAAGAATCCAAAAATACTTTCATTCGAAGTTTTCAACTCAATCTGGATTAGTGGGTGCGATTCATATACTTTCACCCAAGGGTTACAACTAAATCTGGGGATTATTGGGTGCAAGACCATATCACACAAATTACAGATGGCATTCATTAGCCAATCTCATGTACTGCTAAAAGTTGGATAATTCAAATGTTTAACAATAAATAAGATTTAAGAAGTGAATTAACAAGATATTTCATAATTTCAAATCAAATATTTCTGAATATTCTATAATTGGGGCCTAATAAGGGTCCAATCCTAACATTTAGTTATTTAAGCAAATGATTATGCTTAATTAAAGTTCAAATCTTTTTACTAGGTTCGGAACGGACTAATAAATAACTTTAATATCTTTTCCTTCTTAATTTAATTAAAAGCTATGAAAATTACTATGAAGAACGAAATGTTTCCTTTTAAAAAAAATTGTGTACCCATCTGGCAACTTGATATAAAATATATTTACAAAAAAACATAAATGTTTCCCTCATTTTATTTGAATTATTTTCAAAAAAGAAAAACCAAAAAAAAAATTTTCCGAAAAATTATAATTTTTTTTTGTTTGTGTAAACAGAAAAAAAATTTCGATCAAGGACATTTAATAATAATATACATATACACAGAAACATGGAATCCCTATGTCCTTTTATAATCCTCCTTAATATAAGCTATTTTTTTTTTCTTAATCTTATTTGCTTTTCTTATTTTTTGTTGCAATATTTGGAATTTTTGGAATAATAAAAAAAAAGTAAAATGCTTTCCAATATAATTTAACATTTAGTTTTAGTGGGTCCTTGCTTGTCTCTTTCTTTCTTACGTATAATGTAAAACAACAACAAAAAGAAAGACCACAAAAAAAATTGTCACCATCTTGTTTTATTTGCACTGTTTTATTTTTTCTGCTGATACGAATTTTTTTTTTTCAAAATTTAGTTTTAGAAAATGTCGGTCAATTATTTTTGGGCATTTTTGTTTTTTTTTTCCTTCGATTAACTGTAAAAAAAACTTTTGATTACAGCGAAGGTCCTTTTTTTTACATACTTAGGTATTTTATTGATTATGCATTGGTAGATTATAATATTATTATGTATGGTATACTTAGTTACGTAAATCCAATTTATAGACAAAAGAAGTCAATTAGGGATATTTCAGATTTTAGTTTTTAATTTAATAAAAGATATGTGAACAAATGTTAAACTATTATAGGGAGGTATTTTAATGACTTGTACTTACTTAAGTTTTTTCCTTTTATTTTGAGTTTTTTTGAGTGTCCCTAAGAAGTGAACATGAGGACTTGAAATGTTAATATCATAAGTATAAGTACTTAAAATAAATCTAAAAAATCTGATGGATTGTATAACTAATAGAATTTTGTTAATATAATTAAGTATAAATGAATCGATTGACATTTGCCATGTGTGACACTACATCATTAGAATTTTTTTAATATAATAACTAAGGTAAAAAAATGTATCAATTGACACATTGTGTAATTAAGGTGACACTATACTACTTAAACTACCCACCAAATATTAATCAATTGATTTAACAAGCCATTGAATTTAAAAAATTAAGGCCATTACAAGGAATAAGATAATTGTAATAAGTATATTTATTTTTAACTAAGGTATAAATGTATCAATTGATACATTGTGTCATTTAGCTGACACTATACTACATTAACTGTTCACCAAATACTCATCAATTGATTTAGCCATGGCCTTAAAAAATGAAAGCCATTACAAGCAATGAGATAATTGTAATAAGTTTATTTATTTTTAACTAGGATATAAATGTTTCAATTGACACATTGTGTCATTAAGGGGCACTATACTACATTAACTGTTCACCAAATATTCATCAATTGATTTCATAAGCCATTACCTTTAAAAAATAAAAGCCATGACAAGAAATGAGGTAATTGTAATAAGTTTATTTATTTTTAACTAAGATATAAATGTATCAATTGACACATTGTGTCATTAAGGGACACTATGCTACATTACTGGCCAAACAAATATTAATCATTTGATTTAGCCATGCCCTTAAAAAATGAAAGCCATGACAAGCAATTAGGTAATTGTATTAAGTATATTAAGTACTTATAAGTAGTAAGATAATTTACTCATAATCTAATTGTAATATAAGTATGTCATAAAAATAGTGCCTCGGGGGAATAATGGGTAAGCATCTTATTTAAAAATTTCCTTGGTTACTAAATATAATTTAAAATATAAAATATATAATAGTTATTATTAGATACTTATAAATTAACAGAAAGTATTTGAAGTGAGATACACACAAAAGATTGGGTGTTTTTATGGTATATGCTACCCTCCATATAAAACAGTGTATCATAAAAATAATGGAAACACGACCCTTCAAATCTTATAAGTAAGTGTATTTATAAACTTTCTATTGCTTCAACTGGAACTCCTTAACTTTATCTCATCAATTTCAAGAATTCGATAGTCATAAAATATTTTCATCAAATTCGAACTTAAAGTGTACAAGAATTTCTTTTAAAAAAGTTTCAAAAAAATTAATATTCCATGGTTTGAGTCTATGCTTAAGATTAATTTACAATAATACAGTCATAAATCAGAAATATTCTTTAATTTAATATTTCCATCTCTAATATTTAATTTGTTTTGTTGGAAACCATTAAGTAATTTAGTTATTTAAGTATTTATTATATCTTATTTTGTTTTTATTCTAAGAAAATAATAGAAATTCTTGATAATGTACACTAGAGAATTGATTTGTTTATGATCGTATATTTATGATGAAAAAAACAAATTATAAAAGTCTTTAACAACTTGTAAATAACTACGGTAGAAAAGAAAAGTTTTATTAAATATTTTTTTGTTTTTTAATTTGATTTGGAATTTTTATCTTTACTTTTAGAAAAAAAATAAATTTTATTTCACCATAGTTATTAATAAGATGTTTCCAGATATTTCTTAATTTAAATAAAAAGTTTAATATAAAAGGTATGTGTAATATCAATATGAATTAATTTTTTTTTGTATTTAATTGACATTTTATTATGACAAACGGATAAAGGCAGGTAATTATCCAATTAAAAAGTTGTTATACTAATTTGAAAGTTTATACAATTACTTAATTAAGATTTATAAAAAACTGACCAGGCTTTGTACAAAATAATTTTTTCACTATATCACTATAAGTCAAAGGGAAAACTAAATTTGCCATTATACGTTTGTGACGCATAGAAGGAGGGGGCAGAGGGAAATATAGACAAAAGTATGGATCGGATCAAATTCGATATGTAAATCGATCTAGCTATGTTTATCCGTCCGTTCGCACTATAACTCAAAAAATGAAGGAGCTAAGGTTTTGAAATTTTCACAAATTCGTTTTTATGCAATAGACGTTACAATTGAATACAATTGAAATCCAGTCATTTTTTTTCTCCACTTGTTCGAGTTATGTAATGTATATATTAGGTCATACGGATATTTCAGGTATGACACAGACTACTCTATTACACTCTTCTACATTTAAATTAATAAAAACTATTCAAATTTTGATTTCTCGACAATTGAACTAACGGACTCTGGCAAAAGTTAACGATCTATCTAAATTGTGTGAAAAAGAACTTTAATTTCTATCACATTCAGAATATATATTATACCAATGGAGGACGTACATGTACTATGCTGCTTACTTAGACTTTGAAATATCCAATTATTGCTTGGTAATTAATTAAATTAATTTTTGCGTATGTTTTTATAAAAGGTTGAATTTGATTTGCAAAAGGTTGGATTTGAATTACAAAAGGTAGGATTTGATTTGCAAAAGTTTTGCTTTTAATTTGCAAAATGTTGGTTTCGGAGTACAAAAATTGTATCTGGTCTGAAAACATAAAGCGCGAAAAATATCTGGTACTTAATGAAAAATACATCAAATTTGCGTTAATTAACTAATGAACCCTCATCAAATTTATTAATCGAAACTTTTAATTAATTTAAAATTTGATGAATCGACTTTTAAATATTGACTTAGGTTATAGTTAGAGCATTCCATTTTAAATTTCCCCAAAATTTTTTTAAATATATTTGGCCCAATTTTTACTTGAAACCTTCATGTACCTATATTCATTGAAAAATTCATCAGTTTTGTATTGTAACATTCTTTGTTCAATTTTAATAAAATCAATTTCTATGTAAATTAAGAAGTAAAATTTATTCCACAAAATATAAAAAGAAAATATGGTAGAAAATTAAAAATTTTAATTTTATTTTGTTTGTTTTGGAAATATGGTTTCACATTTAGTAAAATTTTGAGAAAATTCTGGATAAATTTTAATTTATTGAATATTCAATAAAATATACAATAATGTTAAATTTTGACAATGAAAATTATTTACACCTCAGTTTTCATATCAATCATATTTTGTATTAAATTGTCAAACGTTTGTCAATGTCAGGCATTGGTTTACTTTATAAGAATTTTTTAAATTAAAAAAAAATTTCGAAAATCAAAAGTCAAAATATTGAATACTGCAACTATTGGCAATAAGCACAGGAGTTTAATATGTAGCATAAATGATACTAAAATATTTTAAAACCATCGGTTACTGAAACTATTATAGGTTATGATACTATTATTATAGATTAAACAAATACTATTTATTATATTTATGTATTTTCATTATTCTAACTTACGAGCTAAGGGGGGGATTAAACCCGCATTCCCTCGGTTGATACGCTAGGTACTTAATGACTACTCTTACAAGGCCCCCAAACCTATTGTTTTTTTCAATTCAATTACAAATATAAATAATTTACATACTTTACGGCGTAATAGTAATTTTTAGATTCTTTTAGATATTTTAAATATTTTAGAATTATGTGCGAATTGGAGTGCAAAATATATCTATAAGGTTCGAATTGGAGTTAAAGTCAATTTATTTAAATCATAAAGACTAAGTCTAAATTTCAAATTACCATAGCGACACAAACTACTTTTATTTCTTTAGGATATGCTTAAGGATTGAACTATTAAGAGCTTTTACAAGTACTTTAATTATTTTTTTTTTATTATAAGTAGAACTGCAAACACTTACGATTTATTTGATATAGCTCCATATTTCAATTGATTTTTTCCCAAAATCAAGCACTTACCTTGCATTAATAATTTCATACAGAATTTAATATAATTATCTTTTCAATAAAAGCATCCAGATATTCAACAATAAAATCAATCATAAAAATTATTATTATTTTCAATAAAAAGTTGTATTTAATCAAGAAACCTATTAAACCAAATTTTTCTTTGTTATTTCATACACCAACATCATAATTTTGATTTTGAACAAGAGTTCAGAAAACATAAAACATTTCAATTCTTTTTATTTGAATTCACCTTAATTTTAATTTTTTATGGGAAAACATAACCTAAAAAAAATATCATTGCATAACTTTTTGAAATAAAATTAAATACACTCGTCGCTTTTCAAACCATATTGTATTTAAAGGTTTCTCCGATTCCTTTAAAAATTATTAAACAAACTGGGTTTGTAAAGCACCAAAACAAATTTTAATATTATTACAAATTTGTTTTTTTTTTTTTTTTTGGAATCTGAGTATCTGATAAAAATTATATCTTTGGCATTTACATTTCCATTAAGACTAGATCGAAATTGAACGGAATCATTATTATCACTAAATATTATATATAGTCATCGCATCAGTGTATACAGCAAAGTATGTTCAAATCATTCATTATATTCGGGTGCAGAGCACTTTACTGAAAACAAAAATCCCGAATGAAAAAATTTCGAATTTTAATTCTGTTAAAACGAGGAAGAGTGTAGTAGAGTATACTGTGTCAACTCTGGGATACCCGTATGAACGCTTTATAAACATTATTTCATCCGGTTAATTACTTTTGGCAAAATTTCAAACATAAGTACAGCTTTATTAGGTGTAGTGTAATGCTCATATAAAAGAAGGAGTTTCATGACACCTACTCGAACCCTCTGCAGTAGACCAGCTTTATTAAGTGCAAAGTGAAGCTCATATAAAAAAGGATGAGTTATCGTTATTATGGACGGATGGTATGTGTGTCCAATCGATTTATCGATTTATTTTTCGATTTTGATCCGATCCACTTGAGTCTATATCACCCTCCCAACCCCCCTCCTCTCCTTCTCTGTGTCACAAACGTAATGGCAAATTTATTATAGCTTTTTGACTAATAGTCATACGGGTATGAAAACTCCGAATGTTCCAAAATCCCGAAAACAAAATACAGATAAGCCCACGTTGATTGTTGTTAATTTATTATTAAAAAAAGTTAAGAAAGATTTCAGAGTAGAATACTAAATCAGGGTTTCAGTAATTTGTTTAGCTAGGCTTTGTGGGGGGCAGCCCTCATTATTTTAAATGCTTTGTTGTTAAATTTTAATTTATAAAAAAAAGTTAGGAAGGATTTCAGAGTTGGATACAAAATCAGCAATGCTACTTTTTCCAGAGTATTTATGTTTGCCTTTTACTAAATATGTATGTATATTTCTGCGGAATTTTTTTTTAGAACTTCGTACCCAAGTCTGAATAACGTTTCGTGATCTAGAATTTTGATATTTTCCAAATTTTTTTTTCAATATTTTAAATTATTCGAGATTTTGATATTTTCAAGATTTTAAATCATTTGGGGTTTTTTTCGGGATTTTTTTATTCAATATTTTAAATCATTCGGAATTTTTTTTTCAGTAAACTGTCATAGACCCATCATATTCTTCTTTCATAACAACTCAAACCCGAATCCCCAAAAACCAACAACAGCGAAACATCAACAATAAAATCGTCAAAAATTTTTTGTTACTTATCATCATCAATATTATTTATTGATTTTATCATCATTATGATGATGATGATAAGCAACAATGCTATAAAAAAAAAATTCATTTTTGCGAATATATCTTTCTTATGGAAAAGTGGGAGTAAAGAAAGTCACCTATATTGAAAAATATGAAAATTATAGAATCATATGTAGAAGTTGGTAGAGAGTTGGATGAAGTGCATGGTCGTGAAGTAAAGATTGTAGATGGTAAATGGTAGATGTAGTTCTGTAGAGGTTTGGAAAATTTTTATTACAAACATAACAATAGCAAATCATTTTCTTGTTATGTTCATCTTAAATATTTTATGTATATTTGGTTACCCTGTCCCTCCCATATACCCAAGAAATATTTACAGAGAAATTGTTTTTTACAATCTGTAATTTAGCGTGATGAATTTCAATGTTTTTATAATATTTTCCTATGATAGGGACGAAAATGAAAGGACGATATTTAGGACATTATCCAAAAATTAACATATAAGGATACTATGTCCATCCGTCCGTCCATGTGTTAAAAAAGCTTCTACAACATTTAAATTACGGGTAGAAATCGCAAAAAAATAAGTTTTATTAAAGACCTTTCTTTTCGTAGCCTCGTGCTTTATGGAGCTACAGCTCCCTAAAGTTTGTCAAAGCCCTATACTCAAATTTTTAAAACATGAGTTCTGAGTATATTTTCAATCTGGAAACGGTAAAAGACAGCTGCTTGTTTATACTTTATAATATATATGTAAAATAACTATATAATAGAGTTGCCATACGGTATACTTTAATTTACCGTTATTCGAAACTCAATTTTCTCAAAATTTTAGACCCCTCATATTTTCTGAACGGCTTTAGTTAAAGATTTGAAATTTTGGGAGAAATTAGATACTTAGAAATTTGTTTGAGTCATTTAAGAAAGACATTTGGCTACATACTACCTTTTTGTGACACCCGCTCTTTGGAAGATGTAAGAGGCTAAATTGAAAATAAGCTATTTTTAAAAATCTGTAAATTGAATATCTCCTAAATTTTTTTGAAGGACTTACTTAATATATAAAAATAAAAGCTCAATAATTAAGTATATTTGAACATGTGTTAAAGGTCTGTCTTAATTTTGATGGACTTGGTTAAAGTTGCAGAAAGTGTCTCTTAATTTTTAAACATTTTTACTTTTATAAGTAATACTAAGAGAGATTCAAAATTTATTGCAAGCGATAAGTTAATTACTTGGTCTTTAAAAATTTGGGAGTAAAAGACAAGTAATTATGTAAGATGCAGCATAAGTTTACTCAGTGAAAATTTCAGGACCTTCCCCATTAATGAGCTATTAGAACTTAAAAATAGAAAAATTTCTTATTTTATTCCGAAAGCTCAGTCTGAAACATTGTGAAGTTTTGGACATATGCTTTTTTAAAAACCTTTGTTTTTTTTCATCATTTGTTCTATGACAGGGACGAAGCGGAGAGACGGTATGTTTTTACAGTAAGAATAAAAAATTCAAATATATATTATTACAAATTTTGTTTTTTTTTGATTGATGATAGAAAAACAGAATAACTTCGAAATATTTTTGATGAAAAGAATAATGAATTTATTACTAGAAAATTTGTAAGAATCTTTAGTAAAGTCTCACAGTCTTATAATGAGCGCCTAGTTACCTGCTTACCTTGCTACTTGTTCTTGGAACAAAAAAAAAAAAAAACAAGATGAAGACCTTCTATTTTGGAATATGTCACGAAACAAAGCAATTTTTTTTTTCTATTTGTTATTCATTATTCTATGGTTCTATTGTGCTTCTCGAATCTCATTTGCCGTTGCTTCTCAATTTAAAAAGGAGGAGTTGGAAAAATTTTTTTTATATTTTTTTTTATTTCAAAATTGATTTCACTTAAATTGATACATTTTAGTCTTAGTTAAAATGTTTTCATCAATCTTAACTTCTCCATTTTATTGAAAAGTGAGGTAATTCATCTTTTCATCAGAAATTTATACATATATGTATATATATATAGAAACCATAACGTCAATAGATGAATTTTAATTGAATAGAATATAAAAGGTGCAAACAAAATTTTAAGATTAAGTTTGAGGTTTTTTTAATAAGAAGCACGTAAATGTAATATCAAAATTTTATTGTTTGTATTTGATGTTTTTTTTTAAATTTATGAGGTTTAACGCCGTAAATTATGCTTTTAAAAAAGAAATGGTATTGCTTTCGACAGCTGCTATTGATTATTTTTGGATTTAAATTATATTTTGCTATTAAATTGTTTTTTTTTTATTTAAATGTCTGACTAATCTGAAATTTTATAACAATTTTCATTTGCACAATCACTCTGATGCGGAGCATAGTAAGTACTTATTTAATTGAAAATTAAAGTGAACTTCAGGTTTTTACATTATTGATTGTCATAAGGTGTTAACGATGTATTAAATAGGTACATATTGTAATTTATTATTTAATCCCCAATTTAATCCAAAGTGTATTTTATTCTTGAAGATCTAAAGACGGGACTTGATACTCTGATAAAGATAACGGAGTTGGGTTTTCATCATGGATACGTACTATCCATGCGTAGCTGTTGCAAATGAACTTATGTACTTTACTAATAGTCAGTAATAGTAAAATAATCCTATCATATGCAACAAAACTATACAAGTCGTATTAGATCTTATCCTAAGCTATCTTTCCAAAAAAAATAGAAGATATTAAGTATAAAAAGAAAATTGAATACGTAACAGATGTTTTCTTCAGTATACGTTGCCATTTTATTGCCATTCATGAGTTGGTAAAGTTTTTGAATGATATTAATGTTAAATCTCAATGACTACAGTCATTACTATTATAATTTCTATGGTATTTAGTATCTACAATTTATCACTAGTAAATTATTTAAATAATAATTTGATCGATAAGTTTCCGTTACACTTATCATATATTTGATAACAATTCAAAGATATTTTGATTAGTTAGTCTGAAATAGTCAGAGCCACTCATATTCCTAAAGTGTCTCATTGAACCAGTTGATTCTCCTAATGAACTGGATTATCTGTTCCTGATCCGACTCCTTTACAATACTTAAGTCTTCCTGTTTTTTTTTTCTAAGACTTTTGATTCTCAAGCGCTCTGAATTCTTACAACACTTGGAGACCAGTTTTTTCGTTTCGTTCACAATCTCTGCACTTTTTGGAGGTAGTCCTACCTATTCTGGCTTCGTGGACACTATCTATAAAGTGACTCGTGCTTATCCCTGTTATTAATCTAAGATCACTCGTTTTTAGTTAAGAATTTTTTTAATTTTATAACTCCTTGCGTCTCTTCAGAGGGCTTTCATGGGAAAAGATCCTATTGAGTGTAGTCAATGCGGTTTCGCCTGGTTTTTAGCCAAGTTAATTAAGATTTGGTTATTAAATTGTTATTTTATTTAAGTTTTACAGATTTCTTTAACCTAAGCATTCGACTCTTTCGACTCTTTGCATTTTAGTTGTCTCCATAAAACTAAATATCTATTGCTTCAGTTTTAAAAGCTTCTCAGTAAACCAATTGCTTTATTATCTTCCGAGGACCGAAAATTGATTCTTGCTTCTTGCATTTGTTACTACTACAGTTTCTTATTAGCCTCTACCTCTTCTTTTTATTACCTCTGTGCACACTTCCTCACCATTTAGTTTTGCATTGTCTGCCTTTAATTTAAAAATAACTCTAATTAGCGAAATATTCAAATAAATCTACCTTTGTAAGTACTAAATTTTCCATTTAATTACTTACTTATCATAAAATTTTCATATTTTATTTTCATTTAATTAAGATATAAATAATAAGATATACCTATAATCTATATAATAAACTAATAATCCAAACCGTTTTTAATACCTAAAATTATTATTATTATTATTTTGATTATAATTATTATGACACTAATTCTAATAAACAATTATTTTATTAAACTTATTTTATTACTTGTTATCAAAAATTGTAATAAAATCGATATCTGGGTGATTTTAATTAAGAAAATTGTCATTAATATTAAGTACCTAGGTATACCTTTAAAAATCCCATTAACGAACTTTGCTTTAATTTTTCTTTTTTTTGGAAATATTTTACTGCTCAATCCAAATCTAAAAACCACATGAAATCCAAATCAAACGATTTAAGGGCTTTTATAAAAAAAACGAGGAAGAGTGTAGTAGAGTAGACCGTGTCAACTCTGGGATACCTGTATGATCGTAATATAAACATTATACCATCCGGTCAATTACTTCAGACACTCAGGTTCATTAGGTGTAGAGAAATGCTCATTTAAAAGAAGGAATTGTATTTTCGCAGTAGACCAACCAAATTTTTCAGCAAATTCGGCCTTTACAACTATTTTTGACAAAAATTGAGACACCCAGCTTCATTAGTTGTAGAGTAAAGCTCATATAAAAGAAGAATTTGTATGGCAGCTATTCGAACCCGCTGCACTACTTTGCACAAACTTTGCCCATAAACCTAAACTGCGTTTGGCAAAATTTCAGCCACCCAGCTTTAATTGGTATAGGGTAACTCTCAGTAATTCTAAAAAAAGAAGTTGTATGGCAGGTACTCGAACCTGTGGACCGAAATGGCTGAATTTAATAGCGATGACGATAAATCGATTTATTTTTCGAATCTGATGCGATCAATACCTTTGAGTCTATATTTGTCCACCCTCCTTCTCTGCATCACCAACGTAATGGCAAATTTAGCATACTCTTTAGACCCTATAGTCATTCGTGTATAAAAAATATCACAATAATACTATAATTCACAGAAAAAAAAATTGTATGTGCCATTTAATTTCCTATTCACGATTTATTTGATTAATTAATACCAAAAAAATGATAAGAACATTTTTTGGCTCATCTTTTAACTGATATTAATTGAAGGTGTTTCCTATCCAAGCCCGTCTTATCACTATAATTTAATATTTGTATATTAATGTATTAAATACAAAAAATACCTTGAT
This sequence comes from Dolichopus griseipennis, assembly GCA_963082915.1. Taxonomy (NCBI): domain Eukaryota; kingdom Metazoa; phylum Arthropoda; class Insecta; order Diptera; family Dolichopodidae; genus Dolichopus; species Dolichopus griseipennis. Next base: position 359,480,750 of record OY720441.1, read on the forward strand.
AAGTCTATATAAAGTAGATAATACTTAATAAAGATTATGATTTTATATATCTAGTATTATCTATTCATATTTATTAATAAAAAATTGTACTTAAGTCTTGTGGTTTTAAAAATTAATAAATTATCACGAAAAAAATAAAACATTAATTCAAAAAGTGTATACAATTTTATGGGATTTGTTGGGGGAATCAAATTTCCTAGATATCTTAATAGTACAACCATTTTAATTCTAATGAAATTAGAAATACAATATCAAAGTATAGATTAAGCTTTTATTCAATGTTATGTAAGTAAATAGAGATATAAATAATTCATTAAGATTCCTATAACTGTTTATTGAATATTGACTTAAATACTCTCATAGTACCCATTAATAACAATCTAGTTACAATTTTTTGCCAACTGATTACTTAATGTTGAGGGTTTTATAAATCGTAGCGCTTTAAAACTTGGCCAAACGATGATGCGAGAAATATTCCCTTGGATAAAGTCTAATAAATATTCCCTTCCTCTAAAAGCTTCCTTTGGATCCCTTGATTGCAGCCATTCGAAAAAACCGAAGCCATTCAGGAGATTATAATTTTTTTAAAGCTGTTAATTGTTACTGTCAGAGACTTAGGGCTTCATAAAATCCTAAAGAATTGTTAGGCAAAAGTATAGAGTTGAATACATAATTATGGTCTCAATAATTTGATTAACAGGAGCTTAAAGGCGGAAGCCTTTATTATTTTGTTGCTGCAAATGCTTTGTTGATGACAAATATTAAAAAATTTATTAGAAATTAATTTTATAAAATAATTTCGTCAGGGGGAAATATGGTTTAAGACAGTTGAGCCTAATTTTATTTCGGAAAGAGTAATTATGCTTAAATTGCAACTTTTGTTTGAATCGTACGTTTGTTGCTACGAAGCCTTGTGGAAAAACAGAAGTACTAAGACGAAGCATGGTTCGAAAGGACACTGAGACTACGGGACTTGCCACAATACAATAAATTGTTTGAACCTATTGAAATTATTTGGGTTCGATTCCCGGTCAGGTCAACAATATTTAATTTAAAAAAATTATTGAAAAATAATTTTTCTTTACGAATCCCCATGGTGACCAAATATAATATAAACAAAATAAATAATATAGTAGTTATAAATAAATAGAAAGTATTTAATGAGGGGTACACAACGGGCTGCAAGGCCTAGGTGTAAGGGAGACTTGCTTTCCCCCACGTCTAAGAGTTAGGTTACCTAAATTTGGTTACCAAAACTTCGTTTAAACCCTTAACTAAATATCTATAACTAATTAAATATTTCCAACAGTTTTATATATTATAACTGTTACATGGGGGCAAAACCCATGAAAATTTATGTAAATATAAACATTGAGACATTTATCAAAAAAAAAAGTTATCAGATTTTTGTTTTTATATTTGTATGTGTGGTGTTCTTGGGTAATAAAACATTTCTTTTTAAATTTGACATTGACCCGAATACAAACTTTATATCATAAATTTAGACTTAAAAAATAAATAAATAATAAAAACAGAAAAAATGAATTATTGTTAAAAAATTATCAGGAAAGGAAAGAACCATATGTAACTGGGAGCGGCAGCGGTATTGTTGACATTTAAATTAATTTTTTTTTTGTTGTTTTTTTTTTTTTTTTTTATGAGTAAAAAAAATTTTTAATAAGTACAAAATCGCAAATGAGATCATTACTTTCAGTTTCAGACAATAAATCGTGACGTCTTTGTAAACAGTTTTTTTAAACGTGCTTGCAAAATAAATTAAAATGGAAAGAATGTTAATCCAGATAACTTAAAAAATTTACTAAAATCTGTTTTGTTCATCCTCTTTTGATAATGATGCTATTTATTATTAAGAGGAACATGATTTTAGTCTAGACTCGACAGTCTAGACTCATCTTCAGTTAATTACATTACTATGATAAAGGAACCACTAAAGTCTTGTCAAATTTAACGTATTGAATCGATTATATTATATTACGTCATTAGTTACTAGTACTTAAAGGGCTTCAGACAAGGCTTCAGTGGTTCATTATCACATTTGCTAATTTTGATATAAAAAAGCTACCATATGCGAGAAAAACGTGTTTTCGAATCTTTCGAACTTGCTTGAAAAGATCATAAGTCCCTAAACTTTTTTACGTACTTAATCTCCCTAGCAAATATTCAATTTAATTGACTATTACACTTGAATGTTAACTTGTGAATAAAGGGTAGAAATGTAATTAAATATGAAACCATATCTTCGGAATCAAACAAAGAACCAATGGGCTTTAAAAAACCTTCGATAACGCTATCGATACTGTAATATAAACAAAAAAGGAAAAGTCACAAAAAATAGCCCCTAAATTTTTAAGTGAAAAATTTTTTTTAAAATTTTGCATGGATTGAATACCGTTTTTAAATCCCATTAGTTCGGCTTCTAACTTCCAAGGTATGGTGACTTCCAAAAACTTATTGTTGTCATAAATTTTGAAATTTGGATAAAAATTAAGTGGTGTCATAGTATAGATTTATGTTCCATTTCTTACTAATTAAAATTAAATAATACAAAACTTTAAAGTGAATGATAAACTAATCCAATTGTTTAATTTGTAACAACTCCACACTTCTAATGTACATATATATAATATCTAATGTACATAATATATACAAAAATATATTAATTTTACGAATTAAGCTAAGGTGATAATTTTATTTTTTTTTTTAGGTTAATTTATCAGTTTTAATTTAATTATTTAATTATCTAACTTACTGTTAAACTAATTTAGTTTATTTTAATTTAAATTAAAAAAAAAAAAATAGATAATTTTGGAAAAAGATAAAAAAGCTTTAAAAATATAATTAAAACTAATTCTATATTTTCGACTCATCGAAAAATCAGTGACGAAGCAGTTAAATAAAACAAAGGTATATTATTGAATATGAAATTAAAATTTCGTGAATGAAAACTTTACGTAGTTATTAATTTATTTATATATATTTAATAATACAAGTAACAATAGATTTTTCAATACAATTAATACCGGCGTTACCAGAGTTATTAATACAATAATTAACTATGAGTTATATTATTTATTTTGCTTATATTTTTTTTGGTAACCAAGGGGATTTGTAAGAGGGAAATTAATTTTTTAGTAATAAATTGTGACATTTAAGGGAACCCAACTTCCACTACCTAATGACAATAACAAGCAATATTAAACCAATTTAATTATTTAATTATCTTACATCTTCAAGGTTCCTAGCTTTCTTCAATAAAAAAAATAGAATATCATTAACAACTGGGGTATTGCATAGTTTTAGGCACAGCAAGAGGTTTGCAAAAGGGAAATTGATATTTCAATAAAAAATAGTGACTTGTAACTGAATCCAACTTACACTACCTCAAGGCAATAATAAGCAATGTAATTTAAGCCAAAGGATTTGCAAGAGTGAAATTAATTTTTTAGTAATAAGTAGTGACCTGTAAGAGAATCGAACTCACATTATCTCGGTTAATAAGTCATGTTCTACCTATTATATCAACGAGGCTCCTAGATTTGTGCAATCAAAAAATTAAAAATACTAAGCATAAATGGAATATTGCATAATTTTAGGCGAGTCGAAATTAATGAGATTTGATTAATGTTATTATCAAGTTAATTTAATCTGGAGAAGATCTAAGGAGTAATTAAACTGACTTTTAAAAAATTTTCAAATAAATTTTTATAATTAGTTACCAAATAAAAGACAACATATTAAAATTTTCTATAATTTACATTCAAAATATTTCCTTTAATATTCTAAAACTTTTTTAATAACCATATCTTTTGGTACATCATTTGGAAATGCTTTTAATAAGTCATCAACAGTACAACAGTAAATTATTCCCTTTTGTAGAATATCAAAACCAGTTGTTGGCCATTTATATTTTTCACAGACACTTTTACATATTGGTTTTGAATTTTCAAATGGATTGTTAAGTGAAACAAATGCTATGGCGGAACTTTCATATTTTAAAACTTTCCAGAAATATTTCGGTACAATGATGCCATTATTTTCTTCTAAAGTAATTGAAATCTGCTTCCCTTGGTCGTTTCGCAATGTTAATATACCAGAATTTCCAGTTACAATTTCCAAATCATCTTGAATAGAAGCTGCTTTTCTTCTAGCTAGATTTTCAACGCGAAGCCAATTAATTGCATTTATACTCTATAATATCAAAATTTTTAGTACTTAAATAAGTAATTCTATAATTTTAAAAGTATAATCTATTATGATCTGTACCTGCCACTGTGGAGCCACATTCAAATAAAAATATGTTGCATATTGCCAACTTCTAAAAATACCATCTTTATCTGGCGATAAATGCCCTCGAGCTAAAAATGAAGTGCTATTTAAATAGGCTTCTGTTGATTTTGGCCCCAGTAGCTCTGTTAAACGTTCCTTTTGAACATTTTGTTTGTAGGATGTATTGGGTTTAACATGTTTTGGCATTCCACGTACACTAAATGATGGACGGGTACTTTCTGATATGCTGTCTAAAATTTAAATTCAAGGGTTAGAATTTTATGTGATCTGTTGTAGTATCAATATCCATTAGCATCCACTGACTGGACTTATATATAATTATGGGAATTCAATATTTAAGAATTTTAAACCTTACCACTAATAGCTTCACCAGGTATTATATGTCTTGTATATTTTACAGAAGCACTATCTAAATCATAACAAATTTCAATATATTTTACAAAGTTTTTATCTGCTGTATAGAATCCAATTTCATGTATTGTTGCATTATTTAAACATTTTTCATTTGTATTAATTACGTCCCCGGTATTTTGTGAAGTACACTCCAATTTATTAACAGCCAACTTCTTACCATTTATTGTTAATTGATTGCCGTTACATTTGATTTTAGCATCACTAGAACCATCTAAAATCCAATAATCAAATTTAATTAATCCTGGATTGACTAACTCCGATCGGCCTACCAGTACTAAGAACATTTTTAGAACCACTGCATATGACATCAGTTTCTTCTCCTTTATTCCAAGTTAAATACGGCCCAACAGGTACTTGTAGTTTTCCATCTTTAAAGAAAACTGGTGATTTTAATGGTAAATCATTTTTAATATGAACACTGCATTCTAAAATTATGAATAAGGGATTATAAAACCAATGTTTAAGAGATGTTGAGAAGGCTTTTGAAACCTTGACATAGCACTGTGTGTTTATTGGAAGTGATGAAAGTGCCTAATGCAAATATCCACCAAAAAAAATTCGTTATCATTTTTATAGTAACTATGAATGCAACTACACTTGAATTGATATAAAATCAAACTATTTATAAACTTTATTATTTACTTAATGAGACTTACATTTCTATTTAATATGTTGTTAAGAGATGCAAATATTGTTTTTTTATAATTGTGTATTCAAGTGATTGATTGTTTTTGTTTCACGTGTCAGGTGTTATTTAGAAAGTGTGTTAAAAAGTTTATTTAATTTAATATGCAATTTCTTAATTCAATTTAAAATTTTTTTTAAAACAAAACTTACTTAATTGTATTAATGTGATGCAAATATAAATACAAATGTGTTTTTAAATTGAGTTAGCACACTTTCTTAAATTACCCTGGTATATTTCAAGTACCAGTACAATTATCAGTTACATTAGACATTATCTAATACTCATTATTTTATCAAGTACCGCATAAAGTACTTTTATTTTTAGATTTTTTAATAATTGAAATCTTGATACGTTAGACTTAATTACTCAAAAATACTTAAGTATCAAAAAATAATTACAAAAGTAATTAAACTCAATGCATTACTTTTTTGAAATGACAAGTACTTTTACTTAATTTTTTTATTTATACTTATATTTTATTATTAACGAAATCTAATTAATACTTGTAATTGACATAGTAATGAGTATCAGGTAATGGTACTTACAACTGTACTTAAGAATATTAAGTACATGTACATAGTACTTACTTATACTTATTATTTAAAATATACAAGTTGTTAGGTATATTTACATAATTATTTTGATATTGAAGAATTATATAGTAATTTCTTTTAGTTTTGTAGCTTAATACTAATTAATTTAACAGCAAGTCAAAATAAGCTTCTTTCTATTTTGTTCTTAATGTTTCAGAGTCTATATTGGAAGTTTTGCAATAATAAAAGCTAAGTAGTAAATTTTTAAAACAGCAGATTTTTTTATAAAATACTTATAGACATAAAATGTTCTTCCATTTTAAAACTTATTAAGGTAATTTTCAGAAAAGACATACAGACCTAACTCCTACCCAAGAATATCTAAAGCTTCTGTCCAACTAAACAGGTAAACTTGAATATCGAAAGATTATTAAACACATCAGTTCCTGAATCACTTTATCTTCATTTCATAATTTAATAAGAATTTCCATCTGATAATAATCGAAAGTCACCTAGAATTAATACATGAAGCTCCTCTTAGTAGTGTTGCACGTTAGTCAACTAAAATTTAACCCTTTTTCCTATCTAACCTTTACCACATAAACCTATATAAAATACAAATAACACATTATAAAATTTCGAACTGAAAATTAGAATGGAAACTTTTGGCATGAAGATTAGGAATTCTGATCTTGAAAAATCTTTGGCATGAAGATTATGAATTCTTCTTGGGCGGGAAAATATGCTAGTACATATAAGAATTTTAATTAAAGTAATTCTTTTTATAAATTTAAAAACTTCTGGTAAAATAATCAATTATTTATTCATATTTTATTTTTTATTTCAGATGCCTGGTTTGGTTGTCTTCCGACGTCGTTGGTCCGTTGGATCCGACGATTTAATAGTTCCAGGTGTATTTCTATTAACGATACATTTAATATGGTAAGTTTTTTACAAAATTATTATTTTTTAATAAAATATTTTTCATATTAAATTTAAATTAAAATTTTTTCAAAACACATTAAATTAAAAAATCATTTCAAGTGTTATAATTATCACCCCATTAAGCTTACTATCTATTATTTACAATGTATGTAATCAGATACTTTTCATATAATAAGATTTTCTTTAATAAATATTCATTCAATCTAATAATTTTCTTATTGATTAGGTTCGGAAGTGAATGCCTTTTTACTTGAATTACGATATGTAAACATCATTCATTCAAAAAAAAAAAATACAAAATTCTATTATATCTAAGATTTTTTACATAAGTAGAATATATAGTATTAAAAGTACATATATCTAAGTATATATAAGATGATGATAAGATATATAATATGTACACATACTTACAAAAAAAATAAAAAAAAATTTGAAACATCATTATTAGACATTATCTGCCAATTTAAGTTCTTCAAACAATATCCTATATTTTATTTTGTCTTCGATACTTTTTATAGTTATACTTATATCTTGTAATTCTTTCATATATAAATTAATCATATCTTACAATTTTGTAACACTTTTTTATATACACTTCGTATAAATATATATATATTTGAGTAAATAAGTGACGTATATTCATATAAATAGTCTGATATACAATTATGTTACTATTAACATTAGAAATTCATCTACTTACTTAATAGTATTCATCTACTTAATAAGTACAGTTGTAAGTACAATTAGCTTGTACTTATTACTTTTTCAATTACCAATATCACTTAGATTTCGAAACTTATTAATAAAGAATAAGTAAAATAATCAAGTTAAATTGAGTTTAATTACTTTCGTAATTAATTTTTGATACTCAAGTATTTTCGAGTAATTAAGTACTAAAAAAATATTTAAGTATGAAGGATTCAATTAATTTGCAAGTATTCAAGTATTTCAGCTCACACTCATATAATATTGAATCTTTAATTAACTCCAGGGATCCGGAACGAAATTAAAATGAAAAGTTTCGGAACGATATTTAATTTGGAATAAAATACACTTTGGCTCTGATTTAAAATATCGTTCCGGAAATTTGTCCAGATGAAATTTGAATAAACTTCCTAATACTAAAATTCTTAATGCTAATCTTAAGCGTTTTCCAAACCACCAATTATCAACTTTTTTGACATATTGTATCTCAGATGTCCTGCATTTATATTGTCCGGGTTTTATATTCTATGACTTTCCATGTAATCCGTCTATTAGGGTGATGTAATAGGACGGACATAATTATCATCTTGAGTATAGCTATTTTTGTTCAGAACTTAAAATGCTCAGGGACTATAAAGCCTATAGGCAAAGTCTTTGTAATGTACTTCATACTGAGGTAGAATACATGCGACATTAAACCATTTTCTAGAGTGTTTGTACTCTTTCAAAATGATTTCTAATTAATTTTAAAATGAAGCCTTAAAACATTCTTAGACTATGGTATAAGGAAAAACAATTGCATATCTATAGGCGCAAATTTCCTTTATACTTTATACATAATTAACTTTGAAATTTTCAATACATTTTCAGTTTTAAATAGTAACAAAAATTTAGAAATTAATGTAAATACATTCATATATGTGTGCTAGTATATATATATATACATAAAGTATTACAACCCCTATTTATATGTACTTGAAAGGTAATTTTTCTTAATTGATGTTTGATGGACCGAACTTTAATAAGCTGATAATTTTATTTTTTTCACTTTATGTTGTTTTGTTTCTCTTTTTTGGGTTTCTTGTAATATTACACTCTGTCTCTTTTCCTCCAATTGCTGTTTCTTTCTTTTTAAATTCTGATTGAATTTTAAGATTATGTATTTTGATTTATATAGAATCGATTTTCTCACCTTAATTTTTTATAATCAATAATTTTTTTGTGTTATATCAGATTGTTACACTTTGTATTTTTTTTTTATAATATTGATGAAGGTTTGACAGTCACTGGTTCCAGAAATTTGTTCTGTAAAAAAACTTTTTTCTTAATGTCAAAATATTTTGTGCTTTTTTGTGTTTTTAAGAATAAGAATTAGGGTAAGAAATTAATTCGAATGAAAAAATGAGTGAAAAAAATAATCTGGTGGGGTAAATGTAAAAGTTCGTTCACTTTTTTTTATCATTGAGATTTGGAGATCTGTCAGTTTATAATTTGACTGAGAGTTTAAAATCAAAAAGTTCTCTACCACATAAAGTGTCATAAGAGAGTGCTTCAGCCTCTCTCTTTCAAGTGTGGCATAAGATCATACCATGAGAAAATGTAAACCTCAGACTTTTCGGTTGAAAGAGCGACGCCCTAATCATTACGTCATCGGTTGCATTGAAGATATAAAGAATTCTGATAATTATTGAGACTTTGAAAGGGTTCCAAGGTTACACTTACAAACATTTATTAACTGCTAACTAGACAATGCGTAGATTAAGAAGTTAATCAACAAACAGATAAAAATAAGTTCGAATCCTAGTCCCTAATAAAGTTATCAAAACTTATAACCTGATAATCTTTAAATCATCGAAATTAATTCTCGCCATAGAATCCAAATTAAAAGTTATATACACATACATTGCTGAAGAAATAACTTAATTAGCTCAACAAAAGATTTTTAATTTATCAATATAACTCACAGATATCTAAAGCGTTTAAGGTAGTGATTGCATACAAAATCAAATATTTGGTTTCTATTTAAACTATGTTTAATCTTAATAAATCCTCCGTTATTTTCTTAAATAATAAAGCCTATAAACTCCTAAACTTATCAAACTCTGAAAATATCAGAATAAATGAATTACTGAATTTGTAAATCAAAAAAAATTAAAGAAAGTTTGAGTCTTACCCGTGTCAAATGTAATTTCTGTTAAAAATGTTACAAATTTTTTTTTTTTTTTTGATTAACGGGAAAATGAAATTTTTCACAGTCTTCAATTCAGGGTAGGTAGAAAAATAAAAAAAAACAAGTGATGAAAAAAACCAAGGATTTTTAAAAAAGCACATTTTCAAAACAATATAGTGTTTCATAGTGAGTATTTTATCGGAATATAATGTTGAAGCTTCAATGTTAACGTTTAATTTACGAAATATATACGTTGGTGACTAAGTTACTACTTACATGTTAGAGTCCTAATAGCCCCTCAATAGGGGAAGGTTGCCCAATTTCTCAAAGATCTAATCCTAACAACTCCCCTTCCCCCAACTTTTTTAGGTTCAAGGAATTAAACTATGAATTCTACCAAAATTTGGAATTTTACTTAGAATTTTACTATTTAAGCAAAAATGGTTAAAACTGAGAGACACTTTCTTCAACTTAAAGAACCGCTTTTAAATTTAAGAAAATCTTTTAACATATGTTCAAGTATAATGTTGTTCTCTTCAAATTTTGTATATTAACAAAAAAAAATTTGACCAGGTATTCAAGTTACAGGTGTTTAAAAATAGCAAAATTTCAATTTTCGGGCCCTTATAGCTGCAATACAGGGAACGTGACAAAAAAAATTTGTTAACCGACTATTACTTATTTCTAAGGATCTAACTACTTCCAAAATTTCAAGACCGTAGCTTAGCCCGTTTAGAAGATATGTAGGGCCAAAAATTTTACAAAAATTGAGTTTTGCATAATGGTAAATTTTAGTACCGTATGGCAATCCTAAACATTTATAAAGTTTATGAAACCAGCTATCTTTTGCCGTTTTCAAATTGAAAATACACTTAATAGAACTCTTGTTATAACAATTTGAATATAGGGCTTTTCCCAACTTTGGGGAGCTGCAGCTCCGTAACGGGTGGGGCTACAGAAAAAATTGTTCTACGAAATTATTTTTTTTGTAATACCTACTCTTGGTTAAAATTTATTTTTTCTATTTCAAACGATGTAAAAGTTTTTGTAAACATACGGACAGACGGACAGACGGACAGACGGACGGACAGGCGGACGGACGAACAGAGTGAAACTATATAGGCACATTTTTACAAAATTTTTTGAAAATGTGCTAAAAAATTTCCCTTTAAGAATAAAAAAAACCTTGAAATTTTTACAAAATAATTTAATGATGTCTAGAAATTATTTTTTAAAATTTCCTGACTCAAATTATTGTAAAAACCAACTTTAATTTAAAAAATGTATTAATTCTTCAATATTATACTGTGTTACATGGTTTTTCAAAGAACTCATTTCGTCCCAATTCGTATCTGAACTCTAAGGGCTGGATATAAAGCCGAAATAAACACGCAGGTGACATGAGTGTAGTGGGATCGAAATGGCGCAATATAGTGCTAATTAACGCATTTACGAGTGATCGTGCCAATATTCAAACTCTAAAAACAGATTTCTTTATATTAAATTACTTAAAGGATTTCGATGAAGTGTAGTGGATTTAAGGAAAATTAAGATAATAAAGGTTATTTTAGCAAGTTAATAGCAGATGATTCTGAACAGATTTTTTTTTTCTAAGTTGCAAATAGCAAATTCAAACAATTTCATCGAAGGGAAGAGCTTTTAGCGTTTCCCATACATGAGCTGTAAAATATCTTGGAATTTCCGCGGTGTTACAGGGTTTAATATTTTGACCAGTACTCATTGTAGTTAAGATTGCATTAAAATTCATATTAGTTTTAATGTAAACCATATTGGAGATGTTTAAAAAAAAATAACATTTAAGTTTATATAATGGTAACATTGAAGACGCTCGTCAAAATTCGGAAAGTGTCACATACCTCATCGCAGAACATTGATTTACCAAATCGTCATGTGGCAATACGCATTAGAACTGAAACAGCGAATAAGTACATTTGAAATATAAATAAACGCAAAAATGATCTGGCAATTCAAAATAATTGGATTATAAATAAATAATCTAAAAAGTTTAGTGATTATCATCTCCAATCTTAGGCTTTAACTTCAGTGATAGATGATAATAAAATCTAAGACTTGTCTTTTACAAATTATTTATTGGCTTTTGATTCTTAATAAAAATCTGGCCAGAGGTTTCCTTGTTAATTTTTTTTTAATTAATAGTACAATTATTGTGGTACCAACTGCTTAAATCGATTAGGCAAATTCGATTTCGAATAAAAGCTTGAACATTTGATATTCTTCTACCCTTTTCTAATATTAAACATATTCGATAAACCATTCAAAGTTTACAATCCTTTCATCTTTAAAGTTATTAAAGAAGATCATCAACTTTATTTTAATTAAATCAATTTTAAATTAACTAAATACAAAAACAAAAACTATTCTAATTTAAAATATAGATACAATTTAATCTAGAATATTCTTTTCAATTATTATCTTCAATTTGCAGTAGTTTTACGAACAAACATTTACACCTGAGCCTAGATAAGTCTACTAAAATTTATGTAAAATACAATATCTACTAGATTTTAACATTTTTAAACTTGAAAAATACTACAAAAACAAATACTTTCTAAAAAATTATATTAAGTAAATTTCTTTATAATCTGAAAGTACTTTTTTCTCTCTAAACATAATTTTCAAAAAAAAAACTTTTCCTTCTATCCAATTGGGAATTGAGTCTAAAGAAGACCACCAAGGAACTGAAGAAAACAAAACACCAAACAAATTCAATTTTAAAGAACTAAATAGAATTTTTTAGATAAAACACAAAAAAAAAAAAACTAAACAACAACTAAATGCAAATTAGTTATCCTGTTATCTTACAATAATAACAGTAATAATAATAAAATTTCTATACAAACAAAAAAAAGGGATCCCAGGAAACGTTTTCTTAAAAGACTATTATTATATAAGAAATCCTTGAATTCTTTAGAAAACAAAAAAAAAATAATATTTTTCTTTTGATTTTTTTTCTTATTAGACAACAAAATACATATACATGTACACATACATATAGTACATTATATACCTATACATATAAATAAGTACAATAAATACCTATATACATGAAAACAACGAACTGATCCAAATATATAGATAGTACCAAATAACATTTATTGGTTGTTTCTATTAAATCCCTTTTCTTTTAAAGTGTTTAGGAATGTACCAACAATACTTATTACAGTTCTGAATAAAATTATGTAGGTACTCGTGTTCAATAGTAATCAGACATATTCTAAGAATACCTAAAGTGTTCTTAAACCAATTCTACATATTTATTAACAATGCTAATATTTGAGCAATGAAAAACATTCAGTAATATAATTGCAGTACTTCTATTATTTACGCAGACTTGTATATTCAGACGAGTACAATAGTATAGATAAGTACTTATTATTTTGTCAAGTACCAGTGTCACTTAGGTTTCGATTGGATTGAAATTGGTATGATTTTTTATTTCAGTAGAATAAGATTTTACGAATGAAAATATTTGCACTCCTGATACTTAAGTATTTTTTAGTACTTAATTACTCGAAAATACTTAGGTATCAAAAAATAATTACAAAAGTAATTAAACTTAGACTTTAATTACTCTCTAGGAATTACAAGTATTTTTACTTGATTCTTTTACTTATACTTCAATATTATAATTATAGAAATCTAAGAGATAATGGAGTAATTAGTATCGAGTAACGATACTTACAACTGTACTTAAGTACAATATTACTTAATATTATTATACTTAATATTGCTTTTATTCATAGTTAATTGTTTATGCATATACTCGCATTTAACAGTGATTTTAATTAAAGTGATTCTATTGACTTTTTTAGAAAATTTTTGCAAAATTTCTTAGATGTTTAATAATAGGGTAAATAGTTTATCAGGGCTACATGAGCACTGCAAGCATTAATGCAGTTAATCATCAACTAGTTATAGAAAAATATTTATGAGTGCTTCGTTTTTCCAACACTACTGGGCTCATCATTAGGCATTGGACTGTTCGAATTGCCCAGACAACTTATGTTTTAAATTTCGATTTATTCTAAGGATGCGTTTATGTTGGAGCCACGATAAGTGATAAGGCCGTCGATAAGAGCATAGGATAGAAAACTATATACATGGTTTAAATAGAGGTGTTTATACTGGAGCATCGCTTTGATAATCGAAATATAACATATTTTCTACGCTATGCTGTTATCGACGCTCTTATCACTTATCGCAGCTCCAACATAAACGCACCCTAATACTTAAATGAAATTTTCAAAACTTCAACTTCAATAACTAATAGCTGATGTTTTAAAATTTTAGATTACTTCTGAATACTTAAAATTTTAATTCTGATGATTTGCTGGACCACGATGCTGACGACTTTTAAGATTACTGTTCTTGTTCTTTAACTTAAAAGAATAACATAGTTATAAGTATAATCATGTGACGCTGCAAAAGCTTACCATTTCTTGCAGCGAATCTATTTCACGTCTCCATTGTTTATTATTTAATATCTGTACCAGTTACCTAGAAAATTTCAGAACTTATTGTTCTCCATATTAAAGTATTATTCGGTATCAAGTACATTCGTTTCGTACTGCACTTCACACTAATGTACTTGTTTAAAAGTAATATTTACTATATGAAGTCAAGACTTTCAAAAATACATGATACTAGTTCGATAGTTTCGACTTCAGTTAAAAATTCCACAACCAATTTTGTCTTCTATTCTATCTTCCAACTCTTTTAATCCGTTTTTTCGTATCTAAAAAAGTACAAAATACACACAAATTTACTTTTCTTACATATATTTCTTATTTTCTAACATTTTATTAAAATTAATTTCGGTACAAAAACCAAAAAAAAAAACAAAAATTTGGATTCAACAACAGTTGGATACCAGCTTTCAACAACAATCCAGGAAAAAAAAAGTAAATAACCCAAAAAAAACCATACAAAAAATAACGGTACTATAAACGTTCCTGTAACATAAAAATCCTTTTTAATCGGATCTTTAAATTTACCATAATCAATTTTCAGAATCAAAGATACAACCCTAATGATGCTGATGATGATGATTTGGTGTGACGTCGAAAAGTTCATTATCAAATAAGTTACCAGTCTACTTTCCTCTTCCACTTTCAAAATAAATTTTTATCAATTTAGTTCACCTCATCCGTCTCAACCCGCAAGCTCATTCCACATTTTATCTCCCTTACTTCCTATAGCATATGAATTAATTGATAGTCTAAGTGTTGCTTCAACTCTCAGACAAATAAACAGAAATTAACACTGAACCATTTTTATATTGACTGTTGATTTTTTGGTTAACTAAAATCATACCTGTACAAAAAAATCAGGGTTTAGTTAAAAGTCAGTTTTCATGAGGGGTGAGAAAAATGTTAAAAGAGCACTTCAAAAAATCAACAGTAAAATCGATTTTAAATTCAAAATCGTATCGGAAGTAAACAAAAAGTAAAAATAAAATCGATAAAACAATAAAAATGAAGGAATCTTTTTATTTGTCTGTTTTTGGTTTTTATTAGACACTTAAAAATGGATTTTTATTGCGAAAATTTTAATTAAAGAAATGGGGAAATTGAAGGAGATTAAAATCAGGGGAATGAGTAAAAGGAAAAAAAAAATAAAAAGAATCATAAAATAAAAAACAGTGATGATACTTCAGAATGCATTAACTCATAAACTTGAATTTTACTTTACATTTTGCATTTTAAGTTCACTTATTTATTGTTTTTTTGAATATACAGAGGGTTATTAAGATATTTCATTTAAAAGGTACTTGTGTCTTTTATAACACGGGACTATACAAATTGTTAATGTTGGTTTTACAGTGTACAATTGCATTTAAATAAGATTTGGAAAGCTTCACTTATTTTGAAAGACTAAATGGTAAAGCAGAAAATACACTTGCATACTTAATACTGAAAACTCGAAATTAGTAGAAAACAAGTGATGATATAAAATCAAGGGTTTTTAAAAAAGCATATTTTCAAAATTATACATAAGAGTTTAATTTTTCTGGTGACTACTCGTAAGCTACTGACTTTTAAAAATGGGAAATTTTTAAGTCCTAATTGTGCTTCAATTTTCTTAACCGACTCGTAAGCTTGAGCCATTAAGAAGATATAAGAGATTTTTGCATAACGGTAAATTTAAGTACTTTATGGCAAACCTATAAATTTGTGTTTTTAAACTTCATAAAATTAATAAAAGCAGCTGTCTTTTACTGTTTTTAGATTAAAAATAAACCTAATAGAACTCATGTTATAATAATTTAAATATAGGGCTTTTTCGACTTTGGAGGGTTGCAGTTCCGTAACAGCTGAGCTACAGAGAAAAATTCTTCCATGAAAATATTTTAGTTAAAATTTCTTCTCTCTATTTCAAACGGTGCAAAAGGTTTTGTGCAAAACATAAGAACGGACCGGCGGACGGACATAGTGAAACTATAAAATATTTAAAAATGTGCTTAAAATTGGATGAATCTAATATGTTGCTACATGACTAATATTTTAGGTATCAATTATCTGGACTTAATGAGATTTTATTCTAAGGAATGTTAACTCCACTTTCGAAGTACGACAGGATCGTTCATTGTCTTCCATCAGTGTATTTTTACAAATTCAATCTGAATATTGTCCATCATTTATTCTGCTTCTTTGGGAAGCCATCAAATTAAACGTTATCGAACTAATTTGGTGTCATTAGATTAGACTTATAACTTATTAGTATGTAAAAAGGTTAAAATAATAAAGTGTCAGATTGATTATAGAGAGATGCATAAAAAGTTACTTAATAAAAGACTTTCCATTATTTAGTATATGTGATATTATCTAATAAAATGTTTGTGAATTTGAAATCTCTGACACCTTAAAAGCTAATTACTTATTAAATGAAAATGTGAACAACGCTTAATAAAATATTAAGAATTTTTATCGTCTAGGATTTTTTTTTCAAGTTTTGTTAATTTTCTGAATTTTTTTTATTTCTATTTTCTAAGTTTGAAAGGTTTTTTAAGAGAATTTTTTGAAGTTCAAGGCGTTTCTATTTTGTTTGTCTGGTTTTTAAAAGTAGTCTGTAATCAATGTCATGCAAAATTCAATAAAAGAGCTTATTGGAAAATATTTTAGATAAGATTTTTAGATTTTAGATTTGAATTTGATTTATTAGGAAAATTTTCTTAAGTTATTTTCAGATTATATCTAATTAAAAAGTAAAATTTATAATTTATATCACAATAGCTTATACCATATTATACATGCCACTGGATGAACCACTCACTTATAGCATTGTATGTGGTAGGGGATTGTACTTAAATAAAATAAATAATTTATAGAATATTCAAATGAATGATGATATTACAATATAATAATTACAATAACAATTAATTAAATTGAAATACCTACATAGCAAATCATAAATCAAAATATTAAATTGTAGAAGTACGAACAGTACATATGAAACATTTTTTACAAATTAGAATCAAATTTAGTCAATTGACAATTAAATTAAATCTGTTTCATAAAGGAATCAGTATCTTAAGGGTGTGTCTAAATTCCATATGAAATTTTAAGATTAAAAAGCTTTAGGTACATAATACTATTGTGACATTATACATAATAGTGAAAATTTTAATTTATTTAACAACACATTTATATATTAATCTCAAAATTTGACAAAAGTACTTATCATAAAGTACTTAAATATTTAATATATCGCATTATTCGATCGTTTGAGTGAAATGTATATGAAGGAAATAAAACACGAGTAGATTCCTTTTAATTTCTCAAAAATTATTAATTTTTTTATTTTTACAAATACCAGTATTTCGTATACGACTTGCAGACTGCTTCAGTGTTTGTACTCGATTAAATTTTTCATTTCTTTCATGAAGTAATTATCAAAAATCTTTTTAATGTGCAATAAAAATTAATGTCTGTCAATTACCAATTAAAACATAGCCACATTTAAACTTTTAAATCTAGTCTTCCATTTTGTCAAATATTCATTGAATAACTGTAATCCCACACACAAAAACTTTCTCACCAAAATTTATTATAATCACTTTAAATTTTGCTTTTCAAAAACTTTCAACACCATATCCTCCCCTTTGTACCGTTTCCCAACCTCTACTTAAAAGCTTACCAATACCAAAGTGAAATCTTAATCTTTA
This sequence comes from Dolichopus griseipennis, assembly GCA_963082915.1. NCBI lineage: Eukaryota > Metazoa > Arthropoda > Insecta > Diptera > Dolichopodidae > Dolichopus > Dolichopus griseipennis. The sequence goes on from OY720441.1 coordinate 359,498,719, forward strand.
TACAATAATAGAATTTAAGATAATTACTCTCCCCATTCATTCGGATTTTCCATTTTATTTTATTTATTTTTATTTTGCCAAAAATTATGCCATTGGGTAAATAAAAATAAAAAAAGATTCATTGACATCAAACTATTATAATATATTCTATATTTAAATAAAATATATGTATGTAATATGTATATGTAATATTATGCAACTTATTTATTTACAGTTGCAACCAATGCAACCAAAAATATAAACTAAATCTATTCATTTTTTTTCAATTCAATTCATTCATCTCTGAACTTTTATTTAAAATTGTAATTTTCAATTCAAAAGTTTTTCATCACTCCTACCATACTATATTCACCATTCACAATTAACCATTCACAAAGTATTCACCATTCACTATTTACTCATACGAAAAAAAAAAAAATAAAAATTATTAAATACAAAAATGAAGGGAAATAACCTTTTAAAATATTCAAAATTATCTGTCTGTCAGATATAAAGATGAAAAACAAAAGATGACTCATATGTGTATCGTATATGAACTTTAGTTTTTGTATTAAATGATTAAATAATACCTTCTCTATGAGGTCGGAAACCTATTATAAAAAGATAAGTTAAATACTATGTATATATATATATATATATAAGATTTTGTTGTTGTTGATGTTGTTGTTGTATTTTTCTTTTCATTTTTAAAATGAATTTCTGTCTATTTTTTAATCACACTTAAAAGAGAAATCTGATCTTCTTTTGCATTGCATCAATATTTTTGCTACTTTTTTTTGTAGTGTACTATCGTCATGATAGTGTACTATCGTCATCGTTATCTTCTATCTTATTTGGAGAAGAGACAGTAGGATTAACATTAGGTATTATAGGATCATTTACATATATATATATACAGTTGGCAAAGTATTCTTTTAATAAAATTCCTCTATTTGAATACATACAAATCTTTTTATCTTCAGTATCATTGTGAATAGTTTCTAGAAAAAAAAATTGCATTTTTATATAAGTAAATGCATTTCAATATACGATACACTAATATTTAATAGAATGATGAACTTTAAGATAAAAATAAATGTCAATTCTTTCAGTGCCATACAATTTAAAAAAAAAAAAACAAATTCTATTATGTAAATCTTTATATAATAAAACTATTTAAGCATTTATATTTGCTGTTGAGCTTTTTAGTAAAATTTAAAATAGGAATTTGTATTTGATTTTCAAAATGGATTATAATTTGAATATTGAAGGGTGTTGAACTTTAAAGAATTGGAGTTTTGGAGAATTAAAAATGATAAGTTGAACAGATTATTGCAAAGAAAATACTAAATCTAAAAAGATTAGCAAAAGCTAAATATTCTATTCTAGATTTGGAGAAAGTGGTTTTTGAAATTAATTTTTTCAAAATATATGTGACAGAGGAACTGAATATAATATCCTTGCTAGGTATTCGAAGTACTAAATATTTGATGTCTGACAGATGTCCCTACAAAAGAAAGGCCCGATTTCGAATCCCAATAAACGTGAAAAAAAAACTTTAATTAAATTTTTGACTAGACTCAACTACCATTTGTCATTGGCTTCAAATAAATGGATTTACCAATTATTAACAATTATATAGGTACCTACCTTTAATAAAAAAATACATTAATATAACAATGCAAATAAATAATTTAATTGAATAACATAACTCGCAGATACAGAAAAACCTTATAACTCAAATACAATGGACGAGCTTATTAGCATAATAGTTGAACAGTTAGTAATTTAAAATATATATATATATATATATATATATATAATGGTCTATAGATTTTGCCTATCTTCATCCTTTTAAGAAAAATTAATACAAACTTTTTAAAAATTTAAAAAAGGGACGAATGCGAGAAATTATAGGTAAATTTCTTTAAAAGCTAAAGAAACTGTTTATAACATTCTATACTGTGATCACTATACTCCAAAATGGCATTATAAAATAACTTAGTTAACTTTTTATCTAAGTAGTGTTTCCAAGAAGACAAATCTTTAAGTAGGACGTAAAATTATTCTAAAAAAATAGTACAATACTAGTTTAACATATAGCTTTAAATGTTACAACTTTCTGGCAACACTTTTTGTTTTCAAAATATTTCATTCTTATTATCAGACATTAAATTTTCCCTAATAACAGTATTTGTTATTTAATTTCAAATAAAATACAACAACAATATTTGTCACATGGGAGCTATTTACTAAAAATGATAAAATATTGTTGCCAGGGTTGCAATTATTTTTTTTTTTTTTTATTACTTTTACTCTTTACATTTTGTTATATTATTAGCACACATTTGATTTTGTTTTTTTATTATACAAATTAAAAATGATAATGTTATATACATAATATATATATATTCTGCCTTCTCACACTTCATAGACTATTGATTATAAGTAATTTTGATACAATGTGCAAAATTTTTGGATACAATGTACAAACTTTAATAAAAATTTGTAAGAGTATTACTTATAAAGATTTATTTAATTATTTCCTGCTATCTTACTTTACAAAATAAATGAATTGTACACTATAGGATTCTTAAATCCTTTTTAAATCTCGTATTTTTTATGGTGTTACTCTTACATTATTTTGTATTACAATTTATTTTCACCATAAATCAGTGTTTCCAGAATAACATAGACACATAAACTTGTATATAGTGTTAAACTCAATGAATTGATGTGTAATTTCATGGTTAAACATAACATTGTATATACATTCAAAAAGAACAGACTTATATAAACAATGTAACACTATATATTATGATACACGTATGTTTAATTTAATGTAAATATATTTTATTCAAGCAAAAATTATATTGAAAATAATGTGTGTCGGTTTTACTACAAAAAAAGCAACAAAAACAAATTAAAGTACAAAAAATGAGCAAGTTTGTTTATTTCATTAGCATTATCATAAAATTTTTTTAAAGATATTTTGTTACGTAAGAAATTTTTTTTATTATATTTTATGATATAATTTCAACTTTAATAGCTTGTATATATGCAAGCACATAATTATGTCTGTTTTCTTACATAAATTTTTAGTAGATTCTGACAGCCCATTAAAGAAAATAATATATTGTTCTGGGGCAAAGGAATTGACAGTATTTTCGGATCAATTACAAATGTAGAGTTAAAGGTAAAATAAGATTCTGAGCGGTAAATAGCAATTTAATAATTTGTATTAAAATTAATTAGAATGAAATAATTAGGAGACGTTAATAGTTATATTTTTTTTTTGACGGCACCTCTACGTGTTATTTGTTCACTGTTATAGGCTAAACAGCCTGACTAAATATGTGCATGTCGGAACAGGTGAAAATATATTCATATTATTAGAACTGATCAAATGATTTCATACAATTACAATTTAAACATGAGAAAGTACTACGTCTTATAACATTTAGAAATGTCTTAGATTTTTAATAGATACAGTTCTATTTTGTTTATAATGTAATAATTTTGTGTTTGAGTTGCATGGTATTCTATATCTGTGAGTTATATTATTTTAACTGAATTATTTGTTTACATTTTGTATTTGTTTATATTGTTATAGCAGTGTATTTTTTATTTAAGATATATAATAATTAATTAAGCCATTAATTTGAACCCAGCTTCACTGAGATTCGAACTTGGGCCTTTCACATGAAAGATCGGTACTCTAACAACTGTACCACCTTGTCACCCAGTCTTAAAAGTTTTTTATTTTTTAAAATTTTAAGTTTAAATTAAAGTAAAGACTGTAGGATTCGCAGAATTGAAGAAATACTTTTAGAAAAGCTTTTTAAAGAAACCTTGTAACACTGTGAAACACTATAAAATTGAAAGAAAATACCTTCTTTCTGTACTTTTATCCAATATCAACCCTTTTATTTATATGAAGGTGATGTTAATTTTTTTAAGCAAATAATCGATTTAGCTACAAATTTATTGTAATGCATTTAGTACATATACAAAAAATTTTTATGAAGTAGCGCATGCGTGAATGCATCGGTATTAAAATATCTACGCGGATTTTTACAATTTTTCCAATTTGATGGTTTAAGATATTTAAAATTAAAATTAAATTTTTTTAATAATTCAATTAGTTTCTCTCTCAATAACTGCGTTCGGGAATTATTGCGATCGGAAACTACGTTTCAAAGATCACTAACAGCATATTTTAATTCTTCTGCATCCATTCTTATTCATTCGCAAGCTTTTGAAATCTTTTAATATCTATCATGTATGATTGTTTAAAAAATATTTAAAACATTCTTAAGGAAAGCAGATCATTAAAATTATATTAATTTTATTAGTTTTCATACATAATTTTTAAAAATCCATTTAAATTCTAAATAATTAAATAAAAATTATTAACATGACATTTAAATTGTTTTTATTTTTAATTCAAATCGTTTGTAATAATATGTCAAAATTAAAAAAAAAATCAATGTTAAATGTTAAGTACTTAATTTTAATTAAAAAAATTTTGTTTTTTTAATTTGTCTACTGACAGAAAATCCAAAATGATAATATAGGTAGTAAATTTACTACAAGAAATAATATTTTGATATGATGCAAGTTGGTAACTCTGTTTTATATTTTGACTCTTCAAAATTTTATAAATAGTTGCTGTGGCAATTATAGTAAGGGTATTTTGATTTCAACTGTCAAAATTACCAACTACCCAACTAAATATATTTAAATTTTAATAACTGTGAAAACAAAGAACTTCCAACACCCTAGGTGATTTCATATAAAAATAGGCCTATTAATAGCTGCATACCGCTCCTTTTTATATTAATACATTTTTTGACTTATAAATTATTTTATTACAAAATACAGTTAATTTACTACAATTACAATTAATGAGACATCACTAATTTTTTTTATAAAAAATGTAAATTAAAATCACAAAACATATTTGTTATTGTAACTGTAAACACGATGTGTTATGAATAACAAAAACAAAAAAAAAATCAAAAAAAAAAAAACCAAAACAAAATTTTTTTCATTCATTTTATATTTGAGGCGATAATGATAAATGGATGATGCACGTTGATGATAAAGAATGCCCTTGAGCATCATTTATGGTAATATGATGGAATTTTCATTTTTTTTTTCTTTAATTTTTTTCTTCTTTTTCCTGCTACAGCCATTTGTTTTTTTTTTTTTTGTTGCTAATGTTGTTTTGTGTATTTACTGAATGAAAAGTTATTGCACTGATTTGTTCATATATTTCTTCTTGTTTTTATCCTGTTACCGTTATTCCATTTACTTTTTTTTTTTATTTATTATATTATTTTTTTGTTTTTCTTTTCTTGTTTTGTTTTTTATTTTAAATAAAAGACTTGTAAGGCTTTAAATAAAGGACACGTTTATCCATAAAGACTTAGATATATGTATATATATATATATATTTATTTTTATATGCAATATATGCAACACGTATCAACATATTACATATATTTGGTAGGGGGTTTTTGTTGTCTGATTTAATATAAAAATATTTCCACAGTATTGTGAAAAATTATGAAAGCATTAAATAATTTTTATACGAGAAATTCCTTTGCAAATAAATTAAAAGGCACTTACCAATGTAGAGCCTTAAATAGGCATTATCTTCATATCGATAAAGGCTGTTTTTAAAATTTATTTATAAACTAGTTAAGTCAAAATTGCCAAGTAGCTCAGTCTCAACTAGTTAACACACTAACGTTTAAACTGGGCTCAACATTTTCAATGAAAAGGAATACTTGAACTACGAACCAAATGGATAATAGAATATGTTTCCGAAATTTAATAAGGGAAACCTATTAAAAATTATTTAATCAATAAATTAATTAAGTCAAAATTGCATTACAGCTTAGTCTTAACTAGTTATCACACTTAAGATAAAGCTGTGCTCAACATCTTCAATGAAAAGGAATACTTGAATTACTAACAAGATGGACAAAAGAATATGTTTACCAAAATACTTAAATAATGGAAAGTATTCAAAAAGGTCAGTTATTAATTAACTAATTAATAAATTAGTAGGGCCAAAAATACCTAGTAGCTCAGTCTCAACAAGTTATCCGTCTTAAGTTTAAGCTGGCCTCAACATTTTCAATGAAATGGAATACTTGAACTACGAGGAAGATGGACAAGAGAATATGTTTCCTAAATTAAATAAGAGAAAATTTTCAAAAAATCAGTTATTAATTAATTATCATATTTAAGGGTAAGCTGCGCCAAAATTTTTCAATATAAAAAGAACAACTTCAATATAACTCAATATCTGTTATCAAGTATATAATAAAAATTGATTACAACTGAACTAGGTCTGATAAATTTTTTTCACTTGAATCATTTAAACAAATTCTTATTTTGATTAAGCTATGGGTTTGAAGAAGCCTTACAAATAATTACAATTCAGCTATTTAAAAATTAAATGCGAAAAAGGTTAGATGAAAACATAATCCTTAATTTCCTACATCAAATTTGTCTACAATTTTTTTGTCCACCACTGTATTTTGTGTATATTGTACAGAGAAGTATCAGTTAAAAGCTTGTTCAAATCATTGTTTATTCGTTTTTTTTAACGTGTATATAAAAGAAAGACACATATATACTCATATCATATCATTACAATCATCAACAGTTCCATGTTCATTAATAGGGACTATTTATGTATCTATATAATATACACTATTATTGTTGTTTTTCTTTATTTTTTTGGTTATGTTTATTTCAGTCTCTCCTTTATTGGATTGAGGTAATTGACAGGAATATGTCTGTATGTTATAAATACATATGTACAAACTTTACAAAAATAAGATATAAATTCATTATATAAAAAATATGAGATGTTCTTTGTTATAAAATGAGATTTTATAAAATTGAAAAACGTTTTTTTTTTTAATGAAAATCAAAATAATAATAACCACAAACTATTATAATTACTTAAGAGTGGTATGAAGGGGTAAGAGTGGTAAATTATTAATATTTATATATATACTAGTATATATAAGTACCTTTATATGTTTGTAATGAAAAGTAGTGATAATAAAATTAAATTTAAATGAGATTTTTTATTAATTTAATATGTTGTTGTTTTATTTTGTTTTTTGTAAATATTTTAATCTTGACTGAAAAGTGATTACTTTTTTGACAAGTTTTATTAAAAATATGATTACTTTATTATAAGTACAATTTAAAAGTAAAAATATTTTTTTTTTTTTAAAAAAATAATAGTATTTTTATTAAGTAGAGAGGTAGAAAGGTAGAATAATTCTTTTTTTTTTTAATAATATAAGTGTACTTGTGATAATAAGTACTGGTATTTGATATTTATATGTTTAATTACATCAAAAGATACCCCAGAAAAATTTGTAATTTATTGAAATTACTTGCTTGTTAATTTTTTTTTTCTATGAGTATATTTTTTAGGGACTTCCTTAGACTTTGCATGTATATTGGATTTGTATAGGATTTTTTTTAACTAAGCATATTGCTTATGTGCAACAGGTGATTACTCCGGAATTAAAGTTTCATTTTTTCACAATTTTTCTGTTTGTGATTTGAAATATGAAGAGTATTTGATACAAGTCTAGAGACGTTTAACATGTTATTTAGTAAAGAAAGACGTTTACTTATATTATACAACGAAATAAAATTTATTTTGACTGTTAATTTATTTAGAAATCATTGCTGTCAGTGTCATATCAGATGAGAGGTAATGTTGTATTAAATAGGCAGTGCCATTTCATTATTCCCATTCACAACACAACACTTAGACAAGACAACAGATGGACAATTCAGCAGTTATAATGGTAATAATAATGGTGGTAATGGTAATAATGATAATGATAATAATAATGATGATCGTAATAATAATCATGATAATAATGGTGATGATGATGACAGTGATGATATAAAGATGGTGTATGTCCTAGTAGTACTGCCGTTGCATTTAGTACTGCAAAACTAAAATAATCATCATCATCATTTTCACCATCATTATTATAACCATTATCATCAGCATCATCATCATCATCATTACCATAGTTATCATTATCATAATCATCAAATTAAAGCATGCAAAAACTGCAATTATAATACCACCCTACACATTCTACCACGCTACCTTTCGCTGGTTACAAATACCGTAACAAAGTTAATTAACATAAAATAACTCAAATTTTTAATAATTTTCTGTTGTAACGTTTTAGTTGTCACACACAACTTAAATACAACTGTTATGAATATGAATACCTATATTTGCACACAACACAACTTAAAAATTATATAGGGTCTTAAATTAGGTTGTGTTGCGAGTCAGAAAAGAGAGACAACTTATTTTAGGTTACGTTGTGAATCAAAATAGAGATAGACAACATATTTTAGGTTATAATGTGAATCCGAATAGGGATAGACAACAAACGTATTGTTGTTTTTAGTGTTGTGTTGTAAAAGCAACCTAAATTTAAATAAATTTTAAATGTTCATTAAGGAATAATTAATAACACTTTTTTTTATGGTGGATAAAGCTTTCAAATGTTCGCTAAATTAAATGACACTTATTATTTTGATTTATTTCCCTTTCAAACATTTTGACATAAAACGTCAAATTGTTGTCTTTTCAAATTTAATTTATTTGTAGTACCAGACAGAAGTAAATATTGCCTGATATTGTAACAGTCCTTTGCCAATTTAGCATTTAAACTTCTTATTAAACTATTATTATATATACACTATATTTTTTTATTTAATATGATCCAATCAGGTTTTGAACCCGATACTTTTCGATTGAAAAGCCTCCGATTTAACCACTGAGCTATCGTTGAGATCGTTTTAAGACTTATTAAATAAAACATATTAACATCTTGCAAATTACCTTAAGCTGTTATCTAGAAAAAAAAAAAATTTAACGATAAAAATCGTTTAACATAAATGATTGAATATTATTTCAAAGATAATATAATTTGATTTGTAAACTCCATTCAAGCCAATAAACTCCCAGACCACAAAATTACAACAAAGTGCATAAAACATTTTTAAAATCTTTAGATAAAATTTTTTCTTTATGGTTTTTAAAAAAACCTTTCCAAGTGTAGGAGCGACCTTTACCTTTCTTTCCATATTTAAGATCAACGTTTACATGACACATACACATGTATTTAATTTAAAAAAATTTTATTGATTGAATTCCAAGGGGAAATATTACATATGTATACATATATATATACTTGTATACCTATACACATTAATTTTATATTTGCATAACAAATACATATTAAACTTGAATATTCCATGTAACATCACTTTAATCTAATTTTAAATGATAATATCATCTTCGTTAAGTGAAAGATATCCAGAAAATAAAATTCCACAATTGATTCCTTAAATGATTATTGTTTTGTTTTGTATATAACTTTTTCCATTTAACCCTTTATCCATCTATAAATTTTTATTTTTTTTTTGGATATCACATGAAATTTTTATATTTAAAAATATATAAAACAAAGTATTTCAACAATTCAATTTATATATATATATATATATATTTTGATTAAATTTATTTCGTATTTAATAATTCCATTTGATCTTTCATTTTTAGAACATTTTTAAAAAATTTTGAAAAAAATGTGGTCACTATTCTGTTAGTCCGTCCAATCGTGTGTTACAAAACTTTTGCACCATTTGAAATAAAGAAAAAAAATTTTAACTACGGCTACAAATTGCATAAACATGGGAGAACCCTATTTTCATTGGATAACTTTATTTTGTAACCCCATCCGGTACGTAACTGAAGCTCCCATTCCCAAAGTAGGGAAAAGTCCTAAACTTAAATTGTTAAATCGAAAGTGAAAACATGAAATAAGCTTTTAAAAAAATATATGTAATGCAAATGTATAGAGCTGCCATACGGTACTTGAATTTACCGTTATGCACAACTCAAATTCTCGGACTTTTTAATCTACCAAACGGTTTAAGTGAGGAATTTTAAGTTGATTGTAAAAAAAAATTTTTGTGAGTGTTTTTAAGAAAATTTTTTGAACGCCCTTCGGTTTATTAGCTATAAAAGTTCAAAAACTGAAAATATGCAATTTTTAAGGACCTGGAGCTTGAAAACCTCTCCAAAATTTTTTGAGGTTATTATTATGTATATTACAGCTCCAACATTATACTTTAACATTTGTTTACAGTTTTTCTTAAAATTGAAGGATTGCCAGTTGCTTTTTATACCCGTATGACTACGAGACAAAGGGTATAATAAATTTGCCATTACGTTTGTGACGCAGAGAAGGAGGGGAGTACATAAAGACTCAAGTGTATGGATCGGATCAGAATCGAAAAAAAAAAATCGATTTAGCTATGTATGCCCGTCCGCACGATAACTCAAAAAATTATGGAGCTAGGGTTTTACAATTTTCACAAATTCGTTTTTACGCCGTCATCGCTATTGAAATTAAGCCATTTTCGTCCACGGGTTCGAGTACCTGCCATACAACTTCTTTTATTATATTAGTTGGGTATCTGAAATTTTGCCGAAAATTGTTTTGTTTTATGGCCAAAGTTTCTGCAAAATTTGGTTCGTCTACTGCAAAGGGTTCGAGCAGCTGGCTTACAACTCCTTCTTTTATATGAGCATTACACTGCACCTAATAAAGTTTGTTTTTTGCCAAAAGTAATTAACCGGATGATATGTTTATATTACGGTCGTACGAGTATCCCAGAGCTGATACAGTCTACTCTACTACACTCTTCCTTGTTTACAATTATTCTTATATAATAAACTTCTAACAAAAGTTCCAAAAAATACACTCTTTATTCAAAGCCACCAAAACCTATTCTAGAATATTAGTTTAAGTTTGAAAATGTTCGTTTTTAAAAACCCTTAATTTTTTTCATTACTTATATTTATTTGAGCCTCAACTTACAACTATACAATTTATGGAATCCTTTTTAAATCCTCTTTAAATATTATTCCAATTTTTATTTCTTAGTTCTTTTGATATTCAAAAAACTTTATTTTTTTGTTTTTATTATTATTTTTACTTCAACATTTTGAAAATCCTCTTATTCAATCAAATTGTTGTTGTTGTTGCTTTAAAATTTTTTTTTTTTAATTCAATTTTTTTTTGAATTGAAGATCATTTGACATTTGAATTTTGGGCTTACGTCAATTTTTTTTTAGTACACATAACATACATTACAAATAAATAAATTTTCAAATACATGAATAAAATTTATATATTTATTTTCTTTTATAAAGTGCAAATATTAAATTATATTTTTATTTTTAGTTTTTTTTTTTTTTTTTTACATGAATTTGACATTTCAAATTTAAATAAATAAAAAAAAAAAGAATTCAAAAATAAATATATAAATTGTACAAAAGAATTCCATTTTAATTTGCAGCATCAGTGATAAATTTATGATTATATTAATTTTTGATCCGCCTAAATGTATGCTATAATGAATACGATATTTAATAATAAGTTATTTTGAATTTTGAAATAAACTTTTTTTTATTTTCCTCTATTTTTCGAAAATAATAAATGAATTTTTGTTTAATTATATTTTATTAAAATGCAAAAATAAATTTTATTTTATTTTATTTAATAAATTTTTAATATAATAAAAAGTTAAGAGATAAGTAAATATTTTTAATGCAAATTCATTTTAATAATAAATAAGTACTATAAAAAAAATTTAATTGAATCCTCAGAGAAATAAAATTTTATTTTAATTTTAAATGAAGAGAAGAATTTTGTGTAATATATGTATTTGTATTGTATTATATAAAATATAAATTATGTTATGTATAATATAAAAATATAATAATTTAGTTTTTATTAAATTAAAATTAAATTTACAGTTTTTGTGATAACAAAAGATAATTTTTATGTCCTTGTGTATTCGTAATAATTTTAAAATATAACGATGCATTTAAATTTATTTTGGATCAAGGTTGAAATTTTACCATATTTTTTTAATAGAGAAATATTGTACTAAAATAATTTTTGGAAATTGTAAAATTGGAATAATTAAAATTTAAACCATAAATGTATATGATCATAAAAGTTTATGCATTCTGCAGATCACAAAACATAAACCGTGTTACACATTTACGAATACTGAACTTATGGGTGAAGATAACAATAGGACAAAATTAAAATTTCAGTATAATTCCAACTTATATACATATAATAAGCTATATATGTATATACATATTTTTTGTCCAGGAATGGTGATAGCATACTAGGGGCAGAGAAGTCATGGTCGGAGTAGTCATGGTCTGAGTAGGTTTTAGGTCTAAATAGTCATGGTCTTAAATTAATCAAGCAATGGAATAGGTCCACAATTAAACTCAAAATAGTCATAATATGCCTATATGCCTTGAGTTCATCAAAAATGTTGTAAACTAAGAAATACTCCTGTCTTAAGTTCATAAAAAAGGTAGATATTGCGGAATACGTCCACAATCGATGATATTAATCACTTAAACCAACCACCAAGAATTGGAACGCACCATTGAAACAGTGGAACAATAAGAGCTTTAATATTTGTTTATATTTTTAAAAAAATGGTATAAAATTTTCAAGAATAAATGGTCTATGATCATTTAGATCTTTAAGAATTTCTGTCTTGGGTCAATTATAATTTTAAAAGTTTTAAAACTTTGAGTAAAACCTCTTAAGTGATTCGAAACCACTTGCAGTTCAAATAAAGTAATCAGCATAGACTAAAACACTAAGAAAATACTAAGTAAGAAATACACAATAACATACAGTATTTTTTTTTCCTTTTAAGGTCAGGTCGGTGGGAATTCATCGAATGAACCACAGTTATGTATAACTTCAACACACTAGAAACAGTCGCCCTGTTTTAAAACATTAAAACTAATCTTAGAGACTAACCATTATATTTTGCGATAACTGTTTATGTAGTATTAAAACTACAGACTTTGTTTCAGAAGATCTGAATTTATCGCTAATTTGAGAGGCCTAGTTCTTTAACTCCTCTATTGACATTTGAAGATACTAGATACTAGATACTAGAATTTTGAAACTTCTATGTTTCTATGACCTTCTAAGCGGGTCTTATGTTTTGTTGCATATTTTTTATTTCGTCGATAACATTGGGAATCTCTAGATCTTTATGTAAGTTGGAATTTCATACGTATCATTTAGAATTTATCATGTTACGTATCACGTTGCTTTAAAATATTTTAATTCTCTGAATATATTTTCGTTTAGTGTAGATTCAGAGTTGTATGACGAACATCCAGATATTCTTAATTAAAACTACTCCAGTTAAAAATAAAGTTCAAAACTTATATAGCCTAAAAAACTTTATATCTAAAACCAAATAATGACAAAAAAAAATAACAAATGTTAATAGTTGAATATTTTAAAAGATTTTCAAATATAGAAATATGTTTTTATTACTGCAAATGTTAATTAAACTAAAATTTAGTTATTTGAAAATTTTAAAACTACTTTGACCTCAAAACATTTATATTCAAAAATTATATTTTTTACATTCACATCTAAAAATTATTTTAAAATTTATATGTCATATGACAAAAAAAAAAAGGTCATATAGTTACCATTAATAATTTTATAAAATTTATTTACATATATTTTATATATTCTATGTATATAAACTTTATATATTATCATTGTGTTTTTATGTTCATTTTTTATCTCAAAAAAAACTTTTATGTACCATAAAAACTTTGACGTCATTACTTTCAATAAAAAAACATTGAACTATATTTACATTCTTTTCTATCTTTATGTATCTACAATTTTTAATGACGTCACTATTATAAAACTATGACGTACATTTAGTATACCAATAATATTCTTATTCTTAAAATTTTAATCAGAGCACATCAAAAATTATCCCTGTATTGGTTATGTCCTAGTTTTTTATTTCAAACCCAAATACCCAACCACCCCACTCATTCCTTTTATATTATCATTTTACCGTTATTATACACATCAACCATTAAAAATATTCTTTTGAAGGATTTTTTGAATTAATTTTTATTATTGTTATTCTATTTTATCTCTTCGTTACAAAAAAACGAAGATATAAAAATCAAAATTAATAAATAATAACGGTGAATAAATGTCATCTTCATTATAAAATCTATAAGATACTCGTATAAAAATTCTTATTCTTTCATTCTTTTAATATTTTTTTTTGAAGTTTATTGGGATTTTAAGAATAATTAAGATTCATTAAAAGTTGGAGATTTTCAATGAGTTTTTATAGTGGAAAATAAAATTTTAATGCAACGAGGGGTTTTCAATATACAAATTCTTTTTAAAATGAATAAAATAATTTATAAAAAAAATATAAAAATAGATCTTAAGATACTTTAAGAATATTACTATTGTAATATGACAATTACAGTTGTAGAATTGCAAATTATAAGTTTGTTTAAATTAGTTTTATATAATTATAGTCTTATAATATTAATTTATAGAAGTAGGATTGACTCTTTTTATTTAGTAATTAATTTTTAATATTATCATAAATTATAATGCATTATTTTAAAACTGTGAGTTACTGTCACTATTATATGCTTAGATACTATTGTTAAATTATACTAATACTATTTATTATTTTTGAATTTTGAACAGCTTTTTACTAAAGAATACAAAATAAATTTTTCAAAAACTTTATATCAACATACCAAATATACATGTATAATAGAGCCTGTGAAATCAAAAACAATATATATACCTTAAGGAAAAAACACAATTTCGACCACCGGCGAAATTTTAAAACATATCGGTTTTTATATACTTGCACAAAATTGTGACGATCGTCGCCCAACCAAATGTTTCGTCATCGTCGAAATAGGTTTATTTTCTAATTTTTTAGCTGTAGTCGAGTTTGACAACATTTTTAAACGTCAAAAACAAATTTTTGAATTTGACAGAATTTTTAACCGTTTTTATTTATAAGTTTTTGTAAACAAGGAACGAGCTCTTTTAATTTAAACATTTAATAATGAGTTCAATTTTAAACTTTGAAAAATTTTTCAAAAAACCCAAATTCATCTCGGGTTAAATTTACTTCATGTACCTACCATCTTCTTCTTCTACGATTTTGAATTCTTTCAGACAATCAATATACCATGAACGCCTTACGAACATTTTGTACAGTTCGTACAATTTTTAACAAATTCATTTTTAAACTTTTGATATTTTTTGTTTATATTTTTTATTTTTCGCTTCGCTACAATTATGTTTCTTTCGACTAAAAATAATTGAGCGGAGCGAAATTAACTTGTGGTCGGTAGTCGGTGGTCGGAATGGTGTTTTTTCCTTTATAAGCAACAACCTATTCTGTTCTGTAAAAATTCTGTTAAAAAATCTGTAATGTCTATGTATGAAAATTTAGTTTTGTTAATATAGTCAACTTCTATTACGTTTTTTTGGTATTTTTTATATTAAAATCATGTATTGTCATCGGTTTTTTAAGTTTTAAGTCTCTAGCTCAATGGGAAGTGTGTTAAAAATAGCTAAGATAACCGTACGATCGTTCAACCACGAGTAACTTCAATAAAAACTGTCAATAAAATTAGTTCATTATATTTTGCATACTTTTAGGGGTTGTGTTGTTAAACGTTGAACTTTTGTTGGAAAGAGTGAAAATATCAAAGATGAAGATTTTTAAAACTTAATTTATTTAAAATCTGCTAATTTTTTGATGATTATAGACAGGAATTTATAGTAGTTCTTTGATAGATAATCTTTTATTAATATTGACTTCCTTTTATGCTTTAAACGCAGCTTGAAACTATAAGTTGAATGTTTTTGAAATTTAAACTTTAAAAAACTACACGACACGGTTCAATATTAAAAATATTGAACTCAATATTGAAAAATCGAATTCTGTATTTAATTATCATCAAATTAAGGAATAGAAACCTGCGGAACTGCTAAACTTAGAAACTTAAAACCAAAATTACAACTCGATTTGTCTCCATTTTAGTAGTTCAATTTAATTCACACTCAGAGAAAATAGTCTGTGCATTTTCGAAAAGTTTAAATTGTTAAATTTGTTAAAGCTTTGTTTTGATTTATTATTACTAAATTTTAAAGGATTACATGGAATTAAATTACCTTTTACTCTTAAGTTTTAGACATAATAATTCTAAAAACTTGACTTCCTATAAATTCAATATTTATTTTTTAATATAAATTTTGTCCCATATGTTTCTAAAGGACAATTTCAAAATGTTTGTTTGTTTTTTTTTTTTAAATTATTAGAAAATTTATTTTGACCATTTTTGATAAATTATGTTTATTATTCTTGCCACCAGATGGCTTTGAAACTTTTTACGATGTTTGCAAAAAAAAAAAAATATTTATTTTTAAATTTAACAGGAATAAAAACAATGTGGCCATACTCTTGTATTTTATTATATAAAATATAAATACATACATACATAAACAAAAATTATTTTAGAAAGTAAAACCCTGCGTAAAGTGGAATTATGTCGTCCTTTTCTGTAACAAAAGAATAAAATAAAAAAAAATAAATAAAAAAAATATAAAATTATTATAAATAATGAAAAATAATTCAATACCAGAAAAATAAGGTACTTATTTATATAAAAAAAGTTCTTCATAATGAATCAAAAATAACAAATGTTTTACGTCATAATGAATTCAAAAATAAAAGTTCATTGTCTTCTGATCTTATTAAGTGCTCCTAAAATAAAGGACACTCAAAAATTAAGTATATAAGGTTATAATCAAATTCATAAAAGCTCAGTTAAATAAATAAAGAATGAGGTTTTGATTTTGTATTTAAACTTCTCTGTGTATAAGTATTACTCCTTCAAACCAACTTTGATGACTTTGACTAAGAGATTAGGTAAATGTAATAGATTCTAATGACCTATAAATCAAATGAAATTATACAAATATTTATTTATTATGGATCTCAGACTTTTAAGCATGTTTAAGCCCTGAATAGGAATCAATAGTCTAATAAGTATATATAACAAGGCGTTTACTGTCGCTGTATACTTACTGTAACTCTTGCATGTTTTAAATGTCAATTTCTTGTCTGAGAACGAAATTGGGATCGAATAATATTGTCTTGACCTCTATTAGATTTTTCTTTTGGCAACCCTCACGGCGATGTTGCTTTTAACACAGAAATAGTAGTAGATAGCTCGGCTTTACATTAGATAGAGATAGTAAATATAGCACCAGTATGTGAAAGCCAGATAAGTCCTAGGTAGTCACTCACGATATCTTGGCAGGATGATACAAGTGCTTAACCTTAAATTTGACATTAAACTTAAAAGTACAAGCTTGTTCTAAAATTTTGGAATCAACAATAAATTTTTTAATGCATTAAGTATTATTTAAGCACCAAAATATTGACAGACATCGAAACGTCTTAATAATGTGGAAATATATTAATCGAATCTCTTCTTAATTAGTTCGTAATAGTGTAGGTCTGCCATAATTCAATTTCTTACATAATTTAAGTTCAATTAAGAGATTTCCCTGAAAACCATCAAAAACATTAAGGTTACGCCTGAATTTTTGCAATCTACAAAAGCTGTCTACTAATTTAACAGAGAAGAGACATTTTAAATTAATGATTATAGATTAATTCAAAGAATACCTTCATTATTATAAAATTTTCAATCACAAAAGCCTACTGAGTTTTTATTTTTAGAACTTATAAAAGATTCAAATTAACAAGATTCCATCTATCCCATCTTATTCTAAAAATATGATACAAAAATCTGAATGAACACTTCTTTAATTGCTTCCTTGTTTTATTATAAGCAAAATCATTATAGTACAATATTATTATTCTCCACTTTTTAATTATCCCTCATAATTAATATAAAAGTGACCTTTTTTTGTAAAGGAAAAAAAAACTTCGCGAATGAACCGTTAAAAAAAACAACAACAACAAAATAACGGGAAAAAAAATAAGAAAATTAATTTTTAATGGAAAAGGAAAAAAAAAAATACATCATTATGATGTATACAATATGTTCTGTAATTTGTCACGTAATTAAACTGTTCAATCAAAACGATTTAATTATATACTGATGAGGAAGCATTTACAACAATAATAACAATATATTTACAACAGTGACAACAAAAGAAGAAGCATGTTACAGGAAAATAATAATTAAATGTTGAATTTATATACAAAATAATTACAATCTAAAAGATAAGTAATTAAAGTTTGAACAAAAAAACAAAGTCATAATGTGAATCAAAGTGAATATAATTAAGTAATAATAAAGATGAGATTTTTATATAATGAATAACTATGTGTAGTATGTAGAATGGATTTATATTACATTGAATATGTGAATTCTTGTACTTAATTATTACGTATAATATTTTGTTATTTAATATTTCTTTTAATACACTTTCAAAGTCTGAACTATATACTTAATGTAAAAAATTAATTGAAATAGAATCATAAATACACTGAATCCTTTCAATTAATTATTAATATTACATAGATAATGAATATCATGCAGAAAATGCACAATATATAATTATTATCTAGTAAAACTCAAAGTCACATAATTATTACATATAGAATACATTTAATTATATGCAAAAAATTTACAAAAGAATGTCATTTAAGGATTTTAAAAATTTCTTAAAGGCTAAATCAAAATGACATTTAATTGAATTGATATTTTAAAATAGCTACTCGTACCATTATCTGTTGCAGTGAATCACTTTTGCATAAACTAGGAAGAAAGAAAAGTACATTGTGTCGACTCTGGGATACTTTTTACATACAATAGTGGAAACATTTAATATAATAATTAAATAAACTGTTTTTGAAAAAGTTTTAGATACAGAACTCAATTAAAAAGTTGAAACTATTACAGCTAATTGAAGCTCTTATAGAATAGACAAATCAAAAATGAATTATGAACCAAAGTAGTTGAGCTCTAGAACTTAAGATATTAGTGAGATTCCCCAATAAACTTCTCGACGTTTCTTTGAGTAGCCTGCAAATTCGACACACCATAGCCACAGCTCTTGAACCTTACTTTAGGGTAGGACATATGATAAACATGTACAACTTGGTTACGAGAATGGGGATATGAAAGGATTTCAGGATTTGGGTGGAGGATATTTGGGGTTGTTATAGATTATGGATTAATGAGGATCTTAAAGTTTATTGCTAGGTATTAACAGGGCTAGCTGCTTTTAGTAAACTCCAAAGCAGGTTTTAAATATAAAACACTTTTCCAAAACTGAATGCTGTTAAAGTGTAAATAAAAAACTCATCAATTATAGATTATTTTAAACCAAATATTATTTTTCAGATCCACTTAACATTCAACATATGCAATCCTTTTTTTTCATTAAAATAACCATTAATATATTAATAAAAATTCCCAAAAACTATTTTTTTTAGCAAATTACATGAATTTATTCCATTTTCGCTATTGGTTTTTTATTTTTGCAATGAAAATTTATTTGTTTTTTTATTTTTCTAAACCGTAATTCATGAATATTTTCAATAATTCGTATTGACATTTCTGAGTTTCTAATCGTAATTTATTGAACCCCTTGAATAATTTCTCATATATTTATGTATACATTTATATAAACTCGTATATTGCATAATATATTGTATATGTAATTTAAAACCTTCAAAAGGTATTTAATGAAAAAAAACTATTGAACTATTCTACTTTATCTATTCCACCTCCCTTCTTTTATAATTCATTTTATTCACCCCATCATACATATTTTGCTATTCGATCCATTTAATCGAATATTATTGACAAATATGACCAGAAACTACAAACTAAATCCTTGCTCTTAATTCCAAAAAAAACTATACAGGATAAATTAAAAAAAAAACACAATATTAAACTTAATCCCCCATACATAATGGAATATAATATTTACTTATTCAGTTTATTTTCATTTTTTATTTATGGGGGATGGATGCAACAGAGAAAATGAAGAAGGATGGCCAGTTTATGTTATTCCCCCCACTCACACATTGCTTTAGTAATAAAATATAGCAAAGCAATAAAATATTGTTTTTTTAAAAAATTTCTTCCCTTCCCCCAATTCTTCTACAATTATTCGGCTGTACAAAAGAAGTCTCCCAGAATAAAATCCCCGATTGCTTAGTGACGGTTTAGGAAAAACAGTTCCTTTATATTAAATAATTTGTAGCTGACTTATTATTTAAAATATATAAGTGGGGTTGCCTTGGTTACAAAATCAGCAATCGAATAACTTGTTTTGCTAGGTTTGGAGGGTGACAGCATCCATTATAAGGATTAAAGAATCCATAATTGTTTCATTTTTTTGGAGAAAGTGATACCTGAGTCTTACAACTCAAAACCCCTCTAAAATTGAACAATTGAACTACTAAGAAAATACTCATTTAGCAACTTTTTTCATATGTTAAAAGTCCCCAAATTGCAATTTTTAAATAGTTCTCAAAATATAATAAAAAAGTCTCCTAATTTTCTGTTTAAGGACTTTAAGGATTTTCTGTTTAAGGAATTACCAAAGTTTCATAGAAATTGCGTGAACTTTTTTTTTAAATTTTGGGGACTTTTTTCATACAGCCTAATTATTGAGGGGGAGGAGGAAACGTTTGAGTAAACTTCTGTTTCAATCTATCATTCTATTTATAAATAAATTTTTTATAAACAAAACAAAAGGGAATTTCCCCTTTTTTTGAATTTTTATTTATATTAGAATGAGAATTGCTTCCTAATCCCATTCAATATATTGCTATAAAAAATAATCAGTCATCAGAGATTATTGGTTATGTTGTATATGTGTTGTTAAAATTGCATAGAAATTCAAAATAATTCCATAATAAATTGTCAGGTTTATTTTTTGTATTTCATTTTTATGTATTTGGGAATCGCTTTAAATTTGAAGAATTGATGGTTAAAAAAAATAAGGTAGAAACATTGACACCTTCTTAGAAAGATTAAAAATGCAAAGAGTTGATTGAGAAAGTGAGAGAGAGAAGGAAAGAAAATTTAAAACACATTGGTTTTATTTTGCATTAGAAGATTAGGGTTTCTTTGTAAAGCAGTTTATTTGTTAGATTTCTTTGTGGTTTTTACTTGTTGTTGTAATCTTTGCAAAAAAAATGAAATTCTTTAAAAAATTGGTATTTACTTGAATATGAACTTAAATAGTTTAACTATTGTCACAAATTAAATGAAAAGACCTTGTATGAATATGATTGAAAACTTTTAAAATATATATATACTAAAAGCAATACTATATTGCATAGATAAAATTTAAAGCTAAGTTAAGATCTAATATCGCATTGCAGGAAATGCCGTTATTTTAAAAAATTAAATCAGAAATAAATTCGAATGAAAACGAATTTTTTGATATATGACTAAAGGGTATAAATCGGATCGGATCGGAATCAAAAAGTAAGTCAATCTAGTAGGTCTATCTTAGTGTGCTCATATGTGTGCCCGCACATCCGTCGGTTTGGTTGACCATTCGTTAACTCAAAAACTACAGGAGATTTTGAAATTTTTGCTGATATCTTCAGTTTGGTATTTGAAATTTTGCCAAAATTAATAAAGATTTTGGACGAAAATTTCGGTAAAATTTGGTTAGTCTAGTGCAGCAGGTTCAAGAAGCTGCGATACAACTTCTTTTTTAATATGAAAATATATAATTATCTAATGAAGTTGAATATCTGAAATTTTGTTCAAAAATAGTTGAATTAATATGACCAAGGTTTGCACAAAATATAGCTGGCCTAATACAAGAGGTTCGAATAGTTGGTCTAGTATAAGAGATACGTACAAGAGTTTGACCTGCCTTAAAACTTATATTTTCTTTTATATGCATAATGGAGCCTAAATAACCATTTGTGTATTTGAAATGTTCTCATTTTATTGGCTATATTTCTAATTCGGATTTGTGCGGAATCGTACTTAACTCGATTACTAAGAGATTTGTCTACAGACTTGACCACCTTAGCGTCGTACAAAGCCTTAATATACGAAAAAAAGAATTTTGATGATTCCGCGTCCGTTTAAAAGTTACGATAAACCCCTCGTTTATTCATTCATCATTCATCACTCGGCATTCATAAAAAAACTAGTAAATTTTATTTTAAAAATTTTTCATTCAAATTTGATTCATTGCAAAATTTCTGTGAATTCTGTTTTCAGTTCAAAAATAACATTTCTTCAAATTATTTCTATTAATAAGATTTCAGTTTCTTGAACTTAATCGATATTGATTTCAAAATAAAACCGTTAAAGAAAAACTGTTTTATAACTGTCTATATAAGTAACTGATTTTCTTTCATGTTTCTTCTTTTGTTTCTCTTTATGTTCACTCTGTTTTTTTCTTTTTATATTTTTAATTTTAAGAAACATGAAATATTATATGATTGCCAAGTAGTAATACATACTTATTAGCGCATATATCGATTTTCAAAAATATTTCATATATACATATCAATAATTTAGCAATTTTATTTTGCTTCGATGAACTGAACCGATTTCAAGAAAATTTTAAATTCCAATTCGAGAATTTGTATTAAGCAATTTTTCTTAGGTTTATGTATTCAAAAAATCAATAATCTTTAATAAATGTCAGAGAACATATTTAGACTTGAAAGTAGGTATTTTAAATTCTTTCAATCGCTGCTACTTCCTCTAAATCAGTTTTTCTCTCAAATGTTACATTAAAATTAAAAATTATTATATACGATTCATCATAAGATTTAAGATTTTTTAACCCAATCGCTTGGCTCAAATTAACTAAGTCAGAAGCATTAGCTTCCGATATTATTTTTGATCTATTGTATCGGAATAGAACTTTAAAAATCTGTTATATGAACAAACTCTTTACAAATGTTGAAATGCTTCGAGCAATCAACTGAAGCACATACACTGGTTAATTATCAAGTATCAATAATGCGTCCACCTAATTACAAGCGTCCTAAAAAATTATAGTTTAGCTTTATACTAGGAATCAAAATATGAACTGCGCCAGTTAATTGTTCAGCAAAAAATTTTACGAAAAACAGATAACGTTGAGAGACAATTGTCATTGATGCAATTTATGGGAAATCGGACGGATAACATTTAGATGTTATAGTGCAAAACATCATATAACGTTGGTGTGGATAGGCAGTAGAAGAGTAATATGACTACCATTTTGGGATTTTTAATTTTATTCTTCCAAGTAAATTTTATAATTGTTATTATCTTAGAATTCCGCAGTTTTCATTGAACAAATTTTTCCAATAACTGTAAAATGTTACAATTTCCAATGACACAAAAATTCTTAAAATACTAAACCTGAAAATAGAATATTTTACAAATGATTGAAAATAAGAATTATATTTCTATATAGAATTTCTTTTAATTTTAAAAAATTGTGAATGAAAAAAATTTTTTAAAATATTCTAAAAAAACGTTTACACATTTTCTGTGTTTCATTTATCGCTCGATTAAATATCGAAAAAAAAATTTTTTTTTTTTTGAAAATTCTGAAAAGAAAAAATAGTTTAAAATAAAAACGATGAAAACTTTGAAATTGAACGTAAAAAAACATTCATTTAATGCTCTAGAGAGGAAAAAAACATACTGCACTACTCTGGTACCTTCAAAAATTTCAAAACAATTTTCATTCACAATATAAAATACTAAAAGCTATTTACAGTAGTATACATAACTGTTATTTAAACACACAAATTTAGAATGAAGAAAACGTCAAATTAAAATAGAAAGAAATAAAAAACAAATACTGAAAAAAATCAAGGGTTAATAAATAAGCACATTTTCAAAACTACACAATTTTCCATAACGATTTTTTAGACCATTTGTGAAAAATTTATTAAATTGTAAAAAATCAAGAAACCTATCTTTTATATCTAACAATATTAGATTTCTACGTATTTTTCACAACATCACTTGTGTACTACGTGTTAATATACTTTGATTTCAAAAATGTGTTTGTCAAAATTTAATGTCAAAAGCGTAAAAGGCAAGCGAGTAATTGAAAATTTTTCAATTCAAAATGTTACACCCATTATGCGCTTTGCTCGCTTTGTTTATTGGGTCTAGTTACATAGGAAATATTGTATTTGATTGCAGACATCAAAGCGTAAGAAGCAAGCGAGGCATGCAAAGCGTTCAATGGGTTTTCACCTTAACTAAGCAAAACTATTAGTAGTTGATAATAAATAGTGTTCAACTTTGAAACTTTATTTTTTATATTATTTCCAAAAAATTTTGACAGGCGCTGTAAACTGTAACTTGAAAAGCTGATGTTTTAAAATTATAAATTTTCAATATTTGAAATCGTACAGCTACTAAACGAGGCCGATAAAGATCTAATTTTTTTGGAAGTTCCAAATTCTCTTAAAATTTCAAATTCCTATCTTAAACCATTTGTATATGGGTTAATAGGATACGGTTTTTGGGTTGAAAAGTTTTGCAAAAATTGAATTTCGCGTATGGGTATTTTAAAGTACCATATAGCAACTCTATACAGTTGTATTACAAATATCTATAAAGCCATATAAAACTTCTATAGTTTGATGTTTTAGATTGAAAATATATTTTATACAACTTTTATTAGAATAATTTAAATAAATGAGTTTTCCGAACTTTGTGGGGCTTCAGCTTCGTAATGGGTGCGGCTGCAGTTGTTTCATTAATTTAAATTGTCTGCAATACCTACTTGTACTGAAAATACCTTTTCTTCATTTCAAAAGGTGTAAACGGTGTAAACAGAACGGACCAACAGAGAAAACGAAACTCTATTTATTTTTCAATATATTCTAAAAACCTAATTTCATGCAGCGTCACTTCTGTAAACTGAAAAACTGATATTCAAAAATGATTTAAAAAACGTTTAAATATATATTTTTTTTTCTTAAAATAAGTTTCAATTTCTCATATCAATTTATTTTTTAAAATCAGAATAAAAAAAATTTCTAAAAAAAACATACATATTTTCTAAACTATTGCAGTTGAACATAAAAACTGAGTTCTTTTAATACTGCTGGCAACATAAAACTAAGCATCTAATAATAAGTTTTTATTTTTGAAATCTAAAGAGAGATTGACAATATTATTTACAAAATGATTTACGAGTATCATGTGCAAAATGAAATTTATAGGATTTATTTCAAAATTTCAAATACAGAAAAATATAAGAAAATATTTAGTTTTATTTTATTTATTAATTCGGAAAATATTCACATAGGATTTTATACTATTTTACTAAAACTATCGTCTATTATAGGCATTATTGATTCAATTTATAAGGAATATTATGTTTTTTTTTATTTATAGTACTTATGTTTTGTATTAAATATTTGTTTATATATTTCCGAATATATATCTTTTCTAATAGATATATATATTATATATCTATACTCTTATTTGCTTATTTGACGAGAGAAAAAATTTGCGATATACTTCCGGAGAGGGGTTGTGAGCTATCAAGATGCCGTCATCACATAACGGTACTAAATATCTCAAAGTTTCCGAATATATAAACTATTAGTGGCGATGGTGACATCTAGTGGGCGAAAAATGCATTACAAAATTTTCCTAAGATTTTGTAGCATTTTAATTAAAATGTTATATTTTTCCTGTAAGACAATAAACTGGAACCAATATCTTGAAATATTGTGGGGCATTATGGTCTTTCATAAACATCTTGTTTCATCTGAATCGGTGCTACCGTTTTTGAGATATTGCAATTTCAAGTGTATTTCAAGTATAAATTTTCAAAAACACCCTGTAATTTTTATTATACTGTTAGAAAGGTCTTTTGACACTCTTTCCAACGGTGTATAATAAGTATGGTATATATTGACAAATAGCCCCACCAGAGAACATAAATGAAAAACTGACACAAAAATTTTACTAAAAAATAAATTTTCATACTTTATTTTTCATAAATTTATTTTGCCTTTTTGTTTTCCAGTTGAAATATGTATTTTAAAATGTAAGAATGCATTTTAGGCTTGGATACAATATTGAGTTGGGTTTTGGTAATTTGTTTTGAGGGATTTTGGAGGTGACAACCTCAAAGTTTTAAAATTTTTTTATTTAAATATGTATGTAAAAATACAATTAGAAAAGGAATGAGTTGAATTCTAAATCAGGATTGCCGCTTTTTCCAGAATATTCCCAGCTCACAACCCCTTTCCGGAAGTATATCCGAGATTTGAAGAGAAAATTAAGTTTTCAATGAATGTTGCTCCAAATAACAACTCTTTGATTTATGATATGAGTAGCCAAGGCTGTCTAAGCCTTGATATGAATTGCATTTAAATTAAAAACTGGAATTGTGAATCTGCTGCTCGATAATCAAAATTTAAGACTTTTTTAAGAAAATTTTTAAAAGGAAATTTTATTCTCATCGACATTTATTCATTGATATTTCATTATTAGTTTTTTTAAAAATTATTGATCGTTTTTTTTAAAATTATTGATCGAAAGACCAAAAAAATTACGAAAAAAATTCTAAACGACTATAATTGTTAGTATAAATGTATGTTCGAATATAAATGATATTTTTTTTATTTTTTAACCGAAAAACAAAACCTACTTTGATTGATTTTGAATATTTTTTAAATTAATATGTTGTCAACATAATTTTTCAGTTTGTATTAATATCATCTACAGATCAGTACTGGATACTGATGTTCACAATTTATTATTACACACAATATTTCTTAAATTTATAAATAAGGTTTAATTATAAAATTTTTTTTTGTGTTTAATTTATTAGTGCCTATTATTTATTTATAAATGCCTACTATTCAAACATTTTAAATAGTAGGCATTTCAGAACAATGCTTTCAAGCAACGAATTCTGCGGATTTATCAGTACCCAAACAGAAACAAACCTAGGAAAGAACTATGACTATATATTTAGTTTATAAGGAAGCTCTTTTGTAACACTTTTATATTCATCATTTTAAAATAACATAGAGAAGTAGTCCTATCACCTACCTAAATGGTGAGGGCAACAAAGGGCAACAAAATGCAAAATTAATGTATTTAAAAAAAAAATTTTACTCAGTGACTCTCCAATGACTCTTTGTTCAATTGCACATCTTCCTAGTACGGAATAATTGTATAACGGTAAAATTTATACATATTGCATACTCTAAGGATATATAAAAAAAGTTTTTCATATGAAAGCAACTATCTTGCTTATATTTTATAATTTTCTCATTTCCCCTTTGTTAAAGAACTTGAAAAATTTAAGTCTAAATATTACAATAAGTCGTTCTTTCCCAAAAATTATCTTTCGAAAAAACTCTAATTCATTTGTAAACATCTGATTGCTAGGAATTATTAGTTTCTTGCCTGACAGTTTTATTTTATCTTTGTTTTAATCTCTTAAACTTAATCCAAAGAAGTTAAATTTCATGGCAACACCTTTTAGAAATTTGAGTGAGTCTGACATAAAGATTCGAGTAGCTAACGTATATCTCAAAATTTTTATACATCTAATCCTTAATTCTTAATTAAATCAAATGTATCTAAAATTTTCTTAATATTAATCAATGGGAAAACAACTTCCATGCAATATATTTCAATAACTTCAAATACTCACATAGCTCGAAAGGCAAGAACCGTTTTTAGTAGGCTAGGAGTAAAAAACGAGGTAAATGTAAAATGTAAATTTAAGAACATGAAAATTTTAGAATACGTCAATAGAATTTAAAAACTTTTAAATAAATTATATCATTCGTTTTTTTTTTCTAAATATCTTTATGTGAAACTACTTTATGTGAAACGACTTCCAATATATTTCAATTTTAAAAATACATTAAATTTTCATCTCAAACATTTTATTTAAAAATCAATATTCATTGTCAATATAACACAACTCTTCATCCCAAAATGCAATTTCTAATCAGGTTGTGATAAACTTAACCACATATGTATCATATTAGAATCACATTTATTTAATGAAAAGGTGTCTACATTTGATTACCATTTGTGGTTAACCCCAACTATAACAATAATTAAAGACAACAAAAGAATACATTATATCCTGATGAAAATTATTAATTCAGGATAATTGATAATGATAGGTAATATTTGAAAAATAAACAAATTTTATTTTATGTCAACATTGGTACGTATACCTATACCTATATGTATAACTACCCATATGTATAACAAAACATACATTCAAACATATATTTTTTGAATTTTATTTAATCAAAAGTATCTCTATATAATTTCTGGAAAATTAAAGTCTTTTGTTATATTTTCTGAATATTTTCTAAATAAACTTATATTTTCAACCCAAATCGTACCAAATACAGAATTGGTTAAAAAAAACAAAAACTGAAATCAAATCGAAACGTTCCCGATTAGAAATTAAAACAACAATAAATTAGAAAGGGTTAAAAAATATATATACGAATGTAAAAAGATTTATCTATATATATAAAAGGGAAAGTTTGTTTATTTGTTTGTTTGTTTGTTTGTTTGTTTGTATGTAACGAGTTGGCTCCTAAACTGCCCAGCCGATTTTCATGAAAATTTGTATATAGAGGTTTTTGGGTTCGGAAGGAAATCGTGGCCCAAAAATTTTGCTCTAACGGACCGCCAAGTTGGGGCTGTGGTGCAAGTATTTAAACTTCTTTGTTCTAAAATGAAAACGGTTTGACCGATTGACTTCAAATTTTGTATACGTGATGCTCTTTGAGAATTGAGTAGACACTATTAAGAATATTGGAATTTGTTAACCCATGTCGGGCCGACGGGTGGTCAAAAAAAATTTTGGGTCCAAATTTTGTCCGATTTTCCGAAATTCTGCTTTGGCTTAAAAGAAAGCCCCAAAAAAAATTTTGTTGAGTTCCATTAACCCATTGCGGCCCAACAGCTTTTTATAGGTTTTTTCAATACTTTACTTTAAATTCGAAACGGTTTGACCAATTGACTTCAAATTTTGTATACGTGATGCTCCTTGAGGATTGAGTAGACACTATTAACAGTTTTGGAATTTGTTAACCCATGTCGGGCCGACGGGTGGTCAAAAAAAATTTTGGGTCCAAATTTTATCCGATTTTACGAAATTCTGCTTTGGCTAAAAAGAAAGCCCACACAAAAATTTTATTGAGTTGCATTAACCCATTGCGACTCAACAGCTTTTTATAAAGTTTTTGGTTACTTTACTCTAAATTAGAAACGGTTTAACTGATTTTCTTCAAATTTTGTATATGTGTTCCGTTTTGAGAATGATATTAGTTCTTTTTACAGACTTGCAATTGGTTAACTCATGCCGGCCCGACGATTGACAAAAAAAAGATTTGGAAGAAAATTACGTCCAATTTAGCGCAATACTGCTTTGCCCAAAGAGAAAGTATAGTTCCGTTAACCCAATGGGGCACAGTGACTTTTATAGATTTTTGCGTTACTTAACTCTAAATTAGAAACGATTTGACCGGTTGACCTCAAATTTTATATGTGTGAAGCAACTTGAAAATGGAGTTGAGTATGTAAACAGTCGGTCCTACGATTGGTCAAAAAATTTTTTTGGAAGTAAATTACGTCAAACTTTGGAAAGTAGTTTGTCCTGCTTTGAATTACAAAAAGTTTCAAAAATTACTAGAAAAATCCTAGAAAAATCGTTTTAAAAAGATTGCTTTCATACATTTTAAAATTTACATGTGTAAACCGTGTGTAATTTTTGTGTTAACTTTTTGCAGTAACATCAACTTTAATTAAACCTCCATTGAGAGGCGCAGCAACGCGCACCGGGTATTAGCTAGTATATTTATAATCAAGGGTTAATAACCCGTGTAAGGAATGGATGTTAAAATCCTCTACCCATGTTGTACAAATTAAATAAAATGATAGAAACCTCAATTTGTTTACATTAGAAATGAATTTTTCTTATTTTTGAGATTTTCCATCTAAAATTTGGTAAAAATTTTTGTACCTTAGATTTGAATAGATTTTACATTTAAAATCAATCACGGTTCCTCCACATCAACTGCTTTGTTTTGGGAAAAATTCATGTCTACTCCCAATTTTAATTTTATTTGGTAGTTAAAGTTGTATAGCGGAGTGGTACAGTCGGTAGAGTTCCGACCTTCATTCAAAAGGGATGGGGTTCGTTTTCCAGTAAAACGTGAAAAAGCTTTTATCAGTTTTTTTAAAACGACCCAGATACTATACTCGACTCAGATAGATGTAATAAAAAATGCATTAATATAACAATATAAATACAGAATATAATCAAATTTAGTTAATAATATAAGTCACAGATACATAAATAACCTTATAATTCGAATATAAAATTATCCCAATATTTGACAAATAGAATTGTATCTTTTGAAAGTCTAAGACGTTTCTACATGTTGTAATGTCTATTATTATTTCATGTTAAAATTGGATATGGAATTCACTAAGATCAATTCTAATAATGAGTAAAATAGATACAGGCTCATTACCCTTAAAGTTGAACAGTTAGCACTTAAAAAGAAGTCTCTAAACTTAATTATAATCCTCTTTCGTACCATTTATATATATTAATTTTTATACTGTAAGTGAGCTTTCGTACAAATTGAATTGAATATTGATGTAGAGTCTAATAAACCCATATTGAACTACTTATAAACTTCTAACATGGCACTGTTGAAAAAGCAGTTGTCATGTGTAGCAGTTGTCATTATGTTGTAGTTCTATTTTAAAACCTTGAGCTTTTGTTGATAATCTAAAATGTTTTAAGCGGTTTTTATAGATTAATTTCTTTATGATTTCCTTTAATTTCTATTATTGGATTGCCATTGGTTTCCATTATTTTTCTAGTACCTATCATGAACTTCAGAATTCCGAATTTTGATTGTTCTTAAATTTTGCTAATGCTGAACTCCTCCCGAACAACAAAACTTGTTAATATTTATTAATATACAAAATTTTTATCACCTAAATAAATACATAGATGTGTATATTGTTTCACAACTTTATCCCAACCCCTCCCAAAGGTTAATTAAAGGATGTATAAAATAATTCAATTTAATTAACAGGAGGTTTTAGTTCTGTTAACTTTACGAATCCGGAAATATAATTTATTTAATAATATTTACGGTTCTGATTTTTAATTAAAATATCTAATTGGAATAGTCACATACACATAAGTATTTATATTATAGTGAACATAGGTAAACAAGCATGAAATTTAAACAAATTGACATTTATTAAAATGGGGTTTTTATGCTCTATTATATTTTCGAAAATTAAAATATTTAATATTTTTGCGAAAATTCAAGGATTAAAAAATTTAATTTGGAATAATGTTTATATGTATATATAAATATTTGTGTACACTTCTGTGAAACTTAATTTAAAAATTATTGTAGTTTTTAATTTTTGTTCAAAGTTGTGAATTTAGGCATCTCTCCCTCAGTCTAATAAAAATATTCTACAATTTTCGAAATAAATTAATAAAACTTTAAACATAAGAATTCGTTTAAAATCTAAGTCCAACAATTGCAAAACTTTATCCTTACGAATTTATAAAAAGCTCTTGCTATATTTAAAATTAGAAATTGACATTTCTTGGAGCATACATAAGATAAAATCTTTGTATATATATCCTTTTAAAATTGAAGAAGGATTAATGAAGATTTGATTCGAGTCTTGAAAATTGAATTACTAAAAAATTTAAAATTGTGTCAAATTAAGGCATCTTTAATCTCAACTCGAGCATATTAGAATAGTTAATTAGTTCCTGGTACCTAAACAATTAAAAACTCCGGTATCCAAACCTTGTCTGGAATCTGAAGGAAGCTAAGTAAACGATACCGAGCGACTGCCTGGCTAATCAATCAAATCAGTAGTACTGAATTAGGCTTCCGAATTACCTTTATTAAACTATTAAACTTAGATGTGGTCGGGCGATATTGGCCAAGGCAGGAAATCTTAAAAAGATAAACTTCACCATAAGTCCTGAATTGAACTATTACACAAATCTTAAAGTGACTTTGCAAAAGTTTTAGTCAACTACAATCATTTCATAAAACCGGCCTTTCATACCGGTTTGTTATAACTTAAAAAAAATTAAGTGTTGTAGAATTTGAGAGTGGAAACCCAAGTTTCAATTCCTCATTTCATCTATAATACACATACATTTCTCTTATTATTCAATCACTGCAATTATTTTTATACCCGTGAGACTATAGGTCCAAAGTATAAACTAACTTTGTTTATATACTAACTAACTTTGTGTTTGGGACACAGAAGGAGGTAAATTGATCTAGCTATGTGTGTCTATGCATTCGTCCGTTCACACGATGTGATTCTGCAATTTTCACAAATTCGCTTTTATGAAATAGCCGTAATCGCTACTGAAATGCAGCCAATTTGCTCCACGGGTTAGAGTAGATTCCATACAACTTCTTTTTTTAATATGAAAATAAATCAATACTTAGTAAAGCTAGATATTTGAAATTTTCCCAAAATTAGTTTATTTAAATGACCAAAGCTTGTTGAAAATGTAGTTGGGGTAGTTCAGTGCAGTGTAATTAACCGGATGATATAATATCTATATAACGATCATACGGGTACCCCAAGTTGACACAATTTACTCTACTACACTCTTTTTCGTTTTATTTTACAAACATCAGGGTTCCTGACCATAGTAAATATTAAAATTAATTCTTGTTTTTAAAACTTTTAATCTGTTAAAATTAAATCTTAAATAAATTTATTTAATTATCTTTTTAATTTCTTCTACAAAATAATTTTCTTTTACAAAAATAAAACCAAATTTCTTTCATAGAAAGTTTTTTTTTAAAGTCTCTTTTGTTTTACCAACAAAAATAATTTTTGAAAGATAAAAAGAATTCAAAGAATTTTTATGGATAAATTGCATTTAAAATGACTCTGGCACCACCATTCATTATTAAAATTTATAAAAGCATAAAATAATCTTTCTTAATTGCCTTTTTATTTTATTCAGTTTTTATGTTTCTCTGTGAATAGATAACATATTCTTAAATTTTTAAAAGAATTTTAGGAATTTGTACAGCGCCTTTCAAAAATAATGAAAAGGTTAAGAATTCTATTAGCTTTTATGAGGGATTAAATCAATTTCATATTAATGTATTTTTATTACGGACAAAATTGAATATATTCCCTCTGGTATCCGTCTTATATTTCAAATAACTGTAAAATTTAAAAATTATAATTCAAATAACTCTGAATTCAACCACAGATTCTATTTAATCCTAGGTAACTTATCTATAATACTTATTTAATTTAGGATCTTTGACAGCGGGCGGGAGGGTTGCGGGTTCAATTCCGGTACGAGTCATGAATTTTTTTAATTGAGAAAAATTATTGAAAAATAATTATTCTTTACAAATCCCCATGGTGACCATGGGACTATGGGTTTTTAAAAAAACCAAATAAAATATATAACTTATAAATTGACAAAAAGTATTAAAGGTGGGTGAATAACGTGCCGTAAGGTCTACGTGTTAGGATGGCACATGCTATCCCCCATATTAAAACAACAACAACAACAAGTTAAAACAAGGAAAATGATAAAAATCTTTTCTCGTAATACAGAGCTTTAAAAAATTGGAATTTTTTAATCAGCATTAAAATTGTGCATTTCTCCTCCCTACGACATGTGTCGAACTTGGTTGGATTGCTATTCAGTGGCTGTGTAAGCATACCAAATATAACTTAAGTTAAGGATAAATAAATAGGTAGTTATAATCTTGAAAGTTCTTTAACATCACCATGTTCATCACTTCCTCAATAAATCGTATTGTTACCTACTATTTACACCATCGAGGTTATGAGTGCATAATATAATACTCCTGTATACAACTGTAATACTCTACAAATATACAAAAATCAAGTATGCAATTTTCAACTCGAATTTCATCTTGAGACCATTATCTCGAGTTAAAAGGAAATCTTTATTTAAGTTTCATAAATCTTTCTTATTTAACCCAACTTCTCATTTATTAAAACTTTCTATACAAAGTTAGTTTTTATTTTTTAAAAATAAAAAAATTTTCTAAACTATAAATTTCAATATCTTTTGTTTCAATTTTTCCACATTGTTTCTATATAACTATAAAAAAAAAAAACAAAAAAAAAAGAAACACCAATAAAATACTCGACTAAATAAAGGATAAGTAACAAAACAAAGTACTGTCAATAATTATATGAGAGAGAGAGTAACTGTATATTCAAGTCACTATACAGAATTGACTAGAGTAGAAATAATTACAAATTAAAAAAAAAAAAGTACTTACACCACTTAACACTGGTGCACCTCAATATTTCACTATCACTTACCAGTAAGTCGTTGAAGCTCTGTTATATTATTCGACTGATTCTTTTAAAATAAAAATTTTACTTGTTTTAAGGTTATCAACAGTTAGAAAATATTTTTTAAACGTCATTTTAGTGTATAACAATTCAGAATCAATCTTATAAATTCAAAAGACTGTGCGAAAATTGTTTAAAGCCCGAAAATTGCTACAATTAAAAACTTGAAAAAAAAAATTGTAAAAAATAAAATCATAAAACAAAATTATTCTTTAATGGGTTTGTTTTTTTTTTTTTTTATTAAAGCACTTCTGACTTTATTTATTTGAATGTGTTGGAATGTGATGGCAAATAAATTAAAACCCTTTAAAAAAATAAATTAGTATTAAATTAAAATGTTTTAATAAAGTACTTTTACCTTTAAAATAATAAATATTTGACAATTTAATGATATTTATGAATTTTGTATTTAATTTTGACGTTGATAAAGTTTCTAGTCATTTCTTGAAGTGTATTGTTTTTAAAGTAGAATAAAGTCCTATGAGTACTTAAGGTAATCAAATAATTCCTGACTACTTAAATAATTACTATCAAATCAGTCATCAATGTTTTATTTTTATCAAGAGTACTCAATTTTATTGTACAAAATTAACAAATTTCCAGTCCTTACTTTCGAAATATATTGTACCAAGTTCGCCTAATATTATGCAATATTATGTAAATATTTTTTAGAAAACAAAAACGTAGAGGCAGGTGTTTTTTTTGATGTTATCAAAGTTTACGGTCAAAAGTATTTAAAAACGTTTGTCTGAGCTTTATATGGTATATAAGGTTTTACAGTTATTTTTTTGAAGCTTCGGAATCAAATTTTTTAGACCTTTTTAGATTATTTTTTAGACCCTTTTGAAAATTCTTCCATCATAGAACCCATCTTTAAATCTCTCAAATTCTATGATTTCGATCGATTAACTGAATGATTTACTAAATAACTGTTTTTTTATCTAAACGACTTTCCACATTTTTACATTTAGACTATGCTAAATAAATAATTCGGAGTTAACGGCTCAAATTTCAATTTTACTTCAATTCAAACATTAAGTCCACAATTTCGATTTAAAATATCTTGAATGTCCCTTAGTCTTTCCTCTCCGGCCTCTGTTTTCCAAGTTATCGTGCATTGTTTCAAAAAAACATCTTAGAATTTGGGCAGCTTTGCATCTCCCTAATTAATTTTAATTCTCCTCAAATTAAATTTAATTAATTAAACCGCTCTTAATGTTAATTAACTTAAATAAACTCACTCTATATTTAAATCTGCTAAAAATTACTTCGACTTCACCTGCGTCGGCCGATATATCGCCGCAGATAGGATGAACTCAAAATCTTATTTCAGCTGCAAGCTTTGCTTACCATATGAATCGGCGCATTTACAACCTTTAAAATTATATAATTTTTCAACATTTTTTGGTCTAAATACTGACAATTAAACTAACGGACATTTTGATTACAAAATTTTCAAAAATTTTCTGCAATCCTGCAATTCATGAACCGTAAACTTTAATTGAAATAATAAACAAAAGATCTGTGGGATGAATGGAAAAAAAAACACAAAAAAGAAATGCAATCCTTATTATAAAAGAAAAACAAAAACAAAAAATTGTGAAACGTTAAACAAACATCAAAGCTTTTCAAAAAAAAAAAAAAAAAAAAAAAAAAAAAATGCATGATAGCAAAATAAAACGATAAATCTAAAGTGTTAGATTCCAGATCCGGCACACTTTTTTTTTTATTATGTTATTATTTCTTTTCATATTATATTTGTTTTCTCTTTCTTTCATTTGTTTTTTTTTTCTTGTTTTTTTCTTATAATTGAACACATTGTGTAAAAGAACCGTTATTCTATAATTGTATTAAGTACTCGTTCCGAGATCCAAGAAAAAACACACACACACATATATAGACAGTTATATAAAATCTTTGTACAAAGGCGGAGAGTAAAATGAATAAAGAATTCTTTGAAATGTTGCAATTGTAAATAACTTACTAAATTATACAGTTATTCTTTTAAGTTATTTTTATTTCTTTTACAGTTATTTGAGTTTGGCATGGTTTTTTTTTGCAGTAATGGGAATGATACTGAGACTAACAGCTGTTTTTTAAAAAAAAAAAGAAAAAGCACAATCAAAATCAAAGTAATAAGAACATGAAAAATGGAAAATAAGATAACTAGCATGGAATAAAAGAAAATATTTGTGGTTATGGTTTTTTTTTGGTTTTTCTTTTTTCTGATTTTCTTTCTTTTTCTTTCATTATACAGTTAGTTTTTTTTTTTAAATAAAAAGGATAATTGACCTTGCACAATAAAATATCAAATAAACTATATCTTTTATAAAATATAGATATAAATGAATAAAGATGTATATATATATAGTGTATACATATATATTTTTAGGATCTGAGGATCCTGCAGGGGAAATAATGTAATAATAAAAATAAACAGAAGAAAAGAAAAGATGAATAAAAAGAAAAACAAACATGTTTTTTTATAATAAAACAGAAAAACTTTAATAATATTTTCAGAATTTATTACTTTAAAGAAAATAATGTGAAAATTTTTTATATATTCGTATATATATATATATATATATATTTTTTGAAATATAAAAGAATGTTTATTTAATTTAATTTATTATGTCGTTAAGGAAATATTATGAAGTATTGCGTCATAAAAAGAGCATACATTCATTAATAAATAAATATAAGTAAAAATTTAAAATGAACATTAAACCAAATGCAAAAATAATGAAACTAATGAATTAGTTCTCCATTCAGTACAGAATATTCCTCCATTGATCCTCCATTGATGCACCATTCCGTACAGAATATTCAGGAGGATTCGTATCTTCAGATTTTTTAAATATATGTATCAAAACACTTGTATACTTTTACTAACTGGCTAGATGGCACAGTTATTCGAAAGGTAGACCTTTCATTCGATTAATAATATCAATATAACATGTCCCCCTATTCCGACAAGTGTCAACAGTATACAGGTTTATTAGTCCAACAACGGTTGAACAGTTTCTAAAAAAAAAAAAAATAAGTATAAAGATCTACATAATGGCAGGAGAAATTTATTAAGCCTTACCCTATAAAATACCGAACAGAGAAATTTGTTTAACTAGCTATGGATCGGAAATTTACCTGTACGCTCTTTATTCAGAAATTATTAAAACGTGGATTATTTACTTCTAATGTCAATGAAATACCTTTTATCTAATTGGTTTTTTTTAGCACTTTTTTTTAAATTTTGATAAAAATGTGCCTAAACAGTCAATCTCTTCGTCCGTCGGTCCGTTTTTAACTACAGAATTTTAGCAACAGATAGGTATTGCGATTTAATGTTAAAACTTTTTTCTTTTGCCCACCCATTACGCAGCTACAATGTCGGAAAAACCGTATATTTAAAAAGTTATAAAAAAAGTTCGGTAAGGTGTATTTTCAATCTGAAAACGTCGAAAGACGGTTATATATATATATATAAGCTTTAAATTTATAAGCTTTGCAAAGTTTTTGGCCCCGCTTGACTTTTGAACGGCTAAAACTACAAATTTTGGAAGAAGTTTGATCCTCAGAAATTAGTAGTAGTAGTTTAGGAAAATTTTTTTGTCAAGCCCCCTGTTTAAGTGTTGTAAGCAGTCCAAATTCAAAAGTTTGCTATTTTTAATCACCTGTAATTTAAATAACCGTCTAAATTTGTTTTTTGTAGTATACTGTTCATATAATGTTGAAGGTTTTTCTTAAATTTAAAAGGGGTTCTTAAAATTAAAAAAAGTATCTCTTAGTTTTAACCATTTTTGCTAAGATAATAAAATTCTAGAAAAAACTACAAGTTTTGGTGGAACTCACAATTTAATTCCTAGAACCTGAAAATCCGAAGGACGGATTTTTACAAAACTAAAAAAAAAATTGTTTCGGACTTTCTTGAAGAGTACAAAGTTATCCTATGACATCCATTTAAATTCGTAAAATAAATGTTTACCAGCACACATTTGAGTTGAAACATTACCCTGTGCTCCTTAAATAACTAAATTGGTTTTTTAACTCCTTTATCATATATCACCGAGTTATGAACTCAATCCATTAAATCTTTCAGGCGAGAAAGCAAAAAAAAAATTAAAAGAAGCCTTAAAAAGCTTTTGAATTCATTATGGTCAAAATTAAAAAATTTTATTATGGCTGCAATTGAATATTCAGTTTTTATCTCAAACGAAAATAAGTTAAGAAACATTCTGATTTATATATAAAAAGTTAATAGACACCAGTTGATCATTACTTATTTATATTATTTAAGTTTATAAGATTAATACTAATCCAATTCTAAGAATAATTTAATTCAATATTAAAGTGATTTCAATTCAAACTCTATTTTTTTATTTACTTAATTAAAATTTATTCATACTTTATCAATGTATTAAACATTTATGAATATTAATGAACTCAAAGAACTTCAATCGAAATAATAACTAGTTTATAAATATTTTTAAATTCATTTTACAAAAAATACTTAGGTATAAAATAATTTATTGTTTTTTTTTTAATATTTAATTTATTTCATTTAAATTAGGTATTTATATTCAATTATTTATTTATTTATTTAATTTGAGCATCTAATGCATTTTTTTTGCATTTAAATTAAAAAAAAACCCCAATATAAATAAATTATTTTCAAAATTAAAAAAAAAACTTGAAAAATAATTATGATGAATTTTTAATAATTTTAATTGATTACAAAAATTAATGAATTATACTTAATCATTTCAAATTAATTATTTTTATTAAAAAAAAAAACATAATTAATTATTTAAAAAATAATATTTATATTAAATGGAAATTAAATTTATTTAAGACCATTGGTTAAATCTGGCCAACTAGACTATAGATTAGTAATTATGATTAGTAATTAATAATTATGCACTAACTATTGCAGATTCTTAGAACAGGTTTTTCAAGGTTTAAGATAGTAAAGACAAAGTATATACTTAGTCAAGTCTAATCTAATCTTTAGTGATGAGTTAGGAAATAATAATATTATAGGTGTATTTGGTATTAAAAAAAATTTGAACGCATTAGTCTTGCCAACTGTACCTAATTTTTAATTACTATTTTGTGTTGTAAAGTAATTTAAAAAAAGTTAAACTTAAGTGAGATATAAAGATTTCTCAGCTTTTGTCCAGAACATTTCTAAATCTAAGCAGTAAAACAATATTTTCCAAATTGCAAATGAGGGACTGTGAGATGCTGTGCTAAAATTAGCAATAACCTAACCTCAATTATGACTTTATCTCTACTGATGAGTCAGTCTAATCTACTTAAAACTATATTTTAAATTTTCAATAAAAATTTATTTGGAACTAATTCTGCTTAATTTTTTGAAATATTTGGAATCTGTCAAAAGTCTTGGCATTATTTTTTTAAATAATGATTTGCTTTAATTATATTTTGTTTACATATATTGCTTTAACTTTTAAATTTATATTAATTATTTAACTTTTATTTTAAATATTTTCATTTTATTCTTTTGTCATTTCAGGCTTTTAATATTATGCATTTCAATAAGTATACTACATTATGACACATCCGATTTAAGTATAAAGTTGCTGTGGTATTACACAATAGGATATTTAGTTATATTAATTTGTAAGTATTTTAACTATTATTTAAATAAATACATTTATTATCGAACATTTAATATTGGCATCATTTAATATTACCAAGAACTTTCAAGTTAGTTGCGAACCGTTAGGTTTCTTCATAGAAAATTCTTCGGAAATTTTCTATTTCTAAAAATCTTTTTTTTTTGCCGATACTCCTTTAAGAATATTGAGGCTTCTACTAGACTACTCCGTCTAACGCGGTTTCACTCTGTTATTTTTACTTCTCCCCAAGATTATATTTTACAACCTATAACTTAATTGGGGTATTATGGGCCAATTTTTGGTTGATCGACTAAGTCAAGTCGTTCCTAATGGGCTCGGTTCACGTTAACCCCGGATTTTGATAGTATTTGGTTACTCATTTCCATTTCCATGCTTCGATTAGTTTTCTTCAGTCTGTGTTCTTTCACCTACCTCAAACTCCTCCTTTGATTCCCAGTAGCAGAAGTTATTTACAAATTCTACCATTTCCCTTTTACATTTGAATGCTAAGTTTGTGTTATTTATCATCAGCGCTTTGGTTTTGTTCAGCTTTATTTCCAATCCAGCGGGTTTTTCAAATTTGCTAAAACTATTGTCCACAATTTTTATGAGTAGTTTACTAAACTTCGATATATCAACCCTATTTAATTTCAAACTCCTATTAAATAATCATAAAAATCGATAAAATCATTACTGACTAACTTTGTAGAAAAACTAAATTTATACAAACTATAAAATTTATTATCATCTATAAATGGTCAGAATCTACAAAATGTGGTCCAGATAATCATAACAGATGATTAAAATATAACACATGAAAAATTCCTTCTGTTCTACACTATTTATTAAAATTAAATTCTAATCATCATTTACTTATAAGCTAAGTAAAAGTTTTTTTTGAATAACTTTAATATTTATACTTTAAGAACTCCCTAAAGTGATTTTTGTTTTTTGATGTTCTAATATTCTAGTTTCAAAAGAAATTCGATTAGTACTTAATGTTCTTTACTTAAAGAAGTTTCATATACCATAAATTCGGTAACCATAAAATTTATTCATTATTTCATACTTATGTGTATGAAGACTTTTTTTTTTATCTAGTAAACTTTTATTAAATGGCAGCATATGAATTTTTGACCAGATCACGTATATTAGAAATATTTTACCAAAGAAAAGAAGAAAGAGAAGTTTAATGGCCTCATGTGATAACAGTTTGTATAAAATAGTAGTTTAATAAATAAGTTTTTTACTAAAAGAAGATCAAATAGTAAATATGTTTATTATAATATTCTTTTCTTAATTAAAATTTTTAGAATATTAAACTTTAAGATACATACAAAGTTGCTTTTATCTACTAGAATCTTATGACTCCTAAAGGATTAGGGTTTGAGAATTTATAAAACTTTTAAAGTTAAAAAGATTTAAATAGTTAAGAAATGGAGTACAGATTAAAGTATTTAAATTATTTAAAATTTAATTGAATATTTTTAATCTGCACTATCTTGGCAAATTATTTTTCGAATTAAATCAGAGTTCACTGATTCAAAACGACTTATGGTTTTTTTTCCTGAAGGCGACAGAAGTCTGTAAAAGATAAAAGGAACCATAAACGCCTGGGTATAGTTAAATAGTCCCAAAATATAGTCCCAAAATCGATATAGGTGCAAAGTCTCCAAAACATAAAATCCATATAACAAAAGCAGAAATAACAAAAAGCCAAAGTTACCAAAGCCTTTTACAAAGTGTTTATTATTAAGTACATATCCGTGAATTTGAAGTTGGTTACATAATCAGGATTTTCGATTATCGTTATTAGAGATTTGATCTTAAGAGACTTTGTGTTGCGCATTTCGTACGCAAACCTTCGAAATCATTTTCCTTCGTAGTAAAAATAAACGGTGTAGTTAGTCGAAGTGTGGAAGAGTACAATGGATGTAGAACAAACGTGGAAAAGGACTACGAAGAGATATTTTATTTCTATTGCGGGTTATATGAGTCTTTAAAACTAATAGGTTAACTGCTGTCTTGAAGTTTTTTAAATTTTTTAAATTGGAACACACACGTTGCAATATTGTATTTCACAATTGGCAGGTACGACTTATGAAAGGGTTACAGTACTATATAGTTCTAGTTGTAAAAAGCTCCACCACATATAATTTTAAACCGAACAGCCAACATCATGGTGCTCATGAATCTTTAGAATGAAATTTTTTATTTCTTTAAACGAATTCCCTAGTAACACATATATGTACGATTTAAAGAACTGGCTGTTCCGACAAATATATGTCAATCACATTCGAGTCTTGACCGAATTAAGGTTTTATTTATTTGGAATAGATTCGAGATTTAGAATATTTTACGTCCCTGCTTAAGAATCGCCCACATGTCGCTGCATCTTTAAGACCAAAAAAATATAGTCGTTTACAAAAGTTTTTCTTTAAACAACACACCGGGTTTACGATTCCGGGTTTTGAATATTCATATTTCCAAAAGGAATATTGATTGTAGAATCGCTTGGCTTAGTTGATAACAACTAACTTTGAGTTTGAAAATTATTAAGATTTAATTTAAACTTTAAATTTAAGGTAATTCAATACTCACCGATGGCGTCACCAGATCCCTCAAACAAAATAAAATTTTCAATAAATTTGCACAAAAGCGGTATTTCAATGCCATCAACATCCCATCCTACTAATATTATTACCAATTAAATAAAATAACAATTTTAATTTATAATGATAATTATAAACCTTAAATAACAATTTCTCAAATTAAAATACAGATTTTTAGTAAAGTGCCTTGTAATTGTAGAAAATTATCACATTTAATATTCTACCATAGTTTGACTTCCTGTATTTTTAACAAATACTTACACTTCACATCCTTAAATATTCTTCACATGATTTTAATTGATCCCATATTAACCCTTATAAACAAATTGATATCTTTGAAGTGATTGTTAGTAGTAATTATTACATGTATATTGTAATCTTTAAAATAAAATCAATGAACCTCATTAATAACTTCTTTCTTATTTTTCTGAATACAGTATCTGTAGCTATAGAATTAGCAATATGTATAACGTCAATGAGGGGTAGCATTTTAGAAACAGGGAAGCGAACAACGATGAATTATTGGATTTATATTAAAAGTGGTATGTATATTTAATATTTGAAATTATGATTCAAAGGGATTCATTCCAATGAATCAGTCTCTTTAATTAAAATTTGTTAATTTTTTTTAAACTATTATTAATAAATTTTTTTCTAATTTTAATTTCAGTTGTGATATTATTTGATATTGCATGGTTAGTTTTAGGAATTATTTGGGTTAAACAATATTATTTTGAAGCTCCAGTACGTGAAGCTAAAGAAATATTAATAGGTGAGTAAAATGTTTTTGGTATTAATTAAATTTATATTATTATTATTTATTAATTTTTTAATTTTTTGTTGAAATTCGGTTTCCAATTAATATTAAATACATTTCATATTGAAGAACTATTTCCTCCGTCCCAGTTACAAGATTATCCTATATTAAATTATTTATTAATTGCTCAATAATTTATTTAAATATTCATTATATTATTATACCCTCTATGTATATATATTTTTGATCAATGTCACATCCTGAGTCTATTTGTGGATATTCTTCCACCCGTAACTTAACAAATACTAAACTTGGTTAAATGTGTACTAATGACGATAGTAAAACGTTTAATTGCAAATGGGGGACATCACGTACTGAGTCGATTTGCGGATATTCTTGCACCCGTACCTCAACAAATACTAAACTTGATGAAATGTGTACAAATGATGAAAGTAAAACGTTTGATTGAAAATGGGATGGGAAAGCATATCTTGCAAGACCAATTAAAATAGAACCTTCAAATTTGGTAGAAGAATGTTAATAGATAATAACTGATATTAAGTACATAGATTTTCTGTGCTGTTTAAATTAAGCTCGGGAATTGAAATTTGGTACCAGGTGGTTTTTTCCTGTTTGCTTAATTTTTCTGCAATCTGAAATGAATTTAATTGAGGGTTCGTATGAATGTTACGTGCCTCCCAAATACCACAAAGAACTTAAAATTGGTGTGAAAGCTAATAAAAACTTGCGCACTTTTATAACTCCCAGAGTCATGTATCTCTTTGGACCTATGGGACCCTCATATATGACCCAAAAATAATTCCGTTAGGGATTTATGACTCATTCAGTGTAATATTTCGAAATTTTTTTATTTTTCAAAAAAATTACTAAATTTATGCATAATCTTGTTAAATAGGGTTGAAGGTAGGCTGAAATACCCTGGGAGTTATCACCCTGTAACTAAAAACTTTTATGCTTTTAGTTTATATTAAATTCCTACATAAAGCATTTACGAATTTTAAATTTAAATTGAAGTTTTAAAATGTAGGATATTACTAAGTCCGTTGCATCAACTTGCTGCTGTTTCCTTACCTTTTCTTTATTTCACCCAAAATCTAAAAGAGGACGATGTTCTACCTAACAATACTATGCATAAATTTAGTTATTACTTTGACGTTACTATGGTTACGTTTTGTGGTTTCTTCATGTCGTCAAGTCAGAAACATCCCTTAAATTTTTAAATGGTTTCGTTGACAATGTCATGACAATTTTCTCTTCCTGTATTTTCAATTACCTGGTAAGTGGTCCTCCACGGA
Organism: Dolichopus griseipennis; assembly: GCA_963082915.1. Lineage (NCBI taxonomy): Eukaryota > Metazoa > Arthropoda > Insecta > Diptera > Dolichopodidae > Dolichopus > Dolichopus griseipennis. The sequence continues at coordinate 359,543,451 of OY720441.1, forward strand.
TCCAATTCATATAATTTACCAAATAATTGATACTTCTCTGGCCAAATCACATGTTTTATTAAATATCTCATTAATAAAAACTTTTACTTCCACTCACCTTAAATTTTAAACCCATTCCACCATAACTGCGTATACAATCACATTACAATTCCTTCCGTCCTTCCAAGTTTCTCCCGTAAATTATCAATTACTAACTTCCAACTATCATCAACACAATAATAAAATTTACTTCCGACATACACATTCTTAACCTTTATCAAATCTTATTATTTCCAAAATAAATTTAATGAAACCTTAAAAAAATTAATTTCTCAGAAATTGGAATAAAAATAAAACTTAAGTTATTTAAATCACCTTTGTAAGATTTCCAATTAAGAATAACAATCGCTTGTTGTGTTAATTTCAATTTAGTTTAAATAAATTATAAAGAAAAATATTTTCTTAAATTAAAAACTTTCATTTTGTTTAAATTTCCCTTTATTTTTTTTTTTTTGGAAAATCAGGAAAAAAATTGGCAAAATTCAATTTTAAGTGAATCTAAATTTACTTCCGACATACACAAATATCGATTTAAACATGGCTACACACTTAAGAATAAAATATTTAAAGAAAATAAATAAAAAATCATTAATTTTGAATCAAAACTGATTTATTCATTTTATAAGACAATCTTAATTTGAAATCAATTTTATTTTATTTTTAAAATTTCATATTAATAAAAAAAATTTTAATTCATAAATTTAAAATGAACAGCATCTGTATATATGTATGTGTACAATGTATTTAGGGATGGGACAACATTATTTTATGAATCGATTGTTATTATTATCGAAGAGCTGTTTAGCCAAAAAAGGAGTATGAGAGTTTGGAAATATGTATCAGTGTAGGAAAATGACATAGACATTTAGGCCACTCCACGCTCTTTAAGATCTTTAAAATTAACACGAGCCAGTAATCGACAAGTTAAATTGACTTATTTCAATATTTCGATACAAACTAGGAACGGTTTGAAGTGAATAACTTAATAAAGTAGTAATATTACTAATTCAAATTCTTATTACTACAAAACCTGTGACATATAAACACGAACTAAAAAAATTTTGTAAAAAGTTTCTTAATGAATTCAATAATTTCCATATCTTACGCATCAGTTTAAAAAATACAGTCTAATATCTCGACTTTATTATGAACTTTAAGCGGCTCTAAAGCTAAAATGTAACAAGTACCCAACAAAAAATGTTCCATTTTTATTACTTAATCTCTTTAAATTCATTCAATCTGTTTTTTCCACATAAATTTCATAATAACTTTTGTCTATATTCTTATTAAAGTTTTTGTACTTTAAATCACAGTAACTTTTATACCTTAATTCACCTGTAATCTAATTTTACGTGTCTATAAATTTTTTCTGTGCGTGTTTTTTTTATATTTTTTTCTTTCATGTTTTTGGTATATTCGTGTTTCAAATACAGATTTTTTAGGTAAACATAATAACAAAAAACTTTATCAAATTTAGACATTTTGTAAAATTTATATAGTTATTTGGAGGTGGAGTGGATTTAGAATTATTAAGAAATCTTGAAATATCACGAAAACTGCCATTAACCAATTACTATTTACTGGTATTCATATATGGTATCCTGATGCAGACAAACATGAAGTTGGTACACTAACTGACACAAAGCAGTATCAAAGTTTTAAGGGTGCCGGAGTATAAATATAATTGCTAATTTTAGAACTAGACTATAATTCTTGCGTAAGAGAGCATTAGGCTTTCTCTTGACATCTACACGACACACAGTTATTGCTGCAGTTACTCAATTCTTGAATGTGCAGTCGGTTCTGGGATTCTCGTCAACCTTGGTGGTTCCAATCCTAAACTTTACCGCTCCTATTGTTGTGGGTTCACGAACGCTTCACGGAAACTTCAAGAAATTTACAACGTATTATTATTAAGAAATAAAGCATAATCTGAATCATATTTTATGATTCGAAATCTCCTTCCACAATTTCTTAATGTAAAGAAATCTTCTATTCTTTTCTGTCCCTCTTACTTCACTTGGGAGTATAGGGCTTCAATTTGAAGTATCCATTCATTTCTATTCATGGCTTTTTCTACTATTTCATTCTAGGATATTTCGCATCCACTTAATTCATCTCTGTTTTTCTCCATGTTTTTGTTGGTTTTACTTCCAGGGCAACCTGGACACACCTGGACGATACCAGTTTAGCGCTTTTTTTCCATATTTTTTTACACATCCAGTTTTAACTGTTGATTTGCTTTACTATTACTTCGTTTGTTAGTGCCAATAAATTTGCATTTCTTATTTTGTTCGGCCAGAATATTCGGCATATTATTCTTAGATGTTTTTTATTTATGAAGACTTGTAATTTATTCGTATGGAATTAGTGAGGTACCATGATCCCCAGCCTTTTTATAATGTAATCTTCTATGCTAATCTCATTTAATAAAAGCAATGATAACAGTAAGGTCAATCTTCCAGGCCACACCGTCTCAAATTTTTAACAACATTTCATATTCAGAAATGCATCATCCAAGGATTCGTTAAATTCTGATCTAGAGATTTCAAAGCTCCCTCCTTTCTGAAACCGTACTAACATTGTTTATGTGAATCTAAAATAATCATCCTGTATTTCAGCTCCAATTTTTTATTCCTTTAATGTCAAAATCTTTTACTAAAACACAAATGTAATAATATTTAATTTCCCAGAAGGACTTTTTCAAAAGTTAAAATAAAAACGACAATAACAAAAATATAAAAAACAAAAAATTTTTTTTATTTAGAAATAAAAAGAAAATAAATTTTTTTTTTATCATATACCATTCTGCCATTTTTGTCGTCTTGTCTTGTCGTGTCTTCTATAACTCAAAATTAGATTTGATGTAGTAAAAAATTAAATTTTCCTCTCAATTTGAGGTTATCTTTACAAAAAAAAAAAAAAATATTGAATCGAATGGAATTTATAACTGTAAAACTAGATAGAAATAACTAAAAAAAAAAAATATTGACACAAAAACTATTCATGATATACTAAACATATTATACGTATATACATGCAAACTTTTATACACACAACAAATGTATATGGAAAAAAACAAAATGTCAAAAAAAAAATAAATAGTGCGAAGACTGGAAAAAGACAGAAATAAATAAAAAAAAGAGACAACATAATGTAGTTATTAAATCATTCAATCTCACAACTTAATTTAAGATGATTGGCTTGCTTTACTTCCCTAACTTAAATTTTTATTTTATTACACTACATGAATGAATATTGAAAAATGACTTGAAAATCACTTTCAATTAAATTTGTTATAAATCATATTAAAATATTATTGAATATGTATAAGTGTTTTAGACATTTTTTCAAACTTTATTTGAATTAAAACACTGGTAAAATTGTGTGAAATGAAAAGGTGGGGCTACAAGAGAATATTTTATCTCTAAAAAATCAAGAAGCATTAATATATATATATTAAATGTTAAATAATTTTTAAAATTAAATTTATCCGCAGGAATAGGTAATACCTTAAGAATTAGAGGTAAAAAACATTTATTTATCTTTTAAATTTTTCAAATTATATTTATTAGTAGTGCTTCAGGTTTTTATTTAATGGACTCAGTTATACTATTTTAGATATAAAAATGCATTTTATGTTAAAATAGTTTTTTAATAATATCCGCCCGTTTACCTTTACAAACACCAAATATAATAATGGGACTCATTTTATATGCAATAAAATATTGCTTTAAAAATTGTATTAAAATCTGATTTTGAATATTAAGAATTTTTACATAAATTTTAAATAAATTTGTTAAAAGTTCCTTATTCGTTTAATTCAGTTATTTTATTAGTCTTGTTATAAAGATCTTTGGACCGTCGGTTTTGTAATTTCCGACAGTCTACATTTTTTGAGTATAAAAAGTAAAATTATTAAACAAAACATCGTAAAGGAAGCAAGAGTTAGTTTATGTGGCCGCACCCGTACTGGGCAACTTATAGAGATATTAAAGGTTTTTAAAAATAAATTTAAGTTAACTGTTTTTAATATTTCCTGCTTAAATTTAATAATTTTATGAATCTTAAACTGTAAACTATACTACACACTTAACTTAGATTCTAACAAGATAGTTTTATGATAAAACTAATTCGAAATCATTATGGTAGAGCATTAAATACTCCAGAAAATGGTTTAAAATCACATATATTTTATCACAATGAAGAGTACATTAAAAAATAACAATACTCACGGGTCTTATAGATCCTGAGCATTTCATCTTTTTAGATAAATTTGGAAATTTTTAAAGCCAAAATAATGTCTCTCTACAATATCACTCTATAATAGATATGAGCTCAATATAAAACTATAGAAAATAGTTCAGGCTATATTTTATTCAGACATGAATATAGTTCAAGCACTGACATTTTTATACAGGACAAAGACTAATTAACAAAAGGAGAGTTTTGGTGGTCAAATAATATAAATTATTTAGAACTGAGGGTAGCAATTATATATTGAGCTTAAAAGTAGGTTAAGTAGAGAAGGTAGAAAACAAAACATAAGTGCCAGCCTAAAAGTATGCAATTTTGTATTACATAGTAGTTTTGTTCTGGTTTTGTAATAAAATTAAAGTGTGAGGTGTTAAGTGTTTAAAATGGTGCCAGTTTTTTAAAAAACGAAACCACCGCATTTTACACGTATTAATTTCTTTCCTTAAAACTTAAATATTTTTCCTTTTTCAGTTTAAATTTAGATTTTAATGTTTAAATATTTTCAAAAAAATTTAATTCACTTTATTAAAATTATTGTTGCATAAATAAATGTGTGAAAAAAAAATTAATGCAAGCGTATCTTATTTTACTTTATATTTTATTTTGTATTATCACCACAGAGTACTGTTGCAATTTTTAGTTCAAAGTGTAAATTTTGGCTGTAAAAATAATTTAAAGTAATAAAATATCTAAACATTTATCTGCTAAAATTTAAAATAAGATACAGTGAGTCACTTACAAAACTATAGATTCGTTTAAATATTTCATAGTCAAGACAGTGGAAATTTAAGACCTGCAAAATTACAATGCAATATGATGAAGAACGTTGAAATTTAAAATTCAAACAGATATTCTAGACGACCAGCTCTTTACAACGACAAAATAAATCTATATATACAAAGCAAGTCAAAAGTAAACTAACTAGCCAACAGACCGAGCGATAAATTTAGTAAGCTTTCAAATTTGTTATATTGATCAGGGTTAAAATATTCCACCAAATTCTGGGACATACCTGGTTGGGGCAGTTGTTCGCAGGCACTATTTAATGTAGGATAGGACGCGTTAGGATATTCTTTTAAACTATTTTATGAAAAGCGTAGATCTCTCCCTAACCAAGTAATAGTGGAAGATGCAATGCAATAAAAATTTCAAAAACCACATCGCCTTCCACTAAAAATTCCTCATTTCACTACAAATTCATCTACCCCAGGCAATCAGGGATCCTAAGAAGTGTAAGACTAAATAGTAGCCAGTCTCCAATTAAATTTAAACAAGCTACAATTTTTAACAATAAAATAATTTCTAGGAGGTCACTGTTACATAAATTTGATTCCATTAGAATTTCTAGTTTAGTATTCCATACCAGCAAATTCATTTCTATATGGTGTAAATCACATCTTCTGTGACAAACACAATGAATGGAATTCCCTACAAAAATTTAATGAATAGCATGCTGTTTAAAAAAAAAAATCTGAGATAAAGAATAGAAAGAAGCAATAAAATTTATTACTTTTTTTAACAAAAAAAAAAAATATATAAAAATTGAAAAATAAATTAAAATTAAAGTGAAAAATATATTAATATGTATTATATGGAGTGCAGCCCCTTTGAAATAGAAAAAAAATTTTAGTTAGAAAAATTTAAAATTTTTTATTTTTTAACTTAGCATTAAAAAATCGTACAACACTGAATTCAATTTAAAGAATCCCAACCATAATTTTGTTTTTTTTTTTTTTCAAATTTTTCCACAAATTAAATTACGAGTTAATGGAAGATTGAAAATTGTTTTAAATGAACTTTAACATTCTTTCAATTTCTTTTTCAAAGAAATTTGGAAAAATAAATATTTTTAAAATTAAAATAGTTTTTTATGAATGAACCTGAAACTTTTTAAACTTTTAAGAAAATAGTTTTTAAAAACAAATCAAAAAATAATTTCAAATTCCCTTTCAATTTATTAAAGTTTATTATTCCGTTTTAATCTTATTAATTTTGAAGTTCTGGCTTATATTAATTCTTGGAATTTAAATTAAATCCTTAAGGAAACTAGATGTTTTTCCCAAATTTTAGTTAGATAATTTAAAATTATCAAATTTTTAGAAAGCATTTATTACAAGAAGTGCATTCGCCGAAGGTTCGATTAAATTTATTAATATCAAATCTAGCTAATGCATTATCTTCTGCTTTGAGTTGCACCTTTACTACTTATGCAATATTGCTTTAGTAATAATTGAAAAACTTCCAAAATCTGGATTCTCGATTGCAATTTAAAGTACTTCACCAACTAATGCTTCTTGGGCTCCAAAATATAAATTTCTCCAGTGATTTATTCGAACATCAATATCAGCTTATTCCAATATCAATATCCCTTTTTGAATACTTCTCTCTGTTATTCAATAGCTTGTAACGAACATCTCAAAGAATTGTTTAGTATTCTGTAATGTAGAGACTTTGATTAAAGTTGATCATACACACATTTAAAAAAAACGAAAATCCCGTAATCCATAAGCTTCTAGAGCAACAAGTAAACCTGAACCGCCATGGACTGTCCTAGAAGAAAGAAGGTGATGGGATCTATTTTCCGGCATAATCCAAAAGAATGCGCCAAAAAGAAAGGATTAGAGACTTCAAGTGGAATCCTTATACTCTCTAGTACAGTAACATGAAAAAAAATGTATAGGCAGTCTTTAAACTTCTCAACTTTACTCTCTTAAAGCCTGTACAATTTATTTTTTATTTTATTGGAAAAAACCGTATTTAAAACCCCATAGCCTTGGATTCTAATAGTTATGACCTCTATTGATACGTTTGTATTATTTAGGAGTTGGCATCAGCGATTGGGTTTAATGTATATATAACTAAGGGAATAGACTTTAATGTTACGACAAATGTCAAGGGATCTTAGAGAAATTTTCAAGAAAGAGACGAGCAGGGTTAGATATTAGAAGCACGCCTTGTTTTATACTCAATCGCAATCGTTCAAAGAAGTAAATGAAACTTCAATATATGGGTGTTTAATTTCATCCTAGCTTTTAAGATATTAAGCTGGCCTTTGGAAAATAAATACATTCTACATTCAAATTTAAATAAATCTAGGCATTTTACAGCACCTTTCGATATATTAAAAATTGGACCGATTCCATAGTATTCTTTTATTCTAAACCAATGAACAGTTTCGATCTCTTGGACGTAAAGCGTGTATTACTTAGAAATTTTCCACTGACTTTAAGCCAGAATATTAAAACAAAAAAGAGGAAATTAAAATCTCTTTAAAATCTTATATGCCCATACAAAATGGTGACCATTTATATTATGATTTTTCTTTTATTTAATTTCCATTTTAAATTTTGAAATATAAACAAAAATACAATAAACAAATTTGTTAAGTCTATATTTTCATTTATAAGAATTACATTTTTTCTATAAATTTTTGTTTATCCTGTGGAGCGGAAATCAATTTTCTTTTCTTCATTTTTTTTTTAATAAATTGATAAAAAAGGAATAAATAAATAAAAGACATATTAAAAAAAAATACACTGAACTTTAAAGAAAACCAAATAAAAAAGAAAGTCTTTCTTTTACGAAAAGCATTAAAAAAAAGACAATCATTTTGTCTATTGTTTCTACACACCCCTACCAATTCTTTTAATTCCTTTCTTTGTTTACCATTTCTTTTCTTTCATATTTTCTATTTCAATTCTTACACGTTTTCCTTGTTAAATCCCTAAGTATCATAGTTACCAGGGTATTGAAAATGCATAAACCCGTTTGTAACGTGCTCCTTTGCTTTGAATGAGGAATGATAGTTAAGATTGATAAATAAGGAGAGTGATAGATAAGTGTTAAAGCATGTGATAGATTCTGAATTTACCAATGGAATTTGGAAAATATTTGGGAGCACCCTGGTGTTTTGATTCCAGTCGAAGCAGGTCTTTGGGTAACTGTTAAACAAATTTCTAGAACTTATTTGAAGATCTTTAAAAGCAGTAATATTACAAGGTTAAATTCTGAACGGACGTTAGTTGTAAACTTCCAAATTTTAAAGGACTTCACTATCAGGAAACTATACCATACCTATTCCCGAACCTTTGAAGGTAATTGTTAATTCTTATGATGTTGATATAAAATATTAAGAAGTAAAGAAATAGTGCACTTGCAACGCTGATTATTCGTGTTAAGAGCAACACCTGAGTAATTTCAAATTAAATGCACCATGTTCAATTCCTTTTAAATTGCTAAAGGGTGGAATTTAAAGATAGGACGTAGGTGTTTTCGAAATTCGAAAACTGAATGAATTGAATTTGTATTCTGCCACAAATTATTTTATTCTAAATACTCTATTTGAACTGCAAGGGTCTGAGACTGAAATGGATGTTTTGTAATAGAATCGCACGGATACCAGTGGCAACTATATTTTACTCCACTACGTTTTGGTTTTTTTTTGCTCTTTTATTACAAGATGTTGTAACATTTTGTATTCCTAGTTGGAAAACGATTATTATTTAGAAAAAAAAAAACAAAAAAAACATGTATAACAGTGTATAACAGAAGTGTGACTGTACATGACCGACCATGGATAATGGATTAACATTTAGTTGAACAAAATAAAGGATCATAGAATTAACACAGGATCAAAAGAAAAATGATTTGTTCTTTTATATGCTATGTTCACTATACCAATTACTCCTTTTAATCTTTCTCTGCCCCTACACAGTTTCTTTTTATCATCAAAGAAACTTGGAATCATTCATTCATTCTCTTTGCTAAATTTGAAAAAAAAAATTCAAATAATAATTTTTTATTTTAGTTTTTATTTTAAGGTTTAGTATTATAGTGTACTTATTGATTTGATATTAAATTCTTAAAGGTTATAGGTCAACTGGATTACAAGTTCTTTAATTTTCATTTTGTATGACCTTAATCCTTACATTTAAACGTTGTAATGTGAATATACATTTATAAAGATGCTGTAATATTCGTTTTATTAAATGTCAAGCTCAAATAATATTTAATAGAGTGATTGCATGACTTTTCTTAGAAATTAAACAAAAACGAGGAAGAGTGTAGTAGAGGAGACTGTGTCAACTCTGGGTTAACCGTATGACCATAATATAAATATTATATCGTCCGTTGAATCACTTTTGACAAAATTTTAGTCAACCACCTGTATTAGGTATATAATAATGCTCATATAAAAGAAGAAGTTGTATGGCGGGTACTGGAACCAAATGCACTGCCCCAACTAAATTTTGCACAAACTTTGGTTATAAAACTAAACTATTTTTTGCAAAATTGTAAACACCCAGCTTTATTAGGTATAGAGTAATGCCCATATAAATGCCATGAACTATGCTACTCGAACCCGTGGAGCAAACTGGCTGGATTTCAATAGCGATGACAGCTATTGCATAAAAAACGAATTTGTTATATTTTTAAAATCCTAGCTTCTTTATTTTTTAGTTATCGTGGGGACGGACAGTGGGGAGCATAAATAGCTAGATCCATTTGCCTCCTCCTTCTTTGCATCACAAACGTAATTCAAATTTAGTATACCCTTTTGACCTATAGTCATAGGGGTATAAAAAACATTTTTCATTCCAATATTTAATATTTGTTCTAAATGTTCGTTACTTAAACTTTCATTTAATTTGATTTTGGAAATATCGGATGAATCAATATTGTTTTTTAATAATTTTTTAGAATTCACTTCAAGGTTTAATTTACAAACCTTGGAAATAATGTATTATTATTAGAAAAGATCCTGTTTATTGTAATGCATCTTTAAGAATAATTTTAAAATGTGTTTGATTCAATTTTTAGGTTACTTTATTTTTTAAATCTTTACAAAAGTTATTAGAAGGTGTTTATCATATTATTCTATATCATATTGTAATGGAGTCAAACGTAATTTTAAATACTACCAATCGTAATAGTCAGGTCAAGTCAGGAGTGTACTGAAAATATTTACATATATTTTCTTCTATCTATATACAGGGTGTTTTCTAACTAAATGAACGGCTATATACAACAATTAAGTTCGTAAGTCTTGTAAACTGGAAGAGCCGCAGCTTAACTCATATGCACAAAACTTATCTACTCCTAAGTATCTTTACAGTAGTAAATAGCAGTGAACTTAATTAGAAAACTCCCGGTATACAAAAGCGAATGTTTGTTTGTTTGTATGTTGGTACTACTGAGCAATATAGACTCCTAAATTGAAATCAAGAAAGTTTGTTTTCAAAAGTTTTTAGGTGCGAAGGGTGTTTTTGGCCTAAACTTGTTACTCTAACGGACCGTCGAATCAGGGTTGTCATGCACATATTTAAACTTTTTTAAATTAAAAACAGTTTGATCAATGGGCTAAGTTGGAGTTGACTAAATTGACAGACAAAAAAAATTTTGTAAGCGAATTACATCCAATTTCGCGAAGTACAGGTTTAAAGTCAAACAACACAGCTTCCGTTAAAATCCGTTAACCTAGTGCAGCACAATTTACCTTGTGTAATTTTTGTGTTTACTTTTTCCAATAATATTAACTTCAATCAAAAACTCACTATGAAGCGAGGGAACCCGCACCAATTATGAATAAAATTATGAATAAAATTATAAAATAAAATTAAAATCACATCGGTATAATATTTGAAAAGGAAAGCGTGACACTTCGTCGGAGTCAACACTTAGTCAATAATGTTTACTCTTACCCTTAGTCCAGCATAAAAATTTAATAATTTAATTAAAATTAATATTGCATACTATAATATTCCTTGAAAAAAACTTAATTCTGAGCGTGGATCGACCTCACACCTCTCGTTGGAAACGCCAAAATTATCTTTAAAAATTGCATACTTACAGGATACACATTTTTAATGATTCTTTCTATTTCATATTTCAGGATCGTTTTCTTAATTAATATTATTAATTTTAGTATTTTTTTTAAATCTAAACGACGTAATTCATATGAAAAAGATTCTGCGGCTATAAAATAAACGGTTAATATATGATTCATTAAAAAATTTAATAAATAAAAACAGCTTAAACGTTATTGCATAAGTATAAGGGGATTATTTACTTTTAAAAGAATTTTTAAAAATCAAAAAAAAAACTAAATTAAAGACATTATAAAATTATAAATTACAACATTAATTAGTTCCTATTAAATTTCATTTTTGTTGTTGTTGAACCCAAAAGGTTAAAGCAAAGAAAAGTGCGAAAAGAGATTCAACTAAAGAACAACGCTAATACATATTGAAAAGAATCAAATAAAGTATTTATTATGGAGTTTTGTTTAATTATCATTAAATATGAAATACACTTGAAAAATAAGATCTAACGTTGAAAGGAATCCTAATTAAAGTCCTTGTTAAGGGGAGGCAAATAGTCTTTGACTAGAGCTTCAGGCAAGTTCAAAGGCGTGTATAGACGGCAATTGTCCTGTTAACTACCAATGACAAAATTTAAATTAAAACTACACAATGTACAAAAATTTAAATTAAAACTACATAATAGGCGAACAGGAGTTGAACGTCTGGCTGAAAAATATATTTGAAAAGTTTATTTTAGGGGGTAAGTGGCATTTGCGAGTATTTGTTTATTTTCAATGTGCAGAGCCTCAAATGCGTCTAAATAGCTGTTTTATGTCATATAAGAAGAATTTTAGGTACCTTATAATTATCCAAAATTAATCCTTGATTACAAAACTCTTAACGTCCAAAATTACCCTAAAATTGTCGAATTTTATTAATCAAAAGACTAATGTTACCATATGTCCACAATAAACTTAAAAAAAATATTTTTAAAAATCAATAATATAATTTTTTACTACTTCAGTCCAAGTTTTTATAAAATATGACCTACAAAAGCAAATTCTATTTTAAAATATTGAACTAATTCAAACACAATACAAAAAAAAAATTTTCTAATTGCCTGGTAAACGTTTTTCTGTTATTATTTTTTTTTTTTAAATTCCATTTTTAATACATTAAACAAATATACATTTGTTCTACTCTATTTATTATTTTCTATCTTTTTTACTTTTTTTATTTTTCAATATACAGGTTTATTAATAACAAATTGGATTTTAATATTTACAATTGTTGTTACAATATGGTGTACATTTGATGCAGCCGGTCGTTCATGGGTTAAAATGAAAAAATATCAAAGATCGATGAGAGAATCTGAATCACGTTTTAATTATAAAAGAAGTAATAGTATGAATCGAAATTGGAGACAAAGGTAAGAATATATATATTTTTATATACATATTATATATATAAATATCCTTACACAAAAATATGTATTACATATATGTATAGATTTTTTTAGTATTTTAACAAACAGGATATAGAAAAAGGTTGTAGTTCAAGGATTGGAAATATTTTAAAATTTCAATCTTTTAATATCAAAGTAAATTTTCTAGTTAAAATGTAATCATTTCATAAAAGTTTTATAAAATAGAGATATTAGTAACTTTTACATTTATATAAGCAATTTCAGATAGTACATGATGGTTTTGATTTTGATATTTTTAGTGTTACCAGTACTTCTTAATTTTTTTTTTTGAATTAAAAAAAAATTAGTCAAATTAAAATTTTGAACTATTTCTTTGATGATCGAGTGCAATGAACTTATGCTTGGATTTAAATTCCTGGTTCCAAATTTCTACAAATTTTATAGATGAATTTTTAAATATTGTTCAAAATGTCAAAAATTTTAAAATATTTAATAAAAGATTAGAAAAACTTTGTTTCATAAATGCTTTATGTTGCATAATAAGCGTTCAATATACTTGAAAGTATGAAGCCCCAATGTTCACGTTGTCTAAATCGCTGCTATGATGTTTGAATAAAGTTAGAGTACATTAAATAAATAAATTAAAATATGGCTTAACCAAATAAAATGCTTCGCCTGAAGCGCCACAACGTCAAAATTTTAGATTAGCTTTCTTTTAAATAATTAACACAAGACAATAATTCATAGACCTATACAATGTCTATAAAGCATCGTATGTACGCGTAAGATGGAGTATAATACTCACATTTGGGCTAACATTCCCCAAATTTCATTACTTAATATGAACAATATCAAAATCGCGCCTAACGCCTAAGTTGCAACTCCTTGGCCGAAACAACTGTCTTTCCTTTCAGTATTCGACAAAACATTGAAGAAAAAATTCAGTTTTTATAGATATTTTGTAGTGAACGACAGTTGTTCTGTTTAATTGACATCAAAAATGTCTCTCTTTAAACAGTTTTAGTAAAATCCCCAAGAAGGTCTCAAATGGTCACTTCTAAACTATATGAATTCCTAGGCGGTTTAAAACTGGTTATGAAACTCAATTATTGTGAGAACTCCTCCCATGTTCGTTTCCAAACTACCCTGAACTCTCCTCTAGTGTCATATATTTCCAATCCAATCATACAATAGTGTCAACAATTCCAATCCCCTTTTCTCTTAACCATGCCTATGCATATCTATTTGTATATTTATGTACACAAGAATACGTTTATCAACTATACATAAATACTTATAAATCTTTCAAGACTGAGTGGCTAGGTAATTAAGCGCCGACATTATATGCGAAAGGCTGTATTCGAGTCCCATTAAAAAACTTTTATCTGGTTTTCAACTCGACTCTGGATACCTACCTCTACCATTGGATTCAAATTAAAGACATTGGGTTCAAATAATTAATAACTCTATATCTTTAATAAAAAAAATACATTAATATAATAATATAAACAAATCCAAAATATAATCAAATAATTTAATTGAATAATATAACTCACAGATATAGAATACATTTATATGGTATTAAACATGTACATACATTATTATTACACAAATACAAAATTATTGCAAAAGAAACAAAAAGAAATGCATCTATTTTAATTGCCTAGCACTATCTCATGTTTAAATTGTATGTGGACTAACAACACGAATATAATATGACCCCCTGTTCCAACATGTACTTATGGTATAGACAGGCTTATTTGCCTAACGGTTGAATAGTTATAAAATTCTTAGAACACATTCAATTCTGACTCCATTCATCAATTTGATCAACATTTCATTATTTTTGACTCAAAATCATTTATTCGACATTAATTGGTTATGCAAAAATTTTCTAATAAAAAACTTTATTATATTAAAACTCTTCTAAATTTGCAAATTTTGTTTTTTTGCAAAAAAATATTTAATAACACCTTGGCAACAGTACTTTAAAATGGTATTCAGCGATTCATAAAAGAAAAACCAAAAAAAAAATATCATTGGCAAATTTACAAATATATATATATATATATATATATATATATATACATACATATATATATTATATATACGAGTAGTAGATTAGCATATCTTAAAGACAAAAAAAACTTACCCCTATTCTTACAATAACTCTATAGAGAACATTTAATTTTAAATTTCAGGGTTTAATATAAATTGCTTTCAATATCAATATATATGTATATTTTTATTTAATTCACTTGATTCAATTCGTCCTTTCAGGACACATTCATGTACACATATAAATTATTATATTTCATACCATAATACCTATATTCAATATTTAATTTATAAAATAGAAAGAGATAGAAATAAAAGCAAAAAAAAATAAACTCCAACATCCATGTTTTTTCAAATTTTTTACAAATATTTATATATATATATATAGTACCTACATATATTTTTTGTTTTTGGTTCTCAATTTAATTTCATTTTTTTTCAAAACATAGGAAAGTAATTCGTGCATATCAAGACAGTTGGGATCATCGATGTCGTTTATTATTCTGTTGTATGGGAGCATCTGATAGAACACGTAATTCATTTACTGATATAGCTCGTTTATTAAGCGATTTCTTTCGTGAATTAGATGTTGTACCATCTGATGTTGTTGCTGGTTTAGTTTTATTACGTAAATTTCAAAAATTAGAACGTGAAGCCATAGTTAGACAGGTAAGTTTAAAAAATAAAATATATTTAAAAAAATTCTTATTCCAGTGTTGTTTGTGCAAGAATCTTACCATCCACCTACCTACCTTTATTCATATTTTATATTCTTTGATATCATATAACTCTACCCTATTCAATTTTTAATATAATTTCATGCTCCTATATTGGAATCCTTAATAAGGACCCAAAAATGAATTTATTAAATATTAAAATTTTTAGCAGATTGGTCGTTGTGTTTATTCAGTCGTCATCGTCGTCGTAGTCGTCGTCATCTCTTGGAAATATAGAAAGGTTTAAAGCAAAAGAAAAAAAATGTGATAAGGAGTAATAATAGGAATTGATTACCATCTACTTATATACCGTTACCGCTTTTTTTTTTTTAAACTCATAAATAAGTTTATAATCCAAAAATGCAAGAAAAAAATCCTTCATACCACTACCACCTATAACAGGTTGGTTATATAGCTGTGTATCTTATAATATGTGATTTGTTATATATGCCTCAAGGTAATTTAAAAATAGGATTTTTATTTTGAAGCAATTTTCAAAACGGTGCAAAATGATACTATAGATACTCTTCTTTTACCTATATATTTTGGAGAAGGATTCTATAATATCATCAGGTGAAAATCATGGATAGTTTTATCAATTAGTAACACTTACACTTTATTAGATTTTGAAAAAAGTTATCAAAAAAAAATATTTTAATTTATTTTAATCAAATGGAAAATTCAAAGAAATGGGAAGATTAAAATTTTATATTATACGGATTGACTTTAAATTTAATTAAAAATAAAATGCATTTAATGGATCTTAAAAATAAATTGGATTTAAAATCAAGGGCAGATTTTAATTTTGAGTAATTGGTTTTAGTATTTGGAAAATTTATTAGTTTTATGCTAATTCAACGTTGTCTGGAAAAATTTTTATTATATTTCGAAAAAAATTGTCATTTGTTTTTTTAGCTTATTGACTCTTTTTAATTAGATTGAAATTATAAATAGATTAATGACTCTTTATAATTAGATTGAAAATTTAAAAAAAATGACTCCTATCACTCCTTTTAATTAAATAGACTCTATGATTCCTTCTATTTAAATTTAAGAGGTAAAAAAGACGACTACTATAACTGCTATGACTCCTTATTTAATAGAAGATGTAAAAAAAAAACTCCTATGATTTCTATGGCTCCTTCTTATTTGATTGCAGAGGTAAAAAAATAACTCCTAAATAGAAGAGTTACAAAATTACTCCTATCACTCTTTCTATTTAAATTGAAAAGGTAAAAAACGACTTCTATAACTCCTGTGACTGCTTATTCAATACAAGAGATCCTTCTATTTAAATTGAAAAGGTAAAAAACGAATTCTATAACTCCTGTGACTGCTTATTTAATACAAGAGGTAAAAATTGACTCCTATAATTTCCAAGACTCCTTCTCATTAGATTGAAGAGTTAAAAAATGACTCCTTCTAATTTAAAATAAGAGGTAAAAGAATGACTCATATGATTCCTTCTACTTAAATTGAAGAGGTAAAATACACCTCCTATAGCTCCTATGACTCCTTATTAAATAAAAGAGGTAAAAATGATTCCAAAGACTCCTTCTAATTACAAAAATAGAAGAGATCGAATTAAATAAAAACGTCCTCTGCCTTTGTCATCCGTTTTTTGATTATTTTTATCATTTAATTGTAATCACTGGCAACTGCCATATTATCAAGTGAAATACGGGCATATGACATACACTCCTGATTATCTCTTGCTTCACTTACAAACAGTAAACTATTTTCAATTATTATTTAAATTACTTAATTATTACTTAATCAATTAATTATAATATTTATTTGGATTTTTTAATACAGAGAAAAAATGGAACGTATGAATTTTTAAGTGGAGTTCCAATAACTGAACGTACACAGTTCCTAGCTTTAAATGATACCAAAGATTATGATTTCTTTCAAACTGTTATACATTTTATGTATTTTGCTCATGGAGCATATGGTTGGCCAATGTACCTCATGATGAATCGATGTCGTGGTGTTTGCCAATTATGTCCACAATTAAAGTGAGTTTCTAAAGAATCCCATATAAAATTTATATATATTTATTTACAATATATTAAATCTTTTAGATGCCTACCATGCTGTTGTAGTAGTAAAGATTCAGCTGAAATTATTAAAGATAATTGTTGTTTATGTAATTATGCCGCCCTTAAAAAAACTTTAAGTATTAGTGATGTTGAAGTAATATATGTAACATATCATGTTGATATTGGTGAAACACCATTTTTTGTTGCAATTGATTACAGTCAAAAGAAAATTGTTGTTAGTATACGTGGTACATTAAGTATGCAAGATGTTATTACTGATTTAAATGCAGAAGGTGAAGTATTACCATTAGATCCGCCACGTGAAGATTGGCTGGGACATAAAGGTATGGTACAAGCCGCGATATATATTAAAAATAAATTAGAAGAAGAACAAATTATTGAAAGGGCATTACAACATAATAATGAAAAAGGTACACATGAATTTGGTTTAATATTTGTTGGACATTCATTAGGTGCTGGTACAGCAGCAATATTAGCAATATTAATGAAATCTCAATATCCGTCATTACAATGTTTCAGTTATTCACCGCCAGGTGGGCTACTAAGGTAATGTATAACGAAATTTATATGATATATAATTAATTGACATTTTATTATTTGGTTTGCAGTATGCCTGCCGTAGAACACTCCAAATCTTTTATTACTTCAGTAGTTGTAGGAAAAGACGTAGTGCCTAGAATTGGTCTTCATCAAATGGAAGCCCTTAGAGCCGATTTAATTAATGCAATTAAACGAAGTGTGGATCCAAAGGTACATTTTGTATATACAAATAATAATCTTCTTCTTCTGATGCGTATCCAGTGTTGGATGTCGTCAACATGTTAATTTTTTCTTAAGGTAACTAGAATGTTGGTATATTCCATTCTATTTTTGGCTGTATGAACTAAGTCTACAGTTTTGGGCAAAGCAGTCTACTTCCTAATATTTCTCGGCCATAAAAGTAGTTTTACTCCTACTATTCCTCGGCTTCCTTCGACAATTATCTATAGCAATTCAAATATTAATAATATTCTTAAAAATTAAATATTTTAGAGAACTCTCTAAAAAGTATTGCATAAGAATTTACAAATAAAATTTGAAGATGTCACAAGTCATAAAAGTTCATGACTTTTTAAAGTTAGTTTTAATTAGAATCTTTATAGAATGCTCTCATGGAATGCTACCTTCAACTAAACAAATTTAATTAAAATTAAAAAAAACGAGGAAGAGTGTAGTAGAGTAGACTGTGTCAACTCTGGGATACCCGTATGACCGTAACATATACATTATATCAGCCGGTTAATTACTTTTGGCAAAATTTCAAACATTCAGCTTTATTAGGTGTAGAGTAATGCTCATATAAAAGAAGGAGTTCTATGGCAGCTACTCGAACTCTTTGCAGTAGACCAACTAAATTTTGCAGTAACTTTGGCCATTACACTAAACAATTTTTTGCAAAATTTCAGACACCCAGCTTCATCAGGTGCAGTGTAAAGCTCATATAAAAGAAGGAGTTGTATGGCAGCTACTCGAACCCTCAGCAGAAGACCAACTAAATTTTGCAGTAACTTTGGCCATCATACTAGACAATTTTTTGCAAAATTTCAGACACCCAGCTTCATCAGGTGCAGTGTAAAGCTCATATAAAAGAAGGAGTTGTATGGCAGCTACTCGAACCCTCTGCAGTAGCCGAACCAAATTTTGCAGTAACTTTGGCCATTATACTAAACTAGTTTTGGCAAAATTTCAGACACGCAGCTTCCATAGGTATAGAGTAATGCTCATATAAAATTAGAAGTTGTATGGCAGGTACTCGAACGCGTGGACCAAAATGGCTGGATTTAAATAGCGATTCCGGTTTTTGCATAAAAACGAATTTGTGAAAATTTCATAATCCTAGCTCCTTTATTTTTTGAGTTATCGTGATTACGGACGGACGGACGGACGGACATACATAGCTAAATCGATTTATTTTTCGATTCTGATCCGATCCATACACTTGAGTCCATATCTACCCCCCCTCCTTCTCTGCGTCACAAACGTAATGGCAAATTTATTATACCCTTGGACTATATAGTCATACGGGTATAAAAACATTAAATGTTTTAATCCTATACTCACATGATTCCAATTTAATTAAAAACCATGGTATCCAACATGTTTAATCAGAAGAATCTAAAATTAAACTAAAATCAAAAAAAAAAAAACATTTTTAGTAAAAATGAAAAAAGTGACATGTTAAAAAAAACTTTCCTTTACTTTATTTTTCTATGTATGACCATTTTTATATATCTTTCTCTTTCTTTCTTTTTTTCTTTCTTTATTCATTCATGTTTAGTGGAAGACAATAACATGTTCAGCAATTTGTTGTGGTTGTGGTCCTGAACCAACATCAGTTGTTGAAATGGCTAGTAAAGATACAAGAATTGACCAATATAAGGAGGTAAGTACAACAATTTTGTAATAACCATAGGAGGTCAAAAATCTTTTGATATTAAAAAATCAAAAAAGACATTTGTTCAAAAACAAAAATTGTTTTCAAGAAGAGAAAAATGTCAAAACATTGTAGAAAACAGTAATAATCCAAAGAAATTAGAGTTGCCAGATGTTAAATAATTATATTTTTCAATAAATATATAATTTTTAATGATTTGGAAATGAAATGAATGGAATGTCAAATATAATTGACATTTAATCAACAGAATATAATTCATATTTATAAAGTGGTACTTACATAAGTTTGAATTAGTTTCAATTAACATCTTTTGAACTAATTTTAATGTATAATTATTCTTTAAATCGTGGAACAGTGTGTTTCACCACAAAAATGTCATATCTTATTTTAAAAAAACTTTAACAAAACAGTTATTTCATTAAATTCTTTCTTCATAAAACGAATGGAATGTCAAATATAATTTACATCATTAAATCAACAAATTATATAAGTGTCTAATAAATTTCAGATCTTAAATCTCTAAACTTTCTTTAATACCTTTAATATTTATATATTACATAAATTATTCAAAGACGTATTTTACCTCAAAAATGTCATATCTTATTATAAAATTAATCAAATATTGACATATAATAAAAATATAAAATTAAAAAAATAATATTTCAAAATAAATTATTTAAATTTTATTGAAAATATGAAGAATATTATTGCATCCATTTAAATAGATGAACCTTTCACATTAAATATGAACACAAAGTTTTAAGCTAATATTCGAAAAATAAATGATATTTATTTTGACAATTGATATGACAGTTAATAACTACTAACTGTCAAAATAAATAATAAAGTTGCAATTTTAAAATTATCAAAATTATTTTTAAATGAATGAAATTAATATTATTATATTTATTTTTGAACTTAATAAATTAAAATAGTTTTTTGTTTTTTTTTAAATTTTGACAAATTTAAAAATATAATATTTATATAATGTTTTTTTTTTGTTTTCTTTTTTTTCATTTATCTTCATATTTTTGTTATTCAAAATGCAATTCATCTTCTAAATTATAACATATCATTGAATGCAATATTGATTTTGACACAACAATTGTCAACATTGTTATTACATGTATACATATATATTTTAATCATCGACACTATTGCTATTGTTATAATTTTTTTTTTTTTTAAATAATAAACATCATCAATTGTCATCTATTATTATTAAACATATAACAATAATATATAGCAACGTGATACAGCTCGAACTACAAGTGTTCATCCGACTGATAGTTCAATAGCGTTAACCTTTCATCAGCCTTTATATCCACCCGGAAAAATAATACATATTGTACGACATCATCCAAAACCAGATGAGTAAGTTTTGATATGTCATAATACTATATATATTTAAAAATTTTTAATATTTTCAGTTTATATTTATCTCTTTCTTTCTATTTTTATTTTTTTTTGTTTTTTTTTATTATTCTTTTTTTTATACTTTTGCTTCCTATATGAATTTTTCTTTTTCAGGTTCATTGTAAAGGAAATTTGTGGGGGTGAAAATTGTGTAGAGGGAGTAGGAAATATTATATTTCTTGTATTTTTCTTTTCATTTGTCTGTTTTTTCATTTTTTTTTTTCATTTTCATTTTTTAGTTTCATATTTTTATTTTTTGAATTGTTATAATTTTTTTTTTTTTCTGAACAAGAGAAAATAATAAAAGAGAACACTAAAGTGTTCGTTATCTAAGCCCTCAAGGATTTGAAGTATATACAACATATGTTTTTTGTTCTCCTGTTTGTTTTTTTTTATTTTTCTGCATTAGCTTTAACAAAAGGTACAAATACTGTAAAAAAAATTAATGTAAAATATATATATATATTTATATATTTTTTATGTAATGAATATATATTTTTGAACATATATACTAAAACATATGTTTAAAGGTAAAAAAAATGCATCAACGTGTAAGAAAATTCTTATTTTATTGTCGATTCTCGAAATTTTGAAGAAATTTAAGTTGATCCTAAAAGTATGCAAATAAATTTCGATATTTATAATAATTTTTAAGATTGAATAAAATTGAGACAATTGGTTAAATATCGTGGAGTGAAGTTCAGTAATTTCGAAACTCAATTGATAAAAGCAATAAATCCTTCATGGCAGCTAAAAAAAACTTTTTTACAATAAAAATATAAGTAATAGAGTTAAAATTAATTGCCACCAGACATTAATATGGCCAAATCCTATCTGTGGTGTACCTGTATGACACAACATTAGTGTAAACTTAATGGAAAAAATACGTAAACTCGAAAGAAAGTGCATAAGGTTTTTATTAATAAACATAAAAAGCCTGAGTTCGAATACAAGCATTTTTGTTCTAATAATGTAGGACAATGTATGTAGGACGCACAAATCATGAGAATAGATAATTTTATAATAAAATTAATCAGAAGTCATTATGACAGAGCATTTAATACTCCACAAATGGTTTAATATCAAATATATTTTATAACAATGAGGAGTACATTAAAAAGACTTTACTCATGAGTTTTATAGCTCCTAAGCAGTTAATTTTCTTAAACAAATATGGATGTATTCAAAACCAATACTATGTTCATGGTATAGTAGACGTGCTACATACAAAAAGAATTGATTATATCCAGGGCAATATTAATTTAAGTAACTTTTCAGCTGTTAGTTTGAAATGGTCTGAATTTTAAAAAGGAAATTGGGTATATCAAATTTTGGGGGCATTAGGGGAAAGCTTAATTCGGTAATATTAAAGATCAGAACAAAGAAGAATCACTGTACTTAAATGTAAAATTATGCTAAATTCAGTCATAGAACTTTGGAATGATAATATAACTTAGGATTCAATTACTTATATTACGACTCCATTTTGTATTTAATCTAAGCTTTTCAAATTTAGAGTTTTTCATATCAGTTCCTACACTGTAAAATGAATCAAAAATTTTTGAAACATCCTGCATGCATAAAACAACTGAAGTGAATATATAGTTGATTGTTATAATATTTCTTCATATTTTAAAATAAAAAACATTCTTCAAAATATGAAGTATGAATATGAAAATTTAATATTATTATTTAAAAAAAAAAATATAAAATAGCTACAAAGAATACTCTGTGCCTCCATTGTTAACTCTCATAAATAAAATAAAATCTGAAAAAAAAAAAAACAACAATAAATTCTTTATTCAAAATAAACATTTTGACTGTTGTAAAAGATTTTATTTATGTTAATTTAGTACAAGGTTTTTTTTTAAGTTATAAATCATACGTTAATATACATGTAAATCTTTATGTAAAACTTGGTAACCCACGTGAAAAACTGGCCTCAGCTCTTGAATTTATAAAAAAATTTATAACAAATAAAAGATGGATTCCATTAAATGAATTTTTTTTAGATCTAAACCTAATGTTATAAATGAATTCGATCCTATAGGTGAATTTATAATTTAAACTAACCCCTTAAAAATAGAAATAATTGAGTTCTAATACTTTGGCATTATTTTTACTACTATGGGTATTTTTATAAAGTACAGGTTATTAAGTAAGATTAATTTTTGAATCTTTAACTATCTCAGTTTCATTAAATCAGTCTAACAACCAAGTTATTAGACTTGATTTATATTTCAACTTAATTTATTTATTATCATTTCAAACTTATAACTTTTGTGTTCCCGTTTTCCTAAAAATTCAAATACCAAATATTTATAAAACAATTATAATCTTATATAGATATTTAAATTCCTAAACTCGTCACTTAAAATTAAGTATAAATTCAAACTAATCTTTTATTTAACTTTGATAAGTTTTAAATATTGAAACAGCTAAATAAACATGCGTACTAAAGCTAATGTTCCAGCATAACTGTTTATTTAAATCGAATACCAACTTTAAATTTAAAAAATTGTTCTCAACTTTCAATAAGACGAGGTGGCCGAGTGGTTAAGGCGTTGGACTGCTAATCCAATGTGCTCTGCACGCGTGGGTTCGAATCCCATCCTCGTCGACAAATTTTTATTTTATTTCCTTAACTGAACTATTAGAATTAGTTTTAACTTTAAATTAATTACAGATTTAGTTGGATCTACTAAATTTGAAACCAGATTTTAAATTAAACAACCTTATTTACCGTTATCAAAGTCAATAATCATGTCGTAAGCGTGCTTTTAAAATTTAGGCTAACGGTATAAATTCGTTTTTAAACTTCATGTAGTGAATGAGTAGACAACAGTTTTATTTTGATTATCACTCATTGCATACAGTGAAACAATGAGGGTAATCGTTATACTCAATTAAGAATAAAGAAATCAAGAAGTTGTTTAAATTTTTGTAGAAAACAAAACAAAAGAATTGGAACAAAAAAAGAACGTGTATCTTTAAAGGAAAACTGATTTGCTAGAAATTTATTAAAATAAGTAAAAAATAAAATGAAAATAAATTATATTTCAGATTCATTCTTCCGGTTTTTGTTGTATCGTATTGCGGTTTTTTCTTATATTTTATTCACTCGTTTTCTATTCTTTAACACTCACATTTTTCTTTTATATTTGATAGCATAAATACAATAGAGCGGCGTGGAATAAAGCCATACAGTATTTTATAACAATAAAAAATCTGATTTAGAAGGGCTGCTGCACCCACTTCACAACTTACTGAAAAAACTGGTTTTTAAAACAATTATATAACCCGTCATAATTCAAAACTTTGTATACATGTACGTAATGTCAATATTCCAAAATTACGGAATAATTTGAATTATTCTCTAAAACTCCTCCTCATGAGTTTTTTCTTTCGTATGTCAGCATTGAAACATTCAATATTCCGAACTAGCAAATCCCCCTGAAAAAATAACTGAGGATCTGGATTTCATTGCAACCCGCAAACCTTCAGTAATTAAATTATTACGACTCTAATTTTGAATTCTAGCCTGAAATTCATTCTAATTCAAAAACTCTCTTGCATAAAATTGTAAGTATTCCGAAAAGGGGGAATACCCTAAATTCCCGACTTTATTTACACGGACGTTCATCATCGCACCATCTGTGCAGCATAACGAAATTTGTTAACCATTTACTTAAGACACACGCCAACAAATGAGAAATATGACATTATTTGTTATGGCTTTATTCCACTTCCCCATATAATAGAAATACTCTTTTACCGTTAAGTTAAAACTTAACCGCAATACGTACAAAAGGGATGCGTTTCAAAGAAGAATAAAACCGTAATATGAATAATAACTATTACTCTAGGATGTGAATAGAATAAAAAGACAGAATTGTAAGGAAATGTTCATTATTGTCTAGTATTTTTGTCTTTCTTTTCTAATACATATACAATTCGAACCACTTTATTATATTGCTATCTCTTTTTAATTTTTTTTTCACATTTCTATTATAATTTTTTAGGAAATTGTAACGTTTTTTAGCTTTAATTTACTTTTACAAAAAAATGTTCCTACTTTTCTACAATTTTTTGTTCCTACTTTCCTTTATTTTCTATTGTCAAGTTTTTTTTTGATATTCGGAACAAAAAATTATGTATAAATGAAACACTGAATTCATAGCAATTGACTTAAAACAAAAAATTGAGATAAAAGATATTTTAAATAAAACAAAATATTGTTAATAAAATCTTTAAAAAAACTTTTTCAAAATAAAAATGAGGTTTATAAAATACATGTAGAAACCACATCATAGAGCCATGAAGTTGTATGAGGTTTCTTTTGTTCTGAGATTTTTTTCGAATTTAAAAAAGCATTGTCTGACAGTGAAAGAGTTAAAACCGTATAATCTCACTTAAAAAACAAATATAGAATTGGTAAGATCTATTAGAAAATATTAACTTGTGGGTTTTTCAGGTCTATTCTAAAGAAATGGTTTCATTACTTATCTAATCTCATAAAAACATATAAACATAAATAGATGATTTGTAATTCGCATATTTAACCACAAATGGGTCGCATAAGATATGACTGCAAAAAAAGTATAGATTAAAATATTTAACCACATCAAAAATATATTTGAAACTTTCATTAAAAATATTTAAAATATTACTTAGATCTTAAAACTAATCTTTTACTTATCTTTCATAACTTTTAAATATTTAAACACCTAAGTAAACATACCCAATGTAAATAATTGTGCCAGCTATTAGCATCAGCTATTGAAGTTTATAAAATTCTTCTAGTTAATATTAAAACAATTTTCAGTATTTTCAACAAGACGAGGTGGCCGAGTGGTTAAGGCGTTGGACTGCTAATCCAATGTGCTCTGCACGCGTGGGTTCGAATCCCATCCTCGTCGGCAAATTTATTTTATTTCTTTAATTGAAGAAATTTGTTTAAAATTTTTAAAAATGCTTAAATATTTTATAGATAATTAATTATATGAATTATAAATATGTTTAATATTAGTCTGATGTTTAATAGAAGCCTTGTTTAGAAAATTTTAATAACATTTCTTCCAACACTTAATGAAATTTGAATAAAACCGAACTTTTACACGGATTCTAATAGTGACAGATGTTTAATATTGTCTCTTGAAAATATTGATGTAAAATTTGAATTAGGTACTCTAAGAACAGCTACAAAACTCCTTAGACCTAGACCATTCAGATAATAGACATAGTTCTAAAAAATTTCTTTCCAGCTATGAACCTCTCATTCACTAGTTCAGATTTAAAAGTTGGCTAAACAAATTTTAACAATTTAAATGGTTGAAACAATACTTAAATCAAATAATTGTTTTTTGTAGGTCAATTTTTTTTAATGTTATTTTGAATATCCAAACAACAGTATTAATATACCAAATTCTAGTTTACAAAAAATTTAAAACTAATTAACTTAGAACAGATCTTTTTTAAACAGCTAAATAAACATGCGCACTCGAGACTACAGCTAATATAATTAGTTAATATTAGATGTTATACTTCTCTATCTCTAATTTATCATTGCAAAATTATGATTACCTTTCAACAAGACGAGGTGGCCGAGTGGTTAAGGCGTTGGACTGCTAATCCAATGTGCTCTGCACGCGTGGGTTCGAATCCCATCCTCGTCGTTAAATTTATTTTATTTCTTTAATTGAAGAAATTTTAAATGTAGAAATTAGTTTAGAATTTTCTTAAAATACTTAAAAATATTAAATACATTTATGTTAATATGAAAAAGTAATAAATGTATAATAAAGTCCACTTAAGAAAATATTAATACACGGGTTCAAATAATGGCGGAGGTAATAGAGGAATAATATTGTCTCTCACAATATTGACCCAAAATTTCAATTAGGTGGTCTAAGAATATCTGCCAAACTAGAACTAGGACAGGTAGATAATAATGCAACCCCGCATGGCTAGTTGAGAACTATAAGTAATGTAGGTACGACCACAAACGAAGTTTTTAGCTTTTAAACCAATTAAAATATAATTTCAAAAGTTGGCAATTAACGTTTCTAATTAAATTAAATATAATTATTTTCCATAAATTTTAACATCTGGAATTATTGAAATTTTACTTTAATTAATGGTCTTCTGTAGTTTTATTATTCCATATCATTTTGAACCCCCAAACACTAGTATAAATATATCAAATTTTAATTAAAAAAAAACAATTAAAAAGTAATTAATTTAGAGCAGATCTTAACTATCAAGTAGACGAGGTGGCCGAGTGGTTAAGGCGTTGGACTGCTAATCCAAAGTGCGTAACTTAGTTTATATATAGAATATTATGTATTAAAGCGAATTTAACACCTAACCACTTTTTTTTTAAATTCAGATTTCAAAACTGAAAAGTTATTTAGAAGTTTTATTTAATTTAATTTATTTAATGACATTTGAACTTCCAAATTCAATATATCAAATCTTACTTTTAAATATTCAAAATTAATTAAAACTTATAACTTATCTTTTAAATATCATTCATTAGTCTTAACCTTTAAATGTTTAAACACTTAAATAAACATAAGCACTACAAATAAATGATCTGAACTAGCATCTTTTACACTATTTCTTAATCTTTTACTTAAGATTAGAAAAATATTTATAGATTTCAACAAGACGAGGTGGCCGAGTGGTTAAGGCGTTGGACTGCTAATCCAATGTGCTCTGCACGCGTGGGTTCGAATCCCATCCTCGTCGAAATATTTTTTTTTGATATCTTTATTTTTTTATTAAAAACAATTTTTAATTTTTAAACCTAATTTATTGATCTGTGTTTTTTTTTGTAAATTTAAATTAAAACTATTTGAATATAAAAATCATTTTTTAATCTAAAACAGAACTTACGATTTTGATCAATTTCTTTTATTTATTCAGGTGAATTTTACCATTTTTCAATTTAATTAAACATTAATTATAAATTTTTTATTAATAATTTCCCAAATATGAACCAAATGTGTTATCAAAAACAGATCGAGTGAATGGTGAGAATTAATATAATTTACAGTTATCAAAAAGTAGAATAGTTATATGTAGTAGAAGACTCTGCTATTGGATTTTATTCCAAAAAAAAGTTAAATTAATAGTTAAATTCCATATATTAATTTGTGGGTTCGGTCTGATAACTCGGTTTAGAAAATCTTGTTTTTGAAAACCTCATTGTATTTTATATTCTAAAAAGCTGATAGTTCTGATTGATTCCAACCTTAAAATCCTGGAAAACGATATTTTTCAATAAATAACTTGGTTTTCTAAAAACGAGATTTAAAAAAAAAAAAGTTTACCAAACTGATATTATGGAACGCTCCGATAATTCCAATAATACATGCGTATGTAATCTGTGACATTAATTAAATGATATAAGAGACATCACGTATTAGAAAATTCGCAGGCGCAATTTACAAAACGACCCCAACACCATTTTCACTCCGCAGACTACTCAGCAGAAAAATATTTAATCACTATTCATATTTTTAAACTGTACTTTCAAAAAGGCTAAATCTTATATGTGTAAAAAATGTTAAAAAATAAGTTAGTGAATGTATCACTCGAAAATATGTACATTCAGCCTATTAATAAGTTTCACCCTGTTTAACCTGTTTAGGATTTCAGCCTAAGTATGTTTTTTAAATACTTCAAGGCTTTAACATACACATTTGGTTTTTAAACTCAAAATATTCAAGAATTCTTAAAATCATTTTATTTTACGACTGAGGCAACTCCTCGGACACTAAATTAATTTGCTTTCACTTGGTTCTTTAAGTTCTATACACCCATTACTTTGGTAGTTGGTGTGAAGTTATTCACAAGTACTACCAACTTTTCTATTTTAAACAATTATTTTCTAAATATCTTGCTAAACATTACTGCAGTTGTCCTTCATGTTCCTTGAACTTCTGATGCGACTCATGTCCTCAATATTCTATTCCACAAGTTCACATATTTAATTTTTTTTTACTAAAAACTTGATAGATTTTTTTCCATATTAACTTTAAAGTGTTAAACTTTTCATTGCATAGAAATCACTTTATTACCAAACTAATAAAACCCAATAGAGAAAAATCAATGCAATTCAAAAAAAAAAAAAAAAACTTTTATCTATCATCAGCCAGGAATGCATTTTTTAACCACATCCAATTTTATGTACAACATTTTTACAAAGTCCTAGAAATAGTTTGATACTTTAACTAACATTTGTTTGTACACAAATATTTTTTAAAAACTTTTTTCATCTCCTTCTAACTTTTATATTCTCTATTTACAATTCAATAATAATAATAAAAAAAATATAAAATGAAATTCAAAAAAATGCAAAAACAAAATTTTTTAAAAGTGTTACGTGTAACATGACCTTTCAGTTTTATGTTTCTGTATTTTTAAAAAATAAAAAAAAAATGCCAGCACGTATCAAAATATGAGCAACTAAATCCTTTTTTACAGTTACTGTAGTGAGTTAATGTATACATACATAAAACCATATACATACACCTGATTTTATACAAATATATCACAATATCACTAATGGAGTATCTACCGATGATGTATACAACTAGAATATTAAATTTGCCTTTTGAATGCCTTAATAACATTAATTTCAAGTTGGTTTGTAAAATAGTGTTTGATTTAAATTTGAAAAACTTAAAACAACCTGGTAATCTATATATAGAAAGAGAAGTTTTAAATATTAGAAAGCCATATTTTACATGAACACCATAAAAAAATTTTGATGGAAATACACTATTAATTAAATAACTTAATATGAATTTTGAATTCGTTGGTGAAATTGTTTCACAATAAAATTTAATAAAAAAGTGCTGCAAATTAAAGCTTACCTTAACTGAAAGTTACGGAGCTCACCAAAACCTTTTCAATAACATTCAGCTTGATTATATAACAACTTATAAAGAGCTTAAAGAACTTTTTGAGGCTGAGAAAATGTCCAAAGTTAAAAGATCAATCGAAGCTACTCGACCATATCTTTCATATGTCTTAAAAACTATGTAAGGCCTCGAAAGCGCAGACTTTGAGCAAGCGATTTCGGTTCTGAAAAAATTTCAAACATCATCGTTTTCATAAAAGAGGCCATATAGAAAGACGACAAGTGATTCCTAAATTATAAGGTCATTGGCTTGCAAAAAAAAATCCACGATCATTGCCTGTGTCTTCGAGGCCTAAAAAGACCTGGTAATAATACTTGCCTATTTATATGTATTTAATGTCGAACAAAATCAAAAATCCGAACCAGCTTAAAAGCCCATAGAACTTATTTTACAGCAAAAAAAAAACCGTCTCATGCTTTTCAGCTTTCTAGGTCAAGCCGTTCAATCACCGAGAAACAGAGAAACAATGTTAACAGCACCTGATCGTTTATTAAAATATGCATGAAAATTAAAAAGATAAATCCATTACTTTATCTGTGGAGATATTAAAATATAACTATATACTAAATAATTTGATAATAAATTAATATAACTAAGAATGGCTAAGAACGTCTCTAAGGTATTATATAATTAAAAGACTACTATTATTATTTCTTTAAAGTTATTTGAGCTTTGTAATCTAAATACATTATTCATTATATATCAGATAATGAGAAAAAAAACTAGTTAAAACTAAGAATTGGTATTTTAATTATCATTCTTAACTTTGAAATGTTTAAACAGCTATATAAATATACGAACTATAGAAATAAATGATCCACCTGGCATCTTTAATTTTGTTTCTCGATCTTCTACTCAAGTTTAAAAAATTTTTGATAAACTTCAACAAGACGAGGTGGCCGAGTGGTTAAGGCGTTGGACTGCTAATCCAATGTGCTCTGCACGCGTGGGTTCGAATCCCATCCTCGTCGAATAAATTTTTTTTTTTTTTTTGTTTTTTTTTATTGAGGTGTTGAAATTTTAACAATTTATTAAATTTTATGTGACAAACCATATTTTATTAACGTTCATAAAGAATTAATCAATTAATCTACAAATAAAAAGTATAATAAATATTGTATCTGAATATTAATGAAATTTTATTTGGGATTCTAGTTTTATAACGATTGTTGAATAGTGTGGACTCAAATAATTATAAGAATTCAATACAGGCTTTGGCATTTGATCACTTTAACCAAACAACACTTAGATTTTAAAATCTAATTTTAAATGTCACAGGAAATAAAAGCTGCAGAATTGGAATATATTGCTGAAATTTATTGGGTGTGTTAATTCAAAGAAAATATAAGAGCCATGGGAGGAAAAATAGGCTTGCTAAATAAAACCTTTTGATAGTAATTGGGAAATAAAGCCCCATGGTTATTTTTCCCATTGAATGAGAAATTACACCCGTGGATATTATTTCTCTTTCAATTTAATCCTTTGGCTTCTTGAGAATTAAAGTTCCGGAGCGTTAATTCTTCTATGTACAGATTATATTCTGAAGGGATCCACAGCTAGATTCAAAAACAGGATAGATATTCCAATGTAAATGGAAGAGGGTTCCGGAATTTTGAATTCAACCCCAAGTCTTTCTTAACTCAGAATCACACATACCCTTATAAAAATAATCCGGAAAGTGGAATTCTCTAATTTAGAATACAATTTTCAAATTCTTCCTAATTTAAAATGTTTGGCGTTTCCTTCAAGACCCTCCGGGTAAACTTTCGAAAACTTTGGGGTAATATTTCTCTTTCAACATACTTTAAATTCTTGGGAATCAATACCCCCGGGGACTTAATTTTCAAAAAAACCGAAAAACAAATTGAAAAATATAAAAGCACCCCGCGGTCTTATTTCTCAAATTTTGTGGTTTTATTACATGCTAGAAATGAGATCCTGTGGTATTATTGCTCAATGAGAAATAAAACCCCGATGGTTTAATTCGCAAATCCTTATTTCATGACTCAAATATATACAAAAAAAGTTTAGAATAGTTTATAAAATTTATTTTTTTATATTTATTAAACTTCAATTTAACTAAAAGTTAAATATTTAATATGACTAAGAGCATTTAAGCGAATACAAAAATCCAATTTTTTACAAAATTAAAACGAAAAATCCATGACCAAACGTCATTTCATTACAAAAAAACAAATTTTCCTTATTTAAATTCCAATTTCCTTTTTCTAAATTCGCAATTTGAATTAATCTTATTTAGTGATAGCGTCACAATTTATATGCAATATTCTGTTTTTAGCTTCAGTTTTTCTTAATTCTTCTTCCTAACCTTAATTTCAATTTAAAACCGTTATTCCTCAAATTTAAATTTTAATATTTTTGTAAAAAATACAAAAAATTAAACTAAAAACTTTCCATTTCCTTTTTCTAGCATAAAAAGGAAATTATTTTTATCAACGCCGCCTTAAGGTATTCAAAAAAAAAAAAATACACTTTAATATATTTAATTTACATTTAATTTCAACCAAGTCATTTTTTTGATTACCTTAAATCTTTAATACATATAAATATGAAAAGATAAAAACATAAAGTATATGAAAATAATGAACCTAGTGAACTTTTATACAGTCACAGACAAAATACAACTGATTTCATTGAATTAAGTATGTGTTTTAATTCAAATGATACCTACCACTGGCGGACCAATTTTGATAACCCATGGTATTTTAAATATTTTTCTAAAACATCGCCTGGCTGATGTTCTCTGCCAGTCAAAGCTTGGATTACGCTGCCTAAAGTCTTAATTACTTACATATTTAATTTTAAACACTACAGATAATATTATAATTTTTTTCCTAATAAAATCCAAATTTACCTCCGGATGCATTCCAAATCTTTAACGTTGGAACTTAACATTCAATATTAGTATAAATTTGCTAATACTTGAACATCATTGGATTATTCCCTTTAAAATAAAACTTCAAAGAGGTTGTTAATTGAAATTGTACTGACGTTTCCGAAATTTTTATGACGCAGAAAGTTAGCTTTTAAAATCAATTCTAAAGTTTTAATTTTCATATATTACCTACACTTCAAAATTTATTTTAAATTTATTTTCACTTTAGCTATTTTGTCCATTACTGTTAAACTTAAATACAAATTTTTTTAAAATAAATGAAAATATCTCATCATATAAATTTCTAGGTCAAATTTTAAAAGGCCGTTTAATTTCCGTTAAAAAATAAAAAAAAAAGTACTGAATACCGAGTACTGAACAGCATGTACTCCGGTACTCGTATATATATATATATACAATGAGAAGAGAAAATCAACATTTAATTTTCTTTAGTATTTATTCAACATTGTAAAAACATTTTTGTATATTAACTTTTTCACGTACTCAAAAAAATATCATATATGTACATTTGTACGATGATACCTGGTTACACATACCATAACACATACATACTCGTACTTCTAAATTCCTCTGATATGTGGTTTTTTTGCAAAATAAAAATATGTTTAAAAAAAAAAACGAAATATTTAAACAACTTTGATAGAAGTATGAGGACTGAGTACTGAGTATATTAACAGTAAAGAATAGGTTTTTAATTTACTGTTATAGTTGCACAGGATAAGATTTTGCCATTTTATGCTGCCAGTTGAAACATATATATACGTGATTGCTTAAGAATGATTTTTTTTTTTTTTTTTGTAAATAAATAAAAACAGGAAATGAAAAACCATGTTCATATATAGGATTTATTTCGTATTTTTATTTTTTTAATTTTTCTGCTACTGAAAAACCATAAAGGAACAGAAAAATCCTTTTTAAAGTTCTTCACATTTACCGTTATTTGGATATCTGTATACATATGTGTTTGAATGTTGATGTATAATAAAAGGATTATAAGACAAGAGTTATGGTATAGAGAAAAACCTCATCAAAATGTTAATCAAATATGGCGGAATTAAGAAGTTTAATTTTGATATTATTCAGTGTTGACGATATGCGTTATATATGCATATAGATATGCATTCACATGCAGAACTTTTTTTTGTTTATAAAAGGAATTTTGCATGTGAATCACTGGTTGGTTGGATTCTATTTGTTTTTTTGGAGATTAAAATGAATTTTTTTTTTTAGAGATAATAATATTTAAAAGTTAAATATTAAAATAAATTTTAAAAGTGAATTGTATTCTCTATCTTTTTGATTTCCGAGTACTCAAAAAAAAAGTAGTTACCTAAATAAATATTTTTTTAGGAAACTTTTTTTTTGAGTGAACTTTGAACTTTAATGAACATAAATAAAAGAGATTATTTAATATAATAAAAATAAACAAAATTTGAGTTTTTTTGTTTAATGAAAGTTGAAATATTTAAACTTTATGAAAATGTTAATAGAAAATTAATTATAATTTTTATATAATGTTAAAGTGCATCTTTTTA
This sequence comes from Dolichopus griseipennis, assembly GCA_963082915.1. Classification (NCBI taxonomy): domain Eukaryota; kingdom Metazoa; phylum Arthropoda; class Insecta; order Diptera; family Dolichopodidae; genus Dolichopus; species Dolichopus griseipennis. The sequence continues at coordinate 359,578,045 of OY720441.1, forward strand.
CCTGATGCAATTATTATTAATATGCAGTAATGTTTTTTTAAATAAATGTTTTGAAAAAGTTAATGGATGAACGATGATTTTAGATTATTAAAAAAAAAAGGTCACATGTGGTTTTTTATGAAAACTTTTGAAAATTTTTAAAACCTACTAAACTTTAAAAATTATCATATATCTAGTGAAAGAACACTGGTTCTCTGCTTCAATTAAGTTTTGTCTTCACTTAATATTAAAAATTAGTTTGTAATAGTTTGTAATTAAATTTAGTTGAGAAAACTTTTGGAAATTAGAACTATATTGGTATGTGATATTAAAATTCTTTAAATACTTTAACGCTAATATTATGCTTTTTTGTGTGAAATAATTTTTGTAAAACAATTTTTAACTAATTTAAAAATTAATAAAACCAACAATAGATGACTATTATACAAATTTATCACTCCAATGCTTTTTTTTACCATTTGTTAGAACTTTTAAGCACTCATTTAAAGAATATTTAGTATGTATCATTAATTGCTAATATACAATTTTATTAAGTACTAAGTAGAATATATATATATATGAGCTATCATTTACTGTAATTAATTTGTTAGAAAAATAGAATATGATTCGTCATTCGTTTGATTTGAAGGAATTTGAAAATAACCTAAAAATATAGTGTGTCATGAGGGAAAGAGAAAGATGTACACGAAAGTTATGTAATACATTATAGTAAAAAAAGGTAAAAATTAATCTTTATCTGATCTGATTACTGAATTTTTACATCATTTTTGAAATTTTTTCTTTTTTGTATAGTAAGGTTTAAAGATAGAACCGAACCGTCAGATATTGAGAGGATGGTCTTTGACGTTTAATAATTTTTTTATAATTAATTAAGTTCTTCAATTCAAAATTTTTAAATAAAGTGATATGACAAAATTTTGGAAGTCGAAAGTCGGGAACTTAAGTTAAACTACATATCTCTGTTCTGAACTAATTTTAATTTCTGAATGTATTTAATATTTGTCTCGATATTTTATATTTAGAGTCATATTAAAGTCACAATTGAACACAAAATCAAGTTTGTTCCTTTCTCCAAAGCCCAAAGCTATGTATTCGTAAATACGAAATTTGGAATTAGAAGCGATTTCAAAATTGGCTACAAAATCTGCATTTTGGAAAAGGGAAAAACTAGATTACCAATATGGCTAATATATTTATTATAATTAATTTTTACCCCATAATAGTTTATATCATAATACATATAAAATATATATCTACCACACCTGAAAAGAAAAGGCTGAATTATTCACTTATCACATTATATGTGGTATGAGACTGTTCATAAATACATAAATAAATTCTATTTTTTAAAGTTATAAATCCGCGGTGAATTTTAAGCTCACTCATCAGAGTTATAATCTCTCGGGGACTTTTGGCTTAATTCTAAAGTCTTAAGTTTGCGGGGAACATTTAGCTTAGGCACTTTTGTCATGTCGCTTTTATAACCCTTTTAGAATTGCTGCACATTTCAATGGTCGAGCTTAGAGTTTTGATTCTGTGTTCTGAAATGCTCATAATTCTGAACACAGAATAAATCTTTTATGTACAAATTTTCAATCATATTTTAACAAGTTAAAAATATTTTCAGGACCTTTCATTTAAAAACAAAATTTCTTTTATTCTTCCAAACAAAATCATATCAGAAATATATCATCAACTTCAATTTGAAAATATTATCTACTTAAAAAGTCACGAACATTGAAAGCATCACTGTGATTACTATTTATTACCTATTACTTTTACTTTTAAACTTAATTCTATCACCAGTTTAAACATCTCTACAACGAACGAATATATCTTTCAATCATTTTTCATTTTATTTAAAAAATCCCAACCAAATAAAATTAGTATCCATTACATTCCTATACATCTACAACTCTATACAAAGTACAATAACCAAAAAATCAAAAATCAAATCAAAAATCGCAAAAAAAAAATCAAACAAAAAACCAAGTCTTTGTCATCTAATATTTTATCTTATAATTATTTTAACTTTTATAACCCACATTTTAAAAAGCAATTGATCTTGATTAGCACAACTTTATATCACAACCACATTTTAAAATCATTTTTCATTCGAGTCTCGCAAGAAAAAAAAACTACTGTTATTTTTTTTTCTGTGCTTATTTTTGATTGTTATGAAAAATTGATTTTAAAACAAATGTTTTTTCAGCTTTTTTGTTTTTGTTTTTTTTTTCACTTTGTTTTCAGTGAATTGCAAAAAAATTAATTTTGGTGACAAAAAAAAACCAAAAGAATAACTATTATTCTCTTAATAATAATTTTTTTTTTATTTAAAAATTTGTTTTTAAAACATAAATTTCTGCTCCATTATTATTTTCTTTCTCTTTCTTTCTTTTTTTCTTACAGACATAAATACGAAAGAGGGTGGAGGTAAAAGAAAAAAAAAATGCAAACATCAAAACAAATAAAAAAAACATTTTTTAACTTGTAGCTTTGTAATTTGTAGTTATAATAATGTAGTTAGTCAACTGAGGTGACTTTAGTAGTTGTTGTTGTTGTTTAATGCATGTTAAATTTAATCGGGAAGGAGAGAGAATGAGAATTTTTATTCGTTTACTATGTGGCAATGCTTTAGATATTTTTTTAAATTTATTCCCATTTTTATGTAAAATATGATTAAGTTCGTTTACACTTAAAGGTAAATTCCGAAGTCCTACTTGATTTTGAAAGAATATTTAATCATAAAAAGACTAAATGTAGTAACACGGTACAAAATCAGATGTCAATACTAGAGAAGTTGTCACAGAAGTCCTATACAGGATGTTGTCACATAATAATCAGTAATAGACAAATTTTGACAGGAGAGGATGCTAATTCTTAAGAAATCAAGTCTCGTAATATAATATTTCATCGAAAAAAACAAATCATAGATGTCACTAGTTTAGATAAACTTCAAGGACGGTTTTAAGTAAAATAATGCATACATAAACTACGATAAAATATGAAGTTTTCAAATTTACTTAAAAATTGTAAGATTAGACTATCTGTATAACATTGAAAAAAAACCCAAAAAACAAGGGAAACAATACAAATATTAGTAACCGGGAATAAAAAAACATTCCACTGGGTTATGGTTGATTAAATGTAGTTTTCTATATTTTTGGATGTTGAATTTTGCATGTTAACATTTTACATTTTTTCTTTAACTACTTTTTAATTTTTTTTTTTTTTTTGAATAGAATCTAGTTGTTACCAAACTTGAATATTTGAATTTACTTTCATGTTTTTTTTTTGTACATTTTGTTGCTGTTTTTTTTATAACTATCTTTTGTCTCAGGGTTATTTAAAAAAAATGATATATTTTTAACATAAATATAACAGATTATTTGTTTATTTCAATATAAAAAATTTATAAATTTAGGGTAATCCAAAAAATATTATGAAAATTAATTTATAGTAAAATATTTTAACTTGATTTTAAAATGACAAATTTCAAGGTTAAATAAAGGTGAAAATTGTTATAAATCATGAAATAGTTGAATTGTAATTCCTCTTTCAAAATTACCTGTACTTGACTTAACATTCGAAAATGTAAGATTTTTTACAAATTTATGAAATGTCATGTTGACACTTGACAGCTATATTATCCTTAATAAATATTCCGTTTATATTTTTAAATTTTCGTTATCATGAAAACTTTTAGCAATCCTAACAAAATTTGACGCTTGTGATAGTTATGTAAATATTTTACTAATAATAAATACATTAAGCAACATAAAAATGTATATTAGAGGAATTGTAAATTTTTAATGGTGAATTTAGAAAACTCATTTAAAGTATTTAAAATTTTTTGGGTTCGAATTTTTAAACATTCATGAAGATAGCTTAAAACTATTATTGTTCAGCCAAATTAGCCAAGCTAAGCTAACTTAAGATATTTAATGGCCATTATAATAAGGAATATAGAATACCACAAATCAAGACTAATGATTACAAAATTATGTTATTTTTCACACTAGGTACCAGTAGGTGTCAAATTGTTTTGGCAGGTCAAATGTCAAAATGAAATCATCTACTGTAAATGTCAAAATGAATTCTTTCACTGTTTAAAAAAAAGACAGATTTTGATTTTTAATTTATCTATTGTAGCGACTATTTTGGGCCATCCAATATCTTATGACGGTAATCAAACATCTGCGTCACATGTATTTAGCCGACTTATAGCATTCATTAAACTTCGGGGTTAAGACATTTTTAATCCAACTTTAAAAAATTGGATTCTACTTTTAAATAATTTTGAAAAACTCACTAAATTTTAAAAGGGCCTTTTTATTTACATTTTGACAATACCTAAAAGTACTACTCATCGTGATATTTAAGGTGTTTTGTGTCCCTGAAATTCCACGTGGAGTTTGAATTATTCCTCAATTTTTGAATTGAAACTTTTAAGAATAGTTTTAGTATTTTAAATATTATTATTAATTAAAAAGTGTGTACTATTTACACTAAGAAAATGTTTAGATTTAAAATAATATATTTTTCTATACAAAATGTTACCATGGCAACATAATATTAACATAAATCGAATTTAATGTATTCTACAAACAAAGGAGAATTAATAACCCAAGGAAAAATATAAACGATTTACCAAAATTTACATATTTTATTTTTGGTTTCTATAAATTACAATTTTTTTTTTTTGAGAAAATACTTTGCAAATATTTATCCTTGAAAAAAAAAAACACAACAGCAAAAAACAAAGGAAAAAACAAACTTTACTACACATAATATTCAGAACTTAATATAAAAACTATCAAACAAACCTTAATATAATTTTTTTATAGTTTTTTGTATGAAAATTTTATTGCATGATAAAAAAAAAAGTTTTCTTTTGTTGTTGTAAAGTAAAAAATATGTTTTTAGTTGTATGTTTTTGTTGATTAAAAAAATATATATATTTCTTTTATGTACATATATAATATATACATAATAACTAACTATAATCATTAAATTTACTCCAAATATTTTTTCTTTACTTTTTCCATCTATTTATTTACTAAGTCGTACATAAAAATAGTATTTGTTCTACAATTTTTTTTTTAATGAATAATTTATAAGTATCTTCACTTTTTTTTTTAAAAGTTTTTTTGAACTTTTGAAACAAAAAAATTGCAACATTTATTTTTTAATAAACAAATTCCTAGAGATGTTTTTTTTTTTTAAATTTAAATAAAGAGTTTATTAAAAACTATTAAAATTTCTGTGAACTTGTTGAAGTTTAACAGAAAAACAAAATTTTTTAATAAATTACATGGAATAATATTTGGGTGGTATGATGCTTAAAGTAAACTCCTGGGACGATTACTTTTATTAAAAAATTGAATTTTTTTGTAGTAGATATAAAAAAGACTAGAAAAGCAAACGTTTTAATTTCAAGTACCAGTACAATTACCAGTACAAATACCTGACACTCATTACTTCGTCAAATACCAGTATTACTTTGATACTTACGAAAATTACCATTACCAGAACCATTAATAGGACCATTACCTGTCACTCATTACTTCGTCAAGTACCAGTATTACTATGATACTTACAATATTTAAGTATAAGTAAAATAATCAAATAAAAATACTTGTAATTCCAGGAAAGTAATTAGTTTTTGATATTTAAGTATTTTCGAGCAATTAAGTACTAAGAAAAACTTAATTACCAAGAATTCAATTACTTTCTATGTATTCAAGTATTTTACAAATATTTCTTCATTTACATTTGCTAGTATCGAAATCTAAGTACTGATACGTGTCAAAATAATGACTGTCAAGTAATGAGTAATGAGTATCAAGTAATGGTATTTATAACTGTAAGTACCATTTTTCTCAATATTGTAGAGGTTTAATGTTAGAAATATAGTCGTCCTCCCCACCTGAACAAATATTTGCATGATGTTAACATCTCTTTCTGTTTGCTTGTTATGAACTTAAGCGGAACTCAAACTTCACAAAAAACGAAGGGCCTTGTAACCTTTGAGTGGCGAAAAAATTGCTTACGCCAATGAGTTATATAAAAATTTATATAAAAAAAGGCTTTGGAGACAAATAATAAATTTCCACCCTGTTATGGGTTTTTTTTTTTTGATAACTTAAAAGCGCATAGTGCATAAAAATATTCACAAAACTTATATGTACAACTGCACAATTCTCTAATTTTTAAACCTATTAAACTACCATACTTTCTGTATTAAAAACTCGTTTTACCTTCTCAGTTATATTCTGTCATTTTTTTAACTAAAATTTAACTAAAATAGATACGATTTGCAAATATATACTTATTTAGAAAAAGACATAAAACAAAATATATAAACATGACAACGAACAACACAATTAATATAAAGTTAAACTTAACCACAAAATGTCAATATTAACGTAATTTCGCTTCTTACAACCCAATATTTAACCCCAACAATTCTTTACAATACTGAAACCATAAAAAGAATATAACTTTCATTCAAATTTTTGGATAAATTTCATTAAACAACAACCAAAATATAACCAAAATGGAAAGTAAAAACGACACCAATGTAATTTATATTTAAATCAGCCTATAAATATGCAAATTTTCTTCTTATAAATTCAAATATGATATTTGATTGTATTGGTATTTGTGAAGTATTAAACGTTATTTGATATATGAACATTATAGATTATATCCTTAAAAAAAATAAGGCTTTTCCTTTATGGATATATGTATATATATGCTATATGTATATATATATAAACATAGTATATAAATGCATATGTAATTTTATGAAAAGTAGTATGTGTAGATTCGGTTTATTTTTGTATCAAAGCAAATAATATCAATACAATTTTGCTAAAAAAAAATTTTCCTTATAAGCATTTTTTTTCATATAATTTCCCAAGAGTTGCTTATTCAGATTTTTATACTTTGTGTTAATAAAGTTCAAAAGAAATATTAAAATGTTATTAAGAAAAACAAAAATAAAAGTTTAAAAAAATTGAATATTAATAATTCTTTGAAAATTTTCAAAATTCTCCAAATACAGAAATTTACACATCATGATTTTCAAATAATTGAAAATTGCAATAAAAATTGATATGCAAATACTATTAAATAAATCTCCAGGGACAAATGAAATGACAAGATAAGACATATATATATATAAATATATATATCAATTAAAAAAGTTTCAAAACTTTCAATTTATTTTAGTTGTAACCTTGGCAACAAAATTAAAATAATTTTAATTTTATTTCCAAATCTTTTAAATTTTTAAAACCAATGATAAATGAAATATGATTATTTTGTCCTTCTTTTCTACGTATAATAAATAACACCAATTATCAGTCAAATTACCAACGCTTTCTTTACTATACAAGTATATATATATGGTCTTGCATTACTTTCGAAAATAAAATATTAATTTTTTAATTACAATACATGCATGATAACAAGAACATAGACTATAGAGTACAATTACGATTGTTCAATGATAACTAATATACTGATATTTAAAAGTACTTGAGTATTTAAATACAGTACTCAAGAAAAATGTCTTGCATAACTTTCTATAATAAAATATAAATTTATTAAGTACTCATCAATGAATTATTAAGTACTCATATGAAATCAATAACATAGACTTTATAATGTAATTAAGATTATTCAATGATTACTATTATACTGCTATTTAAAAGTACTTGAAGATTTAAATACAGTACTCATGTCTTGCATTACTTTCTAAAATAAAATATAAATTTATTAATTACAATACATACATGATATTAAGAACATAGACTATAGAGTACAATTACGATTGTTCAATGATTACTATTATTCTGCTATTTAAAAGTACTTGAAGATTTAAATACAGTACTCAAGAAAAATGTATTGTATGGTATTCAAGCACTCGAATTTTACATGAAGAAAATTTATTAAATAGAAGTCGAATTTTATCCTACATTTTACACCTATATATATATAAAATATATAGTTATCACATCCATACACATTTATTTGAAATAATATAATTCGTGTCAAAAATTGACATATCAAAGTTCGCCTTCGTTTTTTTTTCTATACTATTATATATCAAATGAATTTGTTATTTATATATTCATATTTGTGTTTAGTATATGAAAACCGTTGAATGATTGATGTTTTTATTGTATTATTGTAGTGCCTGATTTTATGTATGAATGAATGTTAATATTTATATACAAAAACCCCAAAAATTTTATTATTATTATAATAAAAAAAAAAATTAAATCAAACAAACATACCATTTCAATATATATATAGATACATATATGTACTTACATTTTATATCATAAAAAAATCTAAAGGTACAAATGGTTAAAACTACCAATGATAAAATATAATCCAAAAGTATATACGAACATACAGTATAATAAAACATATGAATATATACATATGTAAATTGTGTAAATGTAGGTTATTTTTATTATTATGATTTTAATTAAATTAAAATAAAATATAAAAAAAAAAGATTTAACAGTTATATTCTTTTCTTTGGAACTGGTTCATTATTATTTACATTATATATATGTGAGTGTGTGCATGTGTGTATTTACAGTGATTGTCATTTAAAAATGTAAAAATAATATTTACTTATTATACATAGCTTATATGACATGTTATACGTTGTATAACTTAAATGACATATATGACACTTTTTATAAATTATTGACAGATGGCAATGTATTTAAAATGTCAATATTTAAAAATCAAGGAATGAATTGTTTTTTTTTAAATTTTTTATATATTGGAATTTGGAAAATATTTCGAACTAAGGTGGATTGAATGGAAATTTATATAATCTTAATAAATATTTATATTTGGTGAAAATAAAATATTATATTCTGTGCACCTATTTAATGACGTACACTGTACCTATTTTAATTTTCCTGATGGATTTGTCTATGACGTATATCATGTTTGTACTCAAAACATACAAACAATATTACCAACATCAAATTGAAATTAAGATTTTTTTTTTATATCTAATTAGATTAAATTTTCATATTTTTTTTTTTTGGAAGTTAAAGTTTGTAATGTAGCGTTATTTACTCATAAATGGAATTAAATAAAATAAAAAAAAAATTTAAAAACATAATCTTTTAGTTAATTAAATGGAAAATATATAGTATATTTAATGCATGAATGTTTATATTTGTATGTTTTATATTTTGTTTTTACTGATGAAAGCATCCATACTAATGGGTTTTTAAAAAAAAATAATTAAGTACTTTAATAAATTATTTAAGAGTTAAATAGTGGAAATTATAAGGATTTATTCATATTAAAATTGTTGAATTATAATTTGATTTTGAGGTTATATTAACTAAAGCTCAGTCAAAATATTTTTTAATAATTTATGATTTCAGAGTTAAAATGATTTTTTTACTTTAATTGAAAAAAAAAATGGGATAATATTATTTAACAGTTCGATTACTTTTTAACAAGTTCTTAAAACTAGAAATTGTGTGTATATTAATTTGTCTAATTTTCTATATATGTTATACTTATTTTTATTTGGCAATTTAAGTAAAATATTTAAATTTTTTATTAGTAATAAAATCCCACTTTGGCTTCTAAAATTTAATTTTAACAAATTATAACCTTTACTTGTGATTAAACTGCTTTCCTTAAGTACTTAACGTGTTGTAACACAAATTAATATAAGTACTAAATATTCTCAGTAATTGAATTAATTTTTCCGGATATTTTTAAACATCAAACAATAAAATAAATACTTTAATCAAAAATGGCTTTGAAAAAATCTACCACCCAAACGCTGTAATTTCTGTAAAATTACTTAAGTGAAAATTTCTACCTTTATAAAAAACAAAAGTACTTAAAAAATAGGAACTCCATAAAAACTAAATAAAAAGTACTCAATGATATTGTTGTATTGTTAATATAAATTTTAATTTTGTTAATGTAATTTAAATGTTTTCTTAAAAAAAATTTAAATATATTTTTAGTTTTACTGTTATTTCATAAAAAGTTTAAAATTTAGGGGAAAAACCCTTTAATCAGCATGATTACATCAACTCGTTACTTTTTTTAATGTTGTTTTAAATTGGATACTAAATACAATTTAAATGTACTGAAAATAAAAATTGAGAATGGAATTTTTTGTTATTACATATATATTTAGAAATGTAATTGTATTTTTTTTAAACCTATAAATTTTATTTTTAAATTAATTTAATTATACAAAATTAATACCTATTTTATATTAATTACTTATTTTTTAATAATATTTTAAATATAGAAAAGTACTGCAAAAACCTGAACCAGTTTATCAAGCAATATGGGCTGATACAACAGATTTTGATGAAGTAATTATATCACCAGTTATGTTACAAGATCATATGCCAGATAAAGTATTATCAGCATTAAAGAAGGTAATTGGAGAATTTACGATCAGTGATAGTAGCTCAGAGTATTCAATTTAGAATTGTTGTAAAACTTTTTTTTTTATTTCTGTTTATTGAAGTTAGAATTTTTTTTTTGTAATTATTTATTTTTTTTTTATTTAGTAACGATAATTTTTGTTTTGAATTTAGTTTAATTAAATTTAAAAATTTGAATTAATAATTTTGATTTTCTTTTTCTTTTTGTTATTAGAAAATTAAAAAAGTAGGAAGTTTGTTAAAATAATTAATTTAATAATAATTTTGAAATTGTTTGAATAAAAAAAAAAGTAATGATAGTTAGTTATAAATAGTAATAAACATTTTAATTTTATAATTATTATAATTTTTTTTGTTTAAAAAATAATTATTGGACAGTTATAAAATGTTCTATGATCATATATAATCAAGTTTGATACTATGGCAACTAATATTTATGTTGGCACTGCAAGTACATATTGCATATTTTTTCAATGCGTTCAAGAAAATCGAGCTACTTTTGAAGTTAAAAAGTTGTTTAAAAGCAATGTTGAAAACATATTGAAAGTATTTAACTACAATATCCAATTTATATTTAGACAAAACATTTGTGAACTTCATTGAAGCGCAAAAGACTTCTTTATTGAACACATTTGAATGTATTTGACCAGTGACGTATTGCTTAATATGCCAACTTTTAAAATGGAAGGCATTGGGCTTAATTCACAGTCAGTTCATATCTTATAAAAAATATCCTAAAATTGTATAAACGAAGTATATCGTTAGAGTTTATACCTACCCTAATATTAAATAAGATTATATAAATATATATAACTCTTGTCTAAAATAATAGATGGCGTACACAATTTAGAATTTATGTATTCAAAATCATTTACAATATAGCTACAGCCGAGTAATCTACGGGCTTGTTGAATGTAACGATTAAGAGAACTGAAGCATTTAATCAGAGCTTGAATGAATAAGTTTTAAAATTAATTTAAAACATATGTTTTATTTCATCCAATTTCAATAAATTTACCAAAGCTATATATATTTATTTAAAGTCTGGCAACTCTTAATCTTTCAATTTAATACTTATATGATCATAGAATAATTTTAATTAATTTTATTTATAAAAAAAAATTAAATGTTAATTATTAGAATATATTAAATATATATGGAATTTTAAATGAAGAATTAATACGTATAAACACATTTTATAATTGTTTAAGTATAGAAAAAAAAAACAAATTTATATTTAGTCTATATTTAGTTTTTTATTTAATTTTAGTTTTAATTTTTTTTTACATATATTCTCTCAACTTTAACTTTGATTTATTTCATTATATATATTTTAATATTAATATTTTTTTAATTGTCTTGACATAATTACTATAGTAATAATTACTAAGAAAGAAAATATAAAGATTTATTTAGCATTATTTAAAATATTTCAAGTATCCGTCATCATTCGAACAAATTTTTATTTTAATGACAAGAAGTATTATGGTACGTTTACAAATCTCATACTAGAATATTAAGTTAATATTGAAAATATAGTTTATATCACTATACTAATATCTAATATTAACTCATTATTAAATGGTACAGTTCCTAAAATTTAAATTTTTAAATTTTTTGTGATTATTACAGAATTTTTAAACTTGCCTTTATAGTTGTGTGAAATATTTCATATTTTTGAATACTACTTTATATTAAGTACTACTTAATAGTTTACTACTTGATTAATTAAGGCTTGTAAACAATTCAGACTGCTCGTACTAAAGAAAACTTTATTTATTATTAACATTAAGAATATTTGTTGATACTTAGACCAAAGATGTAGGGGTTAAGTGTGCCAGCCTTAAATACAAAATTTTATCTCAATTGTTTAAAAGCAAGTACAAAAACATATTAACTTAAAGTATTTTTTAATTAATTAATTAATTTATTAATTGAATTGTTTGAAAAATATTACTTCTGTTCTTTAAATTAAAATAATTTAACATAATAATGACACAGTAATTATTATTCTATAATAATATGTCAAGTGATTTAAAAATATTAATTATTTTATAATTAAGACATTTTTTTTTAATTGGAATTTGATTACTTATTAATAAATATGCGATTTGATTTTTGTGGTATTATTTTTTTTATATTTATTATTTTAAATATTTTATTGTAATTTTATTTTAATAAATAAAAAGATTAAAATTAATAAACTCTATATTTTTTTTTTTTTTTTAAATAGAAAGTTAATTTTGATTTGAAAAAAAGGCTGTTTTATAATTATTTGCCAATTAGTATTAATGTGAAAATTTGTTTTTATTTTAATTAATTTAGTTAAAAAAAAATTTTTAAATTATAACAAATATATATAATATAAAAAAATTTATTAAATTAAGAATTATTGTTTTATATTGTTTAATCATATATTAAATAAATAGTTTAAAACAAATTAAATACAAACTAATGCACAAAATAAAAAAAAAAAAATAATTTTTAAATAATAAGACAATTAAATAAAAAAATTTTAATTTTTTTTTCATCAAAGCATTTTTTACATTTAATTATTTTATGTCATCATTAAAAAAAATAATCAATGAAACAGTAAAAATATTCAATTACTATAAACAGTAAATTTAGATTATTTTTAAAATAATAATAACATATAATTTAAATTAGTAATAGTTAAATAATAATCGGGTATAATACATTGATAATATAAAATATAATTCGCCTTGAATTATGCAATAAGTTTGTTTTAAAATTCAAAGCTTTTTTTGTGGTTAAAATTAATTTAAATATATTCTAGTTTCATTTTTAACATTCATTAAATATTATACAAATAACAAACTATTGAAATTTCCGGCTTTCCTAGCTGAAAGTCACAAAATTAACTGTTTTATTAAAAATATCGCTAAGGAATCACTAAACATTTTAACCACTTCGAATTCATTTCGGCTTCATTATTAAATTTAATTTGAACAAAAATAAAATTACTTCATTACAATTTTACAAATTTTCATTTCATTATTGTTGTAATACATTCAAACATTTTAAGATAAAAATAACCATGAACAGAGCTTGTAATATTTAAGTACCAGTAACAATACTGGAAAAAGAATCTTAGTAAAATTTAAATACTTGTACTGGTACTGAAAAAAATATAAGTACAAGTAAAAAATATTGGTTCAAGTACCCATCAGTATTTTTCTAGTATCAAGTACTTACAAGTATCAATCAGTAACAAACAATATAACAAGTTTTGACCGCTATAAACAATAGAAATATATTCTAAAAGTATTGATTTTATTTGCATTTATCGCAATTACCGCATTTTACTACATAATACTGATAAATACTGGGAATCCTTGATTGATACTGTTAGTACTGGCTGGTACTACTAAGTACTGTTATATAGTTTTAAATACTGGTTAAGGCAGGTGGGTAATAATAATAGGTACTATATTTTTATACAAGTATATAAAAATATACTTATATTTTTATACAAGTATATAAAAGTATACTTATATTTTTTCCAGCACCTGTAATAGTACTTAAATTTTATTAATTTGTTTTTGCAGTATCGGAACTGCTACAGATTTGCTTCTTTAAGTACAAAAATACTTGAAAATCACCAGTTTTTTACATGAATGTTTCACCGAATTTACAAACCAAAATTGTTCAGAGATAATTTTATTAAAATATTTAACGTGATCAGTAAAAGCCGTGGCTCGTATACTGTTAGTAAGATGCATCTCATTTTCTCAAAAAACATACGTTTCATTGATTGCATAATTCTCAAACCAATAATAGTTCATCTAAATCCACCAGATTGTTTCAGAAAATTTAAAAATGCATCTGTTTTAATTTTTTTTTTTTAAATAAACACATTTTTAAATTATAACTAATAAATTTAAACAATTATTAATTAAAATAAAAAAAAACCAATATGTAACATTTTGTTGTTGTTTTTATTTTTATTTTTAGTTTTAAACAATTAAAAAATAAATTTATCATTTATTTAATAAAAATTAATATTTTTTTCCTAAAAACTAAAAATTTTGTTTTCTTTGTTTTTTTAAGCTTTAAATATTATTTTATTTTTTATTTTGTTTTCTTTTAATTTTAAATTTCAACACAAATTTAACACTAGCAAAATCTTTTAAAATATTTGTTTTAGCACTTAGCAATATTTCCTTTTCACTTAACACACAATATTCTTTCAAAATCGCTTTTAAATTAGTTTAAAAAAATTTACCTGTCAAAAAATCATTTGACTTGTGAAATTCAGTATAATTAAAAATTTGTAACATCGGCAGCATTTACACTGACATGTCAAATTAAAATTAATAGATAATCCTTGCCTTTTTAAATGTTTTAATGACCTAAGTTTTATTTTTTAAATATAATAAAAGCTATAGATAAAAACAAGCCCTTCAACGTTAATTTTCTAGAAAAAAGGGGTGCGGTGGTGTAAGGGTAAGCATTTGGCTTAATTCGTGGGTCTGGTTTCGATTTCCAGCCAGATCATACAATATTTAATTAAAAACAAAATATTGAAAAATTATTTTTCTTTACTAATCCTCATGGTAACCAAATATATATAGTAAAATATAAAATATATGATAACCTACACTTATTCAGAAGGCCTGGAGATTGAAAGTAAATACGCACAAAAAAGGACTCCTCCTATAAATGTTAAAATAACTCAAATACTATTGACTTTTTTTAATTGTGTTGAAAGGGTAAATTAAAGTACATATCATCTTTTTACATCATTTAGTAAAATAAGAAAATTTTAAATTTAATTTTTTCATTCATAAGTATTGATTTAAAAGAATTCCTCCTGAATTAAGAGATCATTAATGTCGTACATTAATGGTTAAAAAAAATTGAGTTCATTGAAAATTTATTTACATTTTGAATATGTTTACTAATTTTATTAGAAAACTAAAATTTGAATAATATAAATAAATGGAAAAGAAAAAAGTAAAATTCAACAAATTTAATTTTTATATTATTTTATAATATTGTTGATTTATTAAAAATAATTTAATACTTACTTTTATTTAAAATGATACTTATTTTAAAATTTATAATATGTACTTATTTTACAATCTTATAAAGTTGATATTTTAATAGTTCTTGTGTCCACCACTTAAAAGGTAGAGAATATGCCTCCCTTTTTAAAAGTGGTGCCCCAGGAGGCCTAATCCACTAATGCACAAATCTAAAAAAGGAAATTTACATACGAACTTTAGGCTGTTGGTTGCCAGTCCGATGTTCCAAATGCGTTTACTCATAATGTTTTCAAAAACTCTTAAGAGCAGCAAATTTAAATGTTGCAACATTTTTCGTGATATTATTATAATTAGATTTGCATCCAACATCCGAACATTTACGGCCCATTTTATTTAAATTATAATTAAAGGCAATATAAAGCACTAAATAGTTGAATTAAATTTGTTAAATTTAAAATAAAATGTTTTAGAAAGTTAATTCAATTCAAAAACTTAAATTAAATATTTGATAATTATACAGGATGGCGCAAAACGACCGATATGGTTTGAATATTTAATAACTTTTTTATTTAATGGTTAATTATTATTATTATTATTTTTTTGTTATACAGTTTATTAATGGAGAATATTTTTAGCTTAAGTATGAATATTTATATCCCGCAAGTGGTGACCATTTTCGGCTTCACACATTCTTGCTCTTTCCAGTACATTTTCCGTAACTTTTCGTAATTTTTGATCGCTATTCTGTTGTGTACTGTTCCATTTCCAATTCCCCATGTTTCCTTCACAAAATTCTGAAATAAAAATAAAAAATACAAATAAATTTAAAAAGTTATTAACAAGCCAAATACATACTCAGTGCATTACTCAGCTCTCAGAACGAAAGTTAATTAAAAATTTAATTTTTAATTTTTTAGCATGGCAGTTAATTTCTAGTTGTTTTTTTTTTTAGTTTTTATTTTCAATATTAGTTAAATTTAGCAATTAATTCTCTAAAAATTTTCAAAATTACTAAACAAACAAAAATATAAATAGAAAAATTTAATATTTAATTATATTAAATTAATGCAATAAATAGTTAATAAATATAAAATAGTTTTAAATAGTTAGAAAATTAAAAAAAATACAAACTAAAATAATAATTTTTTTAAATAGTTTTATTGATTTATTACAAAAATTAATTAATTAAAAATAGAAGCTTAACAAATTATTAAAAACAATATTTTAAAATTAAAAATAAATAAAATTTTAATGTACCATGAACTTTTATTAAATCATATAAAATAAATTTAAATATTTTCTTATTAAAATAAAAGAAGCTCGATATAGAGAAATCGATTTTCAACTTTTATTTTAAATTTTTTATATATAAAAATTGAAATCAATTTTAACTTAATTTTATATATTTTTTCATTTATTTTATTTAATTACCATTTTTACTTTATTTATTTTTTTTTAAAATTAAAAGAAATTTTGTTGTAGGGCTTATATTATTTAAAATTTCACACCCTTTAATGCACCATTCTATGTTCATATGCACCATATATTGTGTACTAAATATATAGAAATATTTTATTGAATTTCACAAGCACTATATAGAATAACTATATAGATTAACATATTTACATAAACTTAAAACTCTATTATAATTTATATAGAATTCAATTCATTTCTATTACTCGTAATTTTTATAAGCTTGTTTTATTATATATAATTCGAAATCATAATTACCATATACCATCTTCTATATTCAATTGCTCGCTATTTGGATTAGTGAGACTACTGAGATCTCTACTGAGATTAATATTATAGGTTCAAGTCGTTTAAACCCTTAGGATTTTAAGTTTTGTTCGAATTTTTAAGGATTGGAAATTAGGATTAGATAGAATAATTCATGTTAAAAGGAATCTCTCAAAACTCAACTTTGGTATTTATTGGTGCAAAATTAATCTGGACTTGAAGTAAAAACTAGAAGTAAAAAAAATTTCTAAAGGTACGATTATAATATTCAATTTATTTCTATTTTTTAATTCAAACCAAAACTAGAATTTAAAACAAATAATTCAAATTTTTCAAAAAAAAAAAAAAAAATCCGCCTAAAAATATGCAACGCATTCCTAAATTTTTTCCAAGCCTTGAATAAATAGATTTTTAACTCTTTTTGAAATTCAAATTTGAAAGCCCTATGACAAAATTTTTCAAATCTAAATATAAAATAAAAAAATTAAATTAAAAAAATATAAACTAATAAAAATAAAATAAAATATATAAATTATTATGTTACAAAAGTTTAAATTAAATTTAAAAAAAAAAAATAGTAAAAACTCATTTCAAAAAATAGAAAAAAACAAAAACAAAAAATACTTACCCAACAGGTAACTTTTAGAGAACGATCCATAAATCATGCTAACATCATAAGAGATCCATCATGTACATTAAATATGAAACCAGTTTGTGATACCAGGTACATTAAAAAACATCAAAAAATTAAAAAACAAAATTATCATATTTACCTAATTTTTAAAAAAAAATAATTAATCAGAATTCAGAAAAATTAACTTTTTTTTTTTTAAATGCTAGCTAGAAACATAAATTTCATAAAAATTCATTAAGGCATTTTTTTTCAATTAATTATTCTTTAATTTTTGTAATTTTTTTTTTTTTCAAATTCTTTTTATTTCCTATTTCATTAAATTTTAATTATTCATTAAACTATTATAAAATGTATTTGTATTTAATTATCTATTTTTATATATGTATTTTGATCTAAAATTATTTAATATGTATTTAATTTTTTTAATGTTTTATTAATGGCTATCCGAAACATTAAGATATTAAATTAAATTATATTTTATATTTATAATTAATGACATTTTTATGACATGTTATTATATATATTTTTATATTATATATATATATATATATATATATATATATATATATATATATATATTTTTGACATGACCAAGAACTAAATAATTTTACTTTGTGCATGACTTTTCACTTTGCTCGTAAATATTCATCATAAAATGCTATTTAATGTGTGGGGTAATTGTAACAATGCGTTGCATATTTTTAGGCGGACATAATTTTTTTTTTTCATTTTAATTATTAGTTTTAAATCCAAGTTTGGGAAAAAGCAAAAATAAAACAAATATTATAGTGATCTATAAATGAAGAATTAAACTTTAAAATATAAAATATAAATAATAATTAAATATCGTACCTTCAAAGGTTTTAATAGAAGTATTGTTTTTATCTGCAATAACTCCTTATATTTTCACAAGATCATACATATTCACAAAGATAAAGAAAGAATTTGTGGAACATTCTGTAACTTAATTGGTATTCAAATTTGCTTTAGTCTTTTGTATAGTCAATATGAATTATAGATTAACTTGCATTTCTTACAGGGCTAATAAGTAGGAATATATTTTTCCGATATATTGGTATATAATTATCTTAACTTAAAAATTTATTTAACTATGTTTTTTATTTTGATTTTTTGAAATTATAATTAATAATTGAATTTTTAATCTATTATTGAACGTTTGAATGAAGTCTATATAAAATAAATAAAATACGAGTTTCCTTTTAAAAATCATTTATTTTTACAAATACTATGTAGTACTTTGTCTCCAACATGCAGACTTCTTCACCTTCACTGCTAGTACTCGATTAACAAAATCTGACAGATTGAAATTAAGTTAAAGGAATTAAAACGAAACTATTCGGTTTTTATTTATTTAATTAAGAATTGCATATAATTGTAATTAAAGGTTTGCTACCTCTGATGTAATTTTAAATCTACACGGAATTAATAGAGTTCAATTTAAACTTTAAATCTAAAGAATTAACTTTATATCGCAAAATAGATTACATTTATTAAAAAACCACTCCTTGCATTAATTAGCTATTTTATTAATTATTTATTTTATTTTGTTAATAAATTTTTATTTTATTTATAAACATTTCATTATAAAAATACTTAGCAAAAACTTCCAAATTACGAGGGTAAGTCAAATAGTTTTTGTTTTATTTACATTTCAATCACACACACATTTTTTTGCATTAAAAAAATTTTGAATTTTGAAATTTGGCATGGCTTAAAAATTTTTTTAATTAAAAACAAAAAATTCATTTGTGTAATTTTCTTTTTCTTAAATTTATATTCACATTTTTTTTATCACAATATTTATTTTCGAATTAATTTAATATTTTTTTTTTTAATTTAATATTTTATTTAATTTAAAAAAAAAAACAATACTCTATATACACTTTTGGAATTAATTTTAGTTTAAATAGAAACTTGTAATTAAATATTTAATTTTAGGTTGTAACTACAATTGGACCACGTAAACCACAACGACAACCATCTTATCCATATGTAACAGTGCCAGCAGATATACCAGATTCAATGCAAATTAATCATATATATAATCAAGAATATGAACCATCATCATTACCACCAATATTAGGAAGTAATCAAAATATATCAAATCAATTATCGAATCGTGCACAATCACCTCTTTCTTTAACAACAAATTCACTTTCAACACCTACAACACAACATAAATTATGCCTAGAAACATCATTTACAAATTTACAAAGTCCACAAGATCTAAATTCAACACAACGATTTGTACTGCCATCCAGTCGTCCCGAATCAAAAGCATCATCAATTGGTGGTAGTCTTTTTAATCGCAGTCAAATGAGTACATCCACAGTTCAACAATTTGATATTGCAAGTGTTTTAGATAGTGATACAACAACAACAGGAGCACAAAGTCCATCATTTCCAAGTGAAGCAACAACCATTATTATGGCAGATGGTGTTACAGTACAAATGGAAAGTCATAATCAATTACATAATTTCCAATATCCATTAAATGGATTAAATAATAATAATATGAATATATCAACAATTGGCAGTCGTAGTAAAGTTGTAGCATTCGAAATTGAAACAACAGATATTTTATCAACACCTGGTAATTTGTATTCGAAAACACCTTCAATTTCACCACAAGTTCAAACACGAAGTATTTTACATAGACATCAATCTGGTAGTGCAAAACTTCGTAATTCTAAGAAGCCATCTTCATTACCTGTTCCTTTACGTCGGAGTTCACTGGGTGGTGATGCAAAACCAGTTGATCTAATCCATGATGATTGGTTTGGATTGGCACCTTTAGCAAGTCCAGAAACTCTTTCAGAAATTTCAAGTATTTCATCGAGAACAAGTAATGCACTTAGCTTAGCAAATAGTATTGAACGTTATTTACAAAAAATGTCCGTAAATGAAAATGGTATTGCTAATTCAACTGTTGTTGAAGAAGTTTTTGAATCACAACTTCATACACCGAAAGTGATGAGACGTGCACCAAAATTTTCAGAAAACTTAGCAAATTGTGCTAATGATACTCGAGCACATGAACAATATAAACGTATGGGCCAAGTATTCTTAACAAGTCCAAGATTTTTACGGTCACAAGATAGTCAAGATTCTAGTCAAGATAGTTTTGAATCAGCATCTTCTAGTTTAGTACCAAATAAATTGAATAAAATTAATGGATCAAAAATAATAAATAATAATACAATAGATCCTAAAACAGTGAATACATCTAGTGGTTCAAAATCTGCTGATAATTTAGAAGAATCACCATTACAAAAAACCTTAAAAGATAATGAAAAACAATCTAAAAAATTAACATTTAGTGATTCGAACATTTTAAATAATCAAGAATGTCAAAGTCCACAATGTCCACAATGTCCATGTAAATTATTTAATGAAAATCCTAAAGAATGCTGTAAATTGATTGACCACAGTTCCTGTTTTAATAATTATTCTACAATTCTATTAAATACAAATACCAGTTCTTGTGATACATATTATAGTGCTAGTGCTTCATCCATTGATCCATCCACAGTGCCACAAACGCCAAAAACCACAACAACAGTTGAAGTTTTTTCAACTCCTTTAAATCATTTTCAACAATATCAAACACCTAGTAAAAGATCACCTGAAACACAACGACGTATTATTAGTTTTCAAATACCAGAAGAAACAATTAAAGTTGTTCAAGAACAAAATGAATCGGGTGTTTTGGAATCACATTTTCCATGTTTAGATGAAGAACTTCTATTACCAAAGGCCAAACAAAACAATAATAATAATAGTATACCAAGTTTAGAAATTACAAATACTAGTTTATCATCATCAGATCAAATCTCTTTATTACCTCCAGATAGTCCAAAAAAGAAACGTGTTACAATTTCTAGTAAAGAAAACAATAAAAATAGTAATAATAATAACAATAATATTGGGGTCCATTTTGTAACTCGACCATCACCAGGTAGAGTACAATTTAGCAGTAATAATCAGAAACCATCACCAATTATCAAAAAACGTGGTAATGGTAATGGTGTCGGTTCAATTCTAAGTGAATCAAATAATGATAAAATATTTTCAAAAAATGATTCATTACCATTATTAGCACATTTAACTGAAGCTAGAATATCATCACCCGGATTTGTAAAAAGAAAAAGTTGCATATATCCTGCAAGTAATTCTAGTCCTTCCAAACAGCATCAACAACAGCAACCGGGTACAAGTGGTAAGACTGAAAGTTCGGTATAAAAAAGGTATATTTTAATTGAATTTGGAAAAATTCTTTAGTTCATAGTAGTTTTAAATTATGAAATTCGTTACTTCAAACTAAAAGCATTTGTTTCTTACGATGAATTTATATTTATTTCTATTCAGAATATTCTGAAAATTCTAAAGAAATTCTATTCAGAAAAATTCAAGCTCCGATAAGTTCGAAACCATTTTTTAGTTAAAAGTTTTAAACAAGAATTCATCTTCCAAAATCTTCGGCTATCTTGCAATTGATAAAATATTTTATAAAATAATTGATATTGATTTAAAGCTAATTCTTTAATTTTTACAATTTAAATTGGCATTTTTGTCAATATTGTATAGATATATTAAAAATGAGGCTAAGAATTACTTTAAGATAAAGTTTTGTAAGTTTAAAAATAATTAAAAAAAAAATGGCTAAGATAAAAATTGAAAATTAAATATTTGCCTTAAAAAATTCCTTAAATCTTAAATTTGAGTCTACAATAAAATGATACCCAAAAATAAGGCTAAATAAAAGAAATTAAGAAGTTATAAATGCACGTATTTCTAAGTGTTGCCCCATACGTCTAAGGGGAGTTGGAATCTGTTTAACATGGTATTTAACACGGTATAGGGTATACTTTCAAGGTTAATACTAAATTTGCCATACCGTCTGTAACGCTGTATAAAGGAGGGAGGGTAATAGACATAGACTCGAAGTTATGGATCGGATAAGATTCGATTTAGCTGATTACTCAAAAACTAATGGAGCTCGGGTTCTAAAATTTCCCCAAATTGGTTTTTTTACAAGCTTTCTTTGCTATTGAAATCCAAACAGTTTGTTTAACGGGCCCGGATAGCGGCCACGCAGATTAAGTTTTAATATGAGCATAACTTAATATATAATAAAGCTAAGTATCTTTTGGTTAAAAGTAGTTGAGTTTAATGACCTTCGTATGCAGAAAATATAATTCGTGTTGTGCAAGAGGTGCGATTGGCTGTCATGCAACTTATATTTTTTTTTATAAATAACTTAAAGTCTAATAAGTTGTGCACTTAAAATTTTACCAAAAGTTATTAATCGGATGACATAATGTTTATATAACGTTCATGCGGGTATCCTAGAGATGACATAATGTACTCTACTACTCAATCCTAAGTATTTCATTAGATTTTAAAATACCTTCTCAATGTGGATGAAACAAAGGCTGCTAACTTCCTAATATTTTAGAAATTTTATGTAACTTTGAACATTACGTAGATGAAGGGAAGTGCATATAGTACATTTGTTTTCAACATTTGACTATTTTAATTCCCAAATGGAATACAGGGTCATAGACCAATTTAAACACTTATTTCATTATCTACCTTATTCTAATTTTTAACTTCGATCTTTTCTCCTAGATCTAAATCTTTGCATTTATTTTAACACCTTTTTAGCCTTATTTTTGTGTAAATTTGTGCCAAAAAAAAAAAACACTAAAGACAAAAAAACTATAAATTTAAACGAAAAAAAAAAATTACAAAGAGTCAATTCAATAATTATTAAAATAAAAAAGATTTTTAATTAAAAATGTAGGATAGTTAGTACAATTAATTGAAGAAAAATATTATAATAAATAAAATATTAGAATAATTATAAAAATTTTCTAATTAAAATTTTAAAATAATAGAAAATTATGGATTTACATAATATACATATATATATATATATATATAAATACAAATATATATGTATAATAAGTTCTTTCAATATTTCAAGAAAACTTAAATGAATTATGTTCTTATATATAAAAAAAAATCTTTAAAATACTACCAATTTACTATTATAAAATGAACCCTAGATCTGTACTAATCCAGTCTAATAAATTTCAATAACATGAAAAATATTTAAAATGAATTTTCGCTCAATCACAGTTCTAAGATATTTCAAATGATTGTTGCGTTCTTGTTAACAATTCTTATCTGAAAGTAAAGATTTTTTACTGTAACAGACAGAATTAATATTAAATAAATTTTTACCTTAGTTTTTTAAAATGTCTTCACAATAAAATTTTTTGAAACAACGTGGTTCCATATCTGGTCTTTGTCTAATTAATTCATCTAAGCAGTCAGTTATCCTTAGTTCCTTAAATAAAAGTTGCCACTTCTCCGGTTCAGTGACCATAGTGGAATTGTCAGTTCTTAAATTGTACTGAATTATTTCTAGTTTAGTTTTAGCTAAGACATATCTAAAACTCATTGATATGTCACTAATTGTAATACTTTGTTTTAGTGATGAGTGAAGCTTATTCAAACCTAATATCTTTAATGTTAATATAATATAAATGTAATCTTGGAGTTACTTCACTTTCGACTAATGTAATTTAGATGATCATATTGTAACAACAAATTAAAACTTCACTGTAACGAACAATTAAAACCAAATGCCAATTCTACGCCTTAGCGAATCCAAAGCTAAGCATTGTCATATGATATCAAAAAAAGCTTCCTCTTTTTGCCCATAGCCTCTACATTTTCTTGTGGCTGTTGTACATACTCTTGTTGCACGGACAATTAATACTCTAAAAATAAAATAATTTCTAATTGACTGGTAATTTCGACTTCAGTTTTGAATTGAGCAAAAAACTTATCTTAAATATTTATAATATCCAATTAAAACAAAACCATTTTAAAACACAACAAAAAAAAGAATAAAGTATCAATCTAATCAATTAAATCAATTTAATCTCTTACAACTAATAATTAAAAAATTTAAAATTAGTACAGATTTAGTATAGAAAAACTTTTTAAAATTTTATATAATACATATATACTAACTATACCAATTTATAGATTTTTAAATCTTATTCTATAACCTACTAACCTAACTACAAAATTAATATTCTAAATCTTAAAATAAATCTACAATATTATGATCTCTAACACTGTATTCAACTTTCAGAATTCTCTTATACAATTAAATGAAGTTAAATTATATAAAAACTAATTGTAATTTCGATTTTAATTTCTATAACAAAAACATATTTTAGAATTAAAATCCAAAAATAAAATAAAATAATAATAAAAATAGTAAATAGTAAAAAATAAATAAAACACCAAAGAAAATTATTTTATAATTTTTTTAATTTTAAAATTGTATGAAAATTGTGAATATAGAAAAAAAACGTACTAGGTTTCATTTTCACAAAAACAAAAATGTACTAGAGGAAAACTGTCATAAATGTCAAATAATTTATTATTATTATAATTATTATTTGTGAATTAAATTAAAATTTTATGATAAATTTACGGTAAAAATTAAAATACATCATAATTTGGTATTTATAAAAATTTGTACTTTGAAATCATAATTAAATTTATCAGAAAATTCAATAATTTTCGGAAACGAGGCGTCTTTCTAAAAATTTTAATTTTGACAGTTATAAAAATGAATACACGATTTATAAATATAATTTAAAATTACTTTTATTATGACCAATTTCAAGACCAAATTAAATTTCAAATTATTCAAGAAAATCTACTAACTTAAAGTTAAATGACTTCCACTACCACTGAAATTCTTCATTATTCCTACTAAAAATTTCTATTTCTATTTATTCCTTAAATTTTACAGAAAATAAAAAATATAAATTTAATTTATTGAATAAATAAAAAAAAAAATATTTACAGTACAAAATAACCATAAAAATTTGTGCATTATTAAAATTAACTTATTTTAATTTTTTGACTCAATAACTGTTTTCCATTTTTTATTTCGTTAAGTGAAAAAATTTTAATTAAATTTTATATTTAAATAATATATTAATATTTAAATTTTTAAAAAATGTTCAACACAACATTAAAATCCTATGTTCACATATCGAAACATCTCTCTTACAATTAATTTCTAAAAATAAAACTGATTAGATTTAGATTATCAGCTGAAAAACTCAGCGAAAAATTCTGAGGCATAAAAAACTTTAAGAACTTTATGAGTTTAAAGTTTTAAAATGTTAACCGGTAATAATGGTCCTAGAAATAAAGTCATATCGCTTTTATAGCTTATTGCCGCTTCTTTAAAAAGGAAATCAAGTCAAAGTCGAATCGACCTTATATTCATTCTCCAAATAGTATTAAATTTTTTTTTTTGATTTTGACATTAGTGACATATATATGAGGGATTTCTGGTTGTAGTATGTTTGCATGTATAAAATAATTAGCAAGGATTTTAGAGTTGGGTACGTAATCAGAGTATTCCTTTTTTATTCAGTCAGTCCTATCCTAACTTTAAAATACATTCTATTTTTTTCATACATATTGTATCAGAAGCACATAACCTAACATTAAAGTAGCCAAACCCCGTTAAGCAGTCAGTCAAACCTCCATTAAACAAATTATTAAAATTCTGATTTTAAATCCAACTCTAAAACCAGTCCTGAGTGTTTTTCATACATAGTACGTATAAGCAACAAAAAATTTTAATTCTAATTCTACTCCAAAAATATTTTTAATTAAACTTTATAATCTTTTTAAGAAACTACATTTTGTTGGTATTCGGCTATTTCCTTTTTGATATCGGAATTATTGCCTTTTCAAAACTGTAACAGATTTTGGCTTTATTTATTTACCCACTTCATAAAGTTGATTCGGCTCAATTTCCTGCGGCATTATTTTCGGGTACCTAAACTCTTATTAATTTTGCAGTATTCTTTGAAACATTTTATATTTCTACATCAGTTTTAAATAATCTTAAAAAAAAATTTAGAGTTTAATTTAAGAAAACAATGATTCCATTTAAATTGTTGGAACTAAAAAGAGTTTTCAGTGATGAATAAAAGATTTACAACAAAACTACAGATACGCTAATTTTTAAATTTCACCTTCAAAACAATAACAAAATCCAAGTGGTTAAACAGTTCCCCCAAAATATTAAAAAACAAATTTCAAAATAAAAATATAATATATTATTAATTTTTAAAAATATTTTTAAATATATTCTATATAAATAAATTAATTTATTCTAGTCCAAAATAACCGAATTCTAGTCCAAATGTTATCCATATTTATAAACATACATAGAAAAAATAAAAATATTTTTATAAATTACAAATTTAAAAAAAGAGAACAAAAATTTAACCAAAATATTAAAAAAAAAAGAAAAATAATAAATAATTAATTAGATATATATTTAATTATTATTATTATTTATTTATTAAATGTTAAATATAGGAAAAATTTTTTATATTAAAAATTAATAATTAAATTAAAAAATAAAAAAAAAATAAAATATTAATATAAAAAGAAAATGAATAAACTGTGCAATGGATATGTTATAAATTTTAATATTAAAAAATTTAATTAAGAAAAAATTAAAAAAAAAAAAAACAATTAACGACGTTTTTAAATTATAAATAAGAAAAATTACAAAAAAAAAAAAACATTTATTTATAATTATTAATTTTAAGTACTATAATTATTTTTAAAAAATATTTCGTATTTAACAAAAAAATAAACCAAAAATAAAAAAAAATTAAAAAATGTTTTAATAGGAATTAAAAAAAAATATTTAAAAAATTAAAAAAAAAAAAAAATAGAAAAATTAAATTAAAAAATTTCAAATAACATATTGTATAAAAAAAAAAATTATTAAATTATTATTAGTAAAAACAAAAAAATGAAAATTGTTAGAAACCAAATTATTATTAGTTTTTAAAAATAAATAAATAATTAAAAAAAAAAATTAAAAAAATTTAATTTGTTTTTTCATTTAATTAATTTTTAAAGGAAGAATGGATTATAGTCATTTCCCTATCTTAATGCCGCCCATACACGTTCATGCATAACTGCACAGTATTCTGTTTGCGCATGTAAAATGTGCGTGTATGGTATTGATTGAGTGAGTGTACATGCTGACTGTACTAAATCAAAAATTTTTTATATTTTTTTGACTGTATCATGCAAGAGTGACCGTGTATGGTTAAATTGCACAGTTTTAATAGAAAATTAAATAAGTAAACATCTTACTAAAATGTCGGCAAAAAATAAAAAATTTTTCAGTGAATTTTTAGAATTATGTAAAAGTTTACCATGTTTATGGAAAGTAAAGAGTGACGATTACAGTAATCGAATTCTAAAAGCCAGTGCTTATGAGGACATGGTTCAAAAATTAAAAAAAATAGAACCAAATTCTGATCGGGAGATGGTAGTGAGGAAAATTAATACTTTTCCCTCCAACTTTAGAAGAAAAAAAGAAGTCAAAAATCAGGAGCTGGTGCAGCGGATATTTTTGTATCTTCACTTTGGTATTTTGATCTTCTAATATTTTTGGAAGATAATTAATAATGGTTTTACTTACTTTAATATTATCCTTTAATACAGTAATAATAGCTTCACAGTTTTCTATTACTATTCTTCCAATTGTTTGTGGAGCGATTGCAAACAAAAATTTAAGATCTTCAAATGTTTGCCCAGTCTCCAGAAAACGTAATGTCAATACTAATCGTTCATAAGAAGATATAGCCTTTCTCATTACGGTATCTTCTTTGGAAATTTTTGGGTTCACTTTAGTTAGCAATTCCATAAAATTAAATTTATTCATTCCTAAAAAGTTAGTGAAATCAAAAATTGATGTAGATTCTAATTCTTTTAATAATTTCATTTGACTGAATTTTTTTCGTTCAATATACCATTCTTTCGACCATATTCTTCGATTAAAATTGCTAATTCCGGTTCCATCATTATCTACTTAATACTTCATACGAAATGAGTATTGCGCAATATGAGTCGTGTATGGAGAAGCTGTGATTGCACAATCAAAATTACTGTGCATTATGCTTGAACGTGTATGGGCGGCATAAAACTTTTAACCCTTCCTTGTCAAAATGCAAAAAATTCTTAAAAAAACCGAATTTTAACCAATTGATTTTGAATTTTATTTATTAATATTATTTAAAGTTTTAATTATGTATTCAGGTATTAAGATCCTATACAATTCCTTTGACAATTCCAAAAAATATATCACATTATTTTATTTACAAATTTATGCATTGATATAGTAAGAAAAGAGGAAATAAAAATGAATGGTTTATAAACCTATGAAAATAAAGACGACTCCCAAAAATTTTAAAATTTTCGAATACTTAAGAATTAAGATTTAAAAAACCGAATCCTTCATTTTTGCTAAAAATTTGCAAATATATATCAAAAAATAAGTATTTAGCCTTATAAATTATATGAAATTTTTTTAAAATTAAGAGGCAGGCTTAGAGTTGAAAAAAAATTGTCCAATTCTATTATGAACTTCACCCAACAAAGTGGAATAGAGACAATTCAACTTTTTAAATTATGTTGATCGGACATCCGATTCTCGAAATACAGTTCTTAAAACCAGCTTAATAGGTAGAGGTGATACGTATCACTGAATATGTTTTTTAATTAGTTTTCAGGACAAGACAAAACAGAAAAGCGTACAATTAAATGTCAAACACTTTAGTACTAACATAGAACAACCTAGAACACAAAAACTAATGAACACTTTTTGGTAATTATCTGTTCTACATTTCCAGTTTGCAAAATCGACAAATAATTATTATAAGTTATTTTGTTTAATTTTTTAAAATAAACAATTGTGAAAATAAAAAAAACAACAACAAAAACAGTTGTCCAAAACGGATTTGAATAAAATCTGAAAAACAAATCAAAAATTTATTAAAAGAAAAAAGTACAACTTTGAACAGTTTTGAAAAACAATTGAAAATAAAAGAAGAACACTTTCGAACAGAAAAATATCTGTTCTAAACTAATGAACGCAAAAACCTATATTTTTCTGTTCTAAGTTGTTCTATTTAGTTCTAGAACTCACTAAAAAACACATATAATATATTTTAAATTATAGAAAATGCTAGCTACGCTTCGTACCTAAAGCCATTATGATTTATGAGATGAGCATGCAATTTTACACAAATAAGTGATTACTTATTAAATATACCTATACTTAAATTATAAAATTTTAATTCCATCCCATTCCAGAATTCTATAATTTTCTATTAGTTTCTTTGATAATTATTGATTTCTATTTGATATAATGGATATCTCATACATATCTTTCAAAATGTAAAATCAAATAGTAATTAATCAAAAGAAAGTGACAGCAATCTCTTTTCAAAAAACGTTTACTCCCTATTAAAAAAATATTGATTTTTCTTATCAGTTTATTTATCTTATAATAAAAATCATTTTAAATTTTTTGAAAATTTTATTAAAAGCCAGCTGTTTTTTTTTATTTAAATCTTTTGAATCAATATTAAACCGTTATTTGTTAATCTGTCAACAAAACACAGATGTCGCTCGCATCACTTAAAATAAATTATTTATTTGACAACTGTGAAAAAAACTTACAGACACCTTAGCTCAGCTGTTTACCTTAACCTTTCTTTTTTTTTTTTATTATTGTATAATTAATTATTGTTTTGTTGTTTTATTTAAGTTTTTGATTTTAAAAGTTGATAGGTACTAGTTAGTCTAGTTTAGTTTTATCTTTTTAAGTATAAAAATTTATCAAAATTTAGTTTTAAAATGTATTATTATGTGTGACATTTAATTATTTAGTGTAGTTAAATTTTTTTTCTTAATTTATTCAATATGTTTCCAAAGAGATTATTTAATCATATGAATTTATTGAAAATTAGAAAATTTTCAACAGATATATCTATAACTGCACAAGAGTACCTGACTGAGGCTAATCGTAATAAATTTGAAAATCGTTTTAAGCAATTATGTTCATTAGTTAACTTTCAAAAAGTAACTGATAAATATTCAGCTGTTTTAATACCAATTTGTGTAGATAGTTTAGGAAATTTATCGTTATTATATACAAGACGTTCAGCTCATTTAAGAACTCATGTTAGACAAATATCATTTCCAGGTTTGTACATTTATTTTTTCCTTTATATTTCGTATTAAAATTTTTTTAATATTATATATTTAAGGTGGTGCAAAAGATCCAACAGATTCTTCATTTGACGAATGTGCATTAAGAGAAACTGAAGAAGAAATTGGTTTGTCTAGAGATAAAGTTCAAGTATGGGCTTCTGGTGATTTGATTAAACCACCTCATACAGCTGCTATAATGCCAATTGTTGGTATAATTGAAAATTTTAATACAAATGATTTACATTTGAATAAATTTGAAGTTGATGAAATTATTATGGTGTCAGTTAAAGATTTATGTAATGCGGATAATGTTCGTCATACACAATTTAAAGCAGGTTATAGTTCACCAGTTTTTGTTATAAACAATGGACAAGTAAAAATTTGGGGTATAACTGGTATGATAACTAGATTTTTTTTAAATAGTTTTCTACCGAACGAAATGTTTAAACACAAATTAAAATACATTGTACCGTACAAAACGAAAAGTTGACAATTAAAAGATTAAATAAATAAGTATTTAATTAAAACAATTGTTTTTATTTCTGTCAAGGTTTTTAGTACTTGTTTGGACTTTGAACTAATTTTTATGGTTTTAAAATGTTCAAATATTAATATATGGATTATCAAAATTATCATTTGGTAACTATTAATTAAATAAAGATTTGAATTGTTTAATGGGTTTGGGTGATGGATATTTTAAGTTGTTAAAACTTTTACTTGTTATTAAATGTAATAAATGTAATCTTACTGCATACATAATAATATTTTTTATTTTTAAATAAAAAAGATAGGCTTTTATAAGTATCCGATGGTCCTAAGTAACAATTTTTACAAGGTTTTAAATGTTAAAAGTTTTAAAATATTAGTTAATTTTTTTCAAATAACATAACTATTTAGATTTAATAATAATAATAATTGATATTTGCAGTTTTCATTGTTACCATTAATTAAATATTTAATAGCAAACCAATATTGACTGTATATGAAGCGGATTCTTATCATAATTTATTAGATAACAGGTAATTTAGAAATATATGACTAATTTCATGTTATCATGAAATGAGAAATATAATAAAAAAAAAACAAGAAATACGAGAAATGTGAAAACAATATTTAATAATAGTTTTTCTAATTTAATTTTCTAATTTTACTTTTTTGTATTTTCAATCATAGCTAAAAAGTAATGTACATACAACATTAATTACCAATATAATTCAGATATTATTTTTTAAAAAGTAAATTGGTAAAATTGTTAAGGGCTATTTACATATTCAAGTTGAATTTTAATATCGAGTGATAAATCAGACAAGTAAAAAAAAAATATTTTTTGTAATTGCAGTA
Source organism: Dolichopus griseipennis (assembly GCA_963082915.1). Taxonomy (NCBI): domain Eukaryota; kingdom Metazoa; phylum Arthropoda; class Insecta; order Diptera; family Dolichopodidae; genus Dolichopus; species Dolichopus griseipennis. The sequence continues at coordinate 359,610,396 of OY720441.1, forward strand.
ATTCAATTCACAATTTGAATTAGTTGACAATAATACAAATTTATCTAAAATATTTATCAATTGTCCGCTCAACTCTCTTTTTATATAAACCGTTTATTCTTTTTTAATTTATTTAGTCTAGTTCAATTTAATTTTAGAAAATTCATAAAAATCAGTACTTAATAGACAAAATTGTATTGCAATTAAATTCAACTCTTGAATAATGGGTTTAAAGCTATATATAAAAATATAAAAAAGTTAAATAAAACAATTTTTACTTTTAGTATTATGATTAACTTTTATTTGTATAATCATCATACAGATACATCTATATACTTTTATTAAGTTAAATTGTATACTTTTTAAATATTACTCCATTTTTCTTGTGTTTCTATCTTTTTTATTAAAAAAAATTTGATTCGTATCAAATATATATTAAATTTTAAATTTTTTTTTTTTGTATTATTCGTATAAAAATTTTTGTTTTAATTTTATATACAAATAAATACTATCATTCTTTATTAATTTTTTTTTTAATTGTAAATTCACATACTATAATCCACTACATGCCTTAACGCCTTCTCTTAATAAAATTTTAAAAAAGTTATTTTTATATATTACGTACTTATGTAAAAAAAAAAAAAAAAATTTAAAATTTAATTTTATGTTTTATATATTTTTTAAAAAATTAAATTTTTAGGCTTATTTTTAATTTTATTAAAAATGCTATTTTAGTTTCAATTTAGAATTTTAATTATGATTAAATTGGTTTTTTTTTTTGCTTCTATCGAATATATAAAAAAAGTTCAAGAAATGCTCAGCATTCCTGTCTTTTAATTTGATTTTATTTTTAAATTGCTTTGAATTAATGTTTATTTTCTAATAATTTTTTTAATACCACAATAAAAGCACTATTTTTTTTTAATTAAATTGACAATAAATGTTGAAATTACTATTGAGCATTTTTTTACATGCACGCGCGTTTGTAAGTTAACTTTATGCTACATTTAATTTAAACTGTTTAATATTATTAAAATATTCAGGGTATTTAATATCGTTTGATTTATTTGAATACATAAAGTGAATTTGAAATTTTTGAAAAAAACTAGGTATTTTTTAATTTTCAGAAGCAATTTTTCGATAAATGCATAATAATACATTATTGTCATATTGAAAAAGATTATAGAAACTTATTTTGTAGAAAATATGATTTCTTAATAAAATATTTGTTTCAAACGGTGGCCAAAAATCTATTTTTAGAAAAAAGAAAACTTTATACTACAAAATTTTGATTATCAATGAATTAATAGATTAGTCTTTTTTTGTTTATTTATCGCTACTATAAGCCACGTAAAGCGTAATTGACAAAGCGAAAACTTGAATAAAAAGAAAGAACCTAAGGTACAAAAAAAAGATACAGATTTACTTATAATATTTAACGGCTACTAAAATTATGTATGCAAATTCTTAAAAAAAAAACAAATTTTAAAATAAAATTTCTTTAAATTTAATGTGATAAAATTTAGTTTTTTTTTTTTTTTTGTTTCAGTTAATAATAATGCTTTAATTTTAAACTATTGCTATAAATTACAAGTTTTCTTTTTTTTTTATTTTTTATTTTTTTATTATTTTTTTATGAACGTTTTTTTTTGTTTTTTACATTTTACAAAATACTTTGAATTTTTTATGGTCACTTTAAAAAAGAAATATAATAATAATTAAAAATAATAAAAAATAATTAAATTTGAACAAATTTATTTTTAGTTTTTTTTTTTTTTAATTTCTTTCGTTTTCCTTAACAAAATATATAATAGAAATTATTTAAATTTATAATTAATTATGAAAATAAAATATTTATAAAATAAAAAGTAAACAAATAAATGTTGAACTTTTTAAGTGGTTTTTTTTTTTTGAATGTTAAATTAAAATTTAATTTAATTTTTTTTTTTGTTTTTATTTTAAATATTCATACTTTTAATTAAAATTCTAATAATTTTATAGATATTCAGGGTTCAATTTTAACACAACATACTTTTAAATTAACAGACAAGGATTGTAAAAATTTTAAAGAATATGAAAGATGAATTGTATTTAAGGTAACTAATTTGTCCGCTACTCCTAATAACAAGCTTTTAAAAGTACTTTTAATTCAAATATCGATAACCTAATAAGTTAAACGAATTCACAAAGTAAATTAAAGTCTATAAATATTGGGAAATGAACAAGGCAATCTTACACTGCCCTAATTTTATTTTTAAATAAAAGGAAAAATATAGTTTTATACCATTTAAGAATCATATTTAAGGTTTTTTAAATAGTTGACTCTGTGGTAATCTCTCCTATCATTATTTAATGTCTACTTTTAACTAAAAGTATGAATATTTGCCTTTTTTTGTAAATTCTTGTATTATTATTTTTCTAAATGGTTTAACTTCATAATAATGGCAAAAAAAAATGCCAAAAATTAAAAAACAAATGAAATAAAAAATTTAAAATAACTAATAAGTATTTTAATTATTAATTAATTAAAAAAAAAGCAGGATTCTCTTCTTCCTTGGATGTTTTACAGATTAAAAAAAAAAGATCCTTTAGGACACAATTTTTATTATTTTATGCTGAAAATTATTCCGATATATCAATCGGTATAGATGTCGTAAACGTTGGTGTTTCCAATTCCTCATGTTTCTTCATTTTGAGCATCTAAAATGATTCGAGATAAAAAAAAATATTAATTTTTATATCTTTTTAACAAGTTTATAAATTAAAAAATTTTTTTAATATATACATATACAAATTAAAAAGCAAAGCAACAAAAAAACCAAAAAAGCAGTAAAAATATAGGACAGAAACAATAAAAAAGATATAGAAATAATAATAAGATGTGAACTTGCAAAAATAAAACAAAACAACAAAATATAATTATATCCCATTTGTTTTTATTTTTCGAAAATAATTTTCTAAAAATATACATGTAACAAAGGTAATTTAAAAAAAAAAACAAGAAAAATTAATATTAATATTAAATTCTATCGGATTTTTATCTTCTCAACTTTTTAATTACTAAATCCCCCTTAAAATTTCAAGTAGATAGAATTGAAATTGAATTGAAAACTATATAATATTAATTCCTAAATGAAGATGAGACTCGGGAACATTTGAATATAATTTTTTTTTTGCTTATGATTTGAGATATGAATACATGTGTTCAGAGTGTTCCTTAATTAACCACATTGCTATATACTTGTTGGAGAATAATCTTAGACTATTCTAATTTAAATTTTTTAGTTTTAATAAATTGAAATCTAACTATTCGTTCCATAGCATTTTCACTTTTTATAAAATTTTGATACGTAGTCTGGAAAAGATCCAGATCCAGAAGAAAAATTATTTTGTTTTTGAGCATCTTCAAATCAGGATAAAGCAGTGCGGTTAATAACAGAACATTTTTTTTTAATATATATGCAAATAAAGATTATTTTACCAATAAAAAGAGACCTATAAAAGTTATAAAATTTTTGTATAAAAGTTATAAAATTGAAACATTTGTAAATTCCCGAGTATGTAACCAGGCTGAATACATATTTAAGAGTAATTAAAATTTAAATGAAATTGCATTTTTTTATTTATCATACATGTAGATGTTTAAAGTTATCGTTTAGTTAAAGTTTAAAGTCACATAAATTGCATAATCTTATCTCATTTCAATTACAGTGAATCTAATTTTTTTATTAATAATATGAAACTATAATTAAAATTCCTTATAATCTTTTTTTTTTTTTAAATATAATAATTAATTTAATTATATATAGTGCTTAATTTAATTGAATTTAAAAAAATTATAGGAGTGCTTTTTGCATAATTTTAACAATGAGATCGCATAAATTGTAATAAAAAGCAAATAATTACAAAATACAAATAATATCTATTAATAATTTCTAATGAAAGATCATTTTTTTTTAAATAAATGATAAATAAACCAAATATCATCATAAATTTTCACCTAAGGTTTGAAAAATTGTATTTTGAACCAATTAGAATATTTACATATGTGATTGATTAATGTATGAAAAATATATATATAACGTTTATAAAACATTTTCAGATACATAACTTGATGATCTGTTGTTTTTTCTTTTTTTTTTTTAAATGAATACCACCATGAACAAAATTTAATGAAACAACCACACCATTAAATTATGAAAGAAAAAAAATGTCAATTAACAAAAAAAACACAATTAAACGATTTTTAACCCAAAAAAAAATGTTTTGCCAGAATTTCGTGTTTTTTTTTCATATAAACATACCTGCTTAGTATCACCTCTACACTTTAAATCATAAATATAAATTAAAATCAATGGTTTTTCAAAAAAATAAAAAAAAGAAAAGAAAAAAAAGAAATTTTTAAAATTAAAAATATTAAATTTATTTGGAAAAAAATAAATACTTAAAATATTAAAGTTAAAAGTTTTTGATTAAATAAAAAAGAAAGAAATAAATAAAAGGTAAGGGAGGCATTAGAAAAAAAAACTAGGAGATTGTTTTTCTTTTTGCATTTAAAATAATTTATATTTTCTTATAAAAAATATGGTTTATTCTGTAATTTCAAGTGATAACTAATTTACGTTAGTTATTTATTAATTATCAGTTCAAATTTAAAATTTTTAATGTCTATTAAAACTCAAAAATGTATACGTTTATTTTTTTATGTATATATTTGCAAAAATATTAATTAAAATAAAAAGGTGTTCCTGCACCCCAAATATAAAAATTAAGATATCAATTTTTCAATATAATTGAATTTCCAATTAGTTAAGTAAATTTGATAAGTTCTTTTCCACACTATGAGTTTTTTCATAAGTATAATTAGGCTTTTTATCAATATTCTTTTATATCTGATATTTGTCAAGTATTGTAATGTTCTTGAAAAGCTCTATATCATGTTTAAATGTTCTTGAAAAGCTCTATGTATTGAGCTAATTCATATATTTGAGACTTGAAAATCACTTGTCGGTCGTCATAGAGCTTGCATGAGAGAATTATTATATTCAGAGAAGAAATATAAAATTTTCTAAAATTAAAAAAAATTTCTTATCACTGGTTAATAAAATAAAATATTACAAATTTTATATAAAATTATTAATTTTTTTTGATTTACATTTTCCTAAGAAAGTACAAATGAAAGTCTTCGAACTTCAGAAATTTCAATAATACTGATAAGTGATAAGTTAATTTCTATCAGACTACATTTAAAGTAAAAAATGTAGAATAAAGTTTATTACTAGCAAAAAAACTACCCTAACGTTTCATAAAATTTAATGGTAACTTTTTCTTAAATCAACTTAAAATTAGTTATCACTGGTTATAACAGTTATATTGTCTTCTTTAAATAATTGTTAAATTTAATTTTTTTTAATTTACCTGTTGCAATTTGTAATGATTTATAATATCCTGATCAGCTGGACAAGATTGTGTAAAAGCATCTAATTGATACATATGATACATGTAACGCCACAATGCTGTTAGATGAGTCTAAAAATTTAAAAAAAATTATATTTAATATTAAAAAATAATATTAAAATTAAAATTATATCAAATTATACTTACAGGAATTTCGAAATCATCGAAATATTTACCAGCTACTCGAATATGTTGTAATCTTGGCATCAATTCACAATCAAAACAACACATTGTATCACCAGTTAAAAATCTTGTCCCTCTTACAGCTAAATGATCATTAATTTTTCTTAAATGTGATAATAGAGCATTATTTTTATTATCATCTTTTTTAACTAACATTAATTTTAATTTTGAATATAAATTCTCAATTAAAGTTGCTACTTCTTTATCCTAAAAATAAAAGTAATTTTAAAAAAGAAAAAATATATATTTTGTTAATAACATATTTATTAAATAACTTAATTAAAAAATACAAAATGTAATTGTTAATATATTTATAGAATCAGTCAAAGATATGTTTAATGTAATCTGGATAGTTCTTGTAACCTAGAAATATACATAAATATTGGGAGGTTTTTAAATAAAATTGGTAGACAGAAAGCACGAGTTTTTAGTTGAACTCAAAGGATTGAGATTAATTAGAGTTTAAATAAAATTAGACGAAGCATTTTAAGATTAAAAAATTTATTTTAAATACAAAGTGTTTAAAATAAAGAACTTTGAACTGAATGAGTAAAATTATTTGTATAAAATGTTGCAATTAACCTTCTATAGCGCAAGGTAAACACTATATTATACACAAACTTCGTTTCAAATGAAAAAAGTCTCTTAAGTGGTAAGTTGTTTCTTAAAAGAACAAGAATTCAAGGTTAAATTATTTTATGATTGAAAAATAATACAATAAATGTGTATGTATGATTAAGGTTAAATTATTCAAGGTTAAATTATTGTATAATTGAAAGATTTTGAAATGCAAGCTAATTCACAAGCTATCATGTAAGTTCATTTTTTGTAAGTATGGAACCATAAATCTTCCCGTATGCGTATATGATCCTTAAAGTATGACATAAGCTTTTATTTCAATTAGCTAAATGACAGATCAGTTCAATCTATAATAGTTTGACGACTCATGTTCAATAAAATTTAAATAAAACGATATTATTTACACCTTCAAAATAATAAACCCTAATTCTAGAACCCTAAATCTATTTTTAATTGTTACTTTTAAGGCATAAAATCTTGTTTTAATTACGTCATACGTATTTCAAATTATAATAAAAATTTGCCCTAATACTTTTCTATACATCTTAATACATATAAATCATACATATATCCTACCTAAATTTAAAAAGGGATATTTCATAATATTTCATATTTATTTACCTGTACAAATAAATTGTAACCACCTGGAATATTTTTCATGATGTGTCTTTCAATTTTATCATTTTCTAAAATTGCTAAACCATTATCAATTAAAATTGGCGGATGTGTTGCTTCAAAATTCGTACGAAAATCTGCTGGTGGTTTTTGCATATCAACTGTTGTTACCTAAAATAAAATAAAATGAAATAAATTAATAAAACCATTTCAATTAGAATATATATATATAACAAAATTCTTATTAGAATTTTAAATGATTTTAAAATAAAATACAAAAATAAATAATGGATAATCCAAAAAAAAAAAAGAAAAAACACATATCTGAAATCGCAATTTAGATAATCTTTATTTTTTATAAAATTTTGTTGTATTGCATATTTGAGGGGTTTCCCTTTGTACTATTTATATAAATTGTACAGAAAGTCAAGGTGAGATTATATTATTGATTTTAAATATCAATAATATTATATACTTAATATATGTTTACAGAAATACATAAACATTATAGTTTTTAAATTATAGATGTAAAAAAAAAAAAAAATACATGAGGTAATAAAAAATAAAACTTTTACAATCTTAAATTAAACGGTTATGTAATGTGAGCATTATGTCATAACGTAATCGTTTGAGTAATAAATTCGATTATTTTCTAATAAAAATTTAAAAAGAAAATTGAAATTTAAGCGATTTTAAATGTTTTTATTTTTCAATTTTAAATTTTCGATTTTTGCTTTAATTGGAAAAAAAAATAAATAAAATTAAATTTTTATTTCTAAAATTATGCAAATTTTACTTGTTTTCTTATTTTGGAATTTTAATATCGATAATAACACCAATATAAATATACTTAAAAAGTTAAGATCAATATTATGAGCAGTATTATGTAGAATGAAATAGAGTTCACCTGCACTGAGTTAAGTAAAAATTATTTACTTATATGTAAGTTTTAAAGAAGCTCAACGTGGGTCCGTTAGCAGTATATGATTGATTTATTTACACTTTTAGACCCTACCAAAATATTTCAAAACATGAAGTAGGTACAAAAGATATAGACTGAAGCACTGCAGTCTAAGGAAGTACAGTTACTCAGGTGATTTATCAAAAAAAGAGTTCAAAAGAACTTAATGTTTTTAATTTGAGAATAAAGGCGGCAAAGGCTGAGTAGTAGAAGTTTCAATGTCAGAACTTGATTTTATTATTAAACAGATTTTGGTCCTCGCTTTCTAGTTTTATCGTCTTTCATTCTTATATTTCATAAATGAATTATGAATCTTTTAACAATATTCTAGTATTATAACAATTCCCATAATTATAGTTATTTAAATTATAATAAAAATTCGTTAATATATACCAAAATATTTTTAAGAATATTCTAATCTTTATATTGTTATTTTATATACCAATAATATAATATAAATTAAATTATATATAAAATTTGATGGGCCTAGTTATGTATAAAAAAATTTTAATGTCACATTAAAAATTCAAATTTTATGCAAAATTTTAAAGTGTTATAAAAGCGATATGTAATAAAAATTCAAAAGTTTTCTTTATACGTTTTTTGTCTTTGTTTTAAACAAAATGAAATATAATAAAAGAATATTATAAACCAATTATAATAAAAATTGTATTAATTTTTAAATTATATAAAAAAGAAAATTTTTTTGTCATGTTAATTGACATAGACAATCAGGCACTTATTGAATATATAACAAAAAACAAATGATACTTTATGTACCAGTTAATAAGTGTGTAGCCCATAATAATTTAAATTTTTGATATTCTAAATTTAATTTGACACGACTTGAACCCCAGTAACTCAATTATAAGAAAGAAGTCTAGTTTACTGGTGGTGCATCAAAAGTCATGAATTTTAAACAAAAGGAAGAACCCTATCAAACAACTAATTGTTGCTTTAATTTAATTTACTTTTGAAAAATCAAGTAGTTTAAGATAAAAATCTATAGGAAATACAAGCTTTATATTATATAAAAATTAAGGTGATTTATCAAGTAATTAAAACTCGTGTTTAAACAGTAAAAGCCAATATAAAATTTTAAATCAATCAAATATCAAAAGATATTTACTATAAAAGACCTTTAATCAAATTTAATCAAAAATAAAACGCGTAACAAAGAAGAAAATTTTGGTAAATATAAAAATGCCGGAAAAATATTATACTAATTTTGCGACAAAATTTACAAAATCTTTGATTCAACTAATTATTTATTCTTTCCATCTACTTAATCTTCATATATTTAAAACTTATAACTAATCATCAAATATTTAAAATTAATAACATTCAAACTATAAAGATATTATAATATCTATAAAAGTTGCCCGTAACGCTTAATAAAAAATCGCTATTAAATTTTTTGAATTAATTTTGAAAATAAAACTTAAAAATATCCAATATGAATATAAAATTTTGGTCAAGGCCAAAAAAAAAAAAAATTTCTGGATTTTTAAAAAAAAAAAAAAACCAAATGTCAATATGACAAAAAATACAAACTAGAATGGTGCTACAAGATTTTAAAAAATAAAAATATTGGAACATTCAACATTCTATATAAGGATTTTAAAAGAATTTATAGATTTTAAATATTTTGTAATAGATAATTTAAGATATAATACCTATATATTTATAAAAACAATTCTAGATATTATGTAAGATTTTATTTTTAATCGAATGTTAAAGTTAATTTAAAAAAATCTATAATAAAATAATATTACCATATTTATAAAGTAATAAATTTCTAATTCAATTAAATTAATCAAAATGTAAAAAACTTGTAATGGTTAAATAATTTTAAAATTGAAGATATATCAGATATGTTTAAGCCAATGAAGTTCTAAATGAAAAAAATAACGTACGTGGTATTTTAACCAAAGTAATCAATAATTTTTTAACCGTTTTCAAGATTTTTTAGAATTCGTACCCATAACGTGTTGGTTAAAATTAGAACATATTTTGATATAATATTAAGTATTATTTTAACCTTATATTTGATAGAATTCTAAAAAGAAGATTGAACTACAATGAAACTCGAAAAAAAGTTTCATCATATTGGTAAGCAAAATAAAGACCATCCAAGTGTGTAATAACAATATGTTATGTACATTATTAAATAAACTTACTTTCAAACTAATTGTTTTTAGTTCAGCCAACAAATATAAATCCATAAAATATTCTTGACAGAATAAACATGCTCCCTTTCTTCGGCCATCAATAGTGGATGCCTAAAATTAAAAAAAAAAAAATTAGGAAATATAGTTTAAGTATATATATATAATGAATATAGTTAATTTAATTCATATAATCCATTTTTAAGTATATTTTATATAATAAATTTTAATTCAAATTAAGATTTTAAACAGACGTCGTAAACATTTATTTATTAAACTTTCAATATTTACTGAATTTTTTCAATATTTATAAATTTTATACAATTTAATAAAACGTAAAATATTAAATGTATATAATCAAATTAAAAAAAAACTTGCTTACATAAGGATTTTCGTAAATACAATGTTTTTTTTTTTAAATCCCAGTAGTGTTCTTTTATCAAAAATGATCAACAAATGAATTAGCTCAACTAATTACTCAAAAACACAGAAACAATACAATTGTATATTTATTTTAGGTTAAGGTCTAAAACTAATTTTCTACTATTTAGGTCTAAAACTAATCCCGTATAAAAAATGTTACCAATTTTTAATAAAACTAAAAATCAATTTATTTTTATATATTTGTAGAAACTAATGCTTCCCTTCCATAATTCATTCTAAACATAATTGAAACAAAATAGATTCCATCACATATTATTAATTCTTATAATTTAAAGATATTTATAACTAAGGCACTATTTTTTAAAACATTCTTAGTTATTCCAGACATTTTCAATACGATATTTCCATAAAACAAGATTTAATTGTAAAGAAAATTAATTATTTTAAAATCAAAAGATTTAAGTGAGAAACTTCCTTTTTTAAAAATCAAATTTCTCGCATTTTATCAAACTCATATTATTATTTTTTAAATAAAAATAAATGTTGTGAGTTAATTAAAGGTTAATTAAAATATATTTTAAGCTATTTTTATCTAGTTTTTATTTATACATATATTATACTGAAACACTGATTCCCCTCTTAGTCAAAGATAACAAATATGCTGTAACTTGAAATACGATTCTCAATCCATAAAAAATACATCAAAACTAAGGAAATAAAATTATAAATTATTAAATAACAGATAAAATTAGAAATTAACCTACTTGATCTGATAGTAAAAGAAATATATTTTTAACTTTAAGAATTTATAATCTTTCAAAATTAAAAATTCAAAAATAAAATTCAAAATCTTTGATTCAAATGATTTCCTATATAAATATTTACTATAAAAATTTCGTAATCTCAAAAAATTTATTTTTATTACTCCGGATATTTTTTTATTTAATTATATTCCAAAAAAAAATTAAAATAAAAATTTTTCAAGAGTTCAACAATTTATCTTAAAAATAAAATTTAAAATTCAAAAAAAATTTTGTTACTGCCAAAATAATAACTATAAATCAAATTCGAAAATATAAAAACAAAAAATGTTATGATGTCAATTTACAATTTATGGCCAGAAGCAAAAAAATAAAAAATTCAATTAATTCAATTATTTTATATTTCATATTTCAAAAACACTCTCTTCTTTCTTCTTTTTTTTTTTACTTTTATTTTCATTTCACTTTCATTTTAAAATCAAAATTTCTAAATAACAACATAATAACAAACTCTTGTTTCTGTTGTTTGCGAATCTCTGCTGAATTCTTCACAATCAATTTTCCAATTTTTTAAACTAGAAACTGATAAATAAATATTGCATGCAACAATTATTAAATAAAAAAATTCAAAAACACAAAAAAAAAACCAAAACCTAATTTACAATTCAATTCAAAATTCAACAAGATCGTGTGATTGTATCATCAAAATCATGGATTTGTTTATACATATATGGAGGGATGTAGATTGTTAACATCAAACAATTGAGGCGATCTTTAATACAAAATAAAAAAAAAGTTATAATTTTCAAATTGGTTAAAAAAATCGAGTTCGTGAATTATGATTTAAACATATTATAACATTCAAATAACAGTTAACAACAACAGGAGCAGCAGCAACGGTATACATACTACCAGATGTATATAGTAAATCAAAACCAAATCTAGTAAATCATCATCATTTATATATCGTGATCTTTTAAGTTGAATTTTTTTTTTTTTTTTTTTAATACTTCAATTGCATGAAAACAATGCAAATACTAATGACCAAATAAAATATTTGCGTGGGTGGTAAAAAAGAGTGCAAATGCAAAAGAAATGAAAATTGAAATAGAAGAAAAGAGATGGAGTATATATACAAAATAAAACAAAATTATAAATTGCATTAAATATATGATCCAAAAGATCAAAAAATTTAATAAAGATCAATTTTTTTTTTTTTTTTTTTTTGGAATTTTTAATTAATGTTTTTTTTTTTTTTTTTTCAAAAAATAGTTTTGTCTTAATTTGTTAATTTTTAGCTTCAGTGAATGTGTTTTGGTCATACACGAAAAGTATTTGATGAAGGATTAATACAAAGAAACATTTTTTTAGTAGAATTTGTACATACATTTACGTATGTATGTAAGCATATGAATGTGATAAACACTTTCGATTGTTTTAAAAAAGTATAATTTAGACACCGGTTACTTAAGGGACTGAAAATCAGGAAATACAGAGTTGAAGTTTCTGCAGTTGTAAATGAGTCTCTTACATTATCACAATCTAAAAATATGACAATTATACATAAGTGTAGTATGACAAATATTTTGATTGATTCAAAGTTGTGCTACATAATTAAAGAGGTAGAAGTTAGGGGAGACTATTGGTCGAATGCATTAATCTGAGCTAGAGTCTGGTTTTTTTCAAGGAAAATTACAAGTTTAAATTCAAGTTTTTAGAAGGCGAGTTCTCAGTTCAAACTAAGTTTTATGCATTCGAATTTTAGTTAATTCTGGGATACAGCACGGATATAATATCTTCCGGTTTAGGAAATCCACAATAATTTTTAAAATATTAAACAATTTAATGGTAGTAACAGTTGACATAGAACTTAAAATTTCGCATACACAACTAAATTAGACCCTGAATTGTGCATAAAAAAGGGAAATTGTATGGGAGCTATTTGAATCTTTTGGCGCTACTTTGTTGCCATAAGTCGATGATCATAAAACCAACACCTAAATTAATTGAATATAAATATGTGCTCATATAATAAAATATGTTATGGGGCAGCAACTTGAACCCGCTTATCAAACATGTCCAATTTCAAATATATGTATTTGCAAATATTTCAGAATCCTAGCAATTTTATTTTTAGAATTAATGTGAAGATAAACACGCATAATTAAATCGACTTATTTTATACTTTGTTTCTCATCCGATCCATACCCTTGAATCTATATCTCTCTCTCTCTTCTCCTTTATACGTCATAAGCCCCTGAATTGGAATATTTAATTTACCTTTTGAACTAGTTTCGTGCAGGAATGAAATCTAATCCAATACAGTATACACACATATACGTAAATATAAGTAAATAAAAAGTTATATAATATTTGTGAGTTACTTATAAAAAATGAATTAAAATATTTTTTATTTTATTTAAATATTTATTAATTTGTATGAAAAATTTTTCATTATCCTAATACAGATAATATAAAATAGATTAAGTAGAGATTGGCAAGCAGTTCACTATCTTCAGACCTTGTAAGGATAATTCTACTTAATTTTTTTATAAATTGTGTTTTGTTTTATTTTTATATTCTAATATTATATAAGTTAAAAGAGATTAATTTCAAAATTTAATTAACTTAAAAGGGTTAAAATTCCTATACTATACATTAACTTGAGTGGGATTACTAATTTACCTTGATAATGATTTAGATATGATAATTATAGTGATTTATTACTTTTGACTATTTATATCTTGAATTATTAATAGTTTTGCTATAATTATAATTTTTTTTTAAATATTTCAAAAGGTACAAAAGAACTTCTAATAATTTTACTATATGCTATTTTTGTGTCCCTCCTATTCAATTTATTAGAAGTCCCTTAGTTTTCTAAACGATTCAAAAAACATTTTTAATTTCAAATTTTAATTATACAACACTTAGTCAGCCTACACAAAACTATTTTTAAAATCATAAAAGAATTTATAAAAAAAATTCAAATCTTATTCATATTTTAGTTAATTAACAAGCACATCATTCTTGAAGAAGTACAAGAAAATTTGTACATAAGATTAATTGAATGTAATAAATTAGATACTTAATTATTATTTAAAATTTGTGGTGCCACCCTAGATGTTATGTATATAATATATTTTATATCTGTATATATATTTATATTTTAATTATAATTTAAATTATTTAGGGCTTAATTAAGGCCATGATATATATCAAATTAAAAGGCAACTTTTCAAATAAAAATTATTTCATTATGAATCTAGTTTTTAAGTGCAATTAGAATATGATATACGTAATAAAATATGAATATATAACTAAATAACAATCGTTATTGTGAATGATTTGAATAAATTTAATTAATCTCTAGAATTTCAAATGAACTTTAGCTTTTCAACTTTTATTAACTCGAATGTTTAATAATTTTTTTAAATTTAGACTTAGTATCTTTAAAGTAGAGAATATATTACAGAAATTTTTATATTAAATTAATTAAACTACTAATTAATTTACATATATATGTTTATATTTAGTATTTATCATAACCCTTAATACATGGTAGCATTGTAAATTTATCATTTACTTAAATATTAATAAAAAATTATTAACTTTTAACTGATTCTAAAGATTCTCACATGATTGTAAAATTTTTATATTAAATAAAATCCGGGTGAAACAGATGGGACCTATTTAAACAAGAAGTTAATAATTTATATAGCAGCTATTTCAAATTAAAATAAAAGATTTAACTGCACGTAATTCATTTAAAGGTACAAAAAGATCAATATAGGTGACGTAGTAGAAGATAACACACAAGTCTTTGATTCCAATCTACGGGACCTTGTGACTCAAAAAATAAACCAAAAATGCCTAAGAGGCTCCAAATTTATCCTAACTTCGATGATGTAACATCAATATTACTATTTTATTAAAATATTAAATAATTGGAAATTGGTTTAACTTTTAATCTAATTCTCGTATTTAATCAATATTATTGAATTCCGATTGTCATCAAATATTAAATTAAAAATTTCTCAAATCTTGATAAAATAGATAAGTGTAACTTTTACTTGAAAAAATAGATAAGTTAAAGTTAATAAAAACTTTTAATACATCTCTTTTTTTGATTAAAATAAATCATAATTAATCTATAGCACTTAGCTAAACTAAATATTTCAAGTATTAAATGGTAATTATCAGTTTTCTAAAGCTAAGTACGCACACGATAGAGCAAAAATTTGTAGAGTAAAAATAAAAATCTCGGTAGTGTGGTCTACAAGAGTGTGAACACTTGTTAGAGCTCTACTAGGAAGCGAATCCATTTTTGAAATAACTATTTGTAAAACATTGATATATATTTTAAATTTATTTCTATATACAACAAATCTAATACAGACAGTATGTAGACCGTGTATACACGGTCGCTTGAGAAAAACCTACATGTCTATAGAAGAAAAATGTGTATACCACAGTTTTCATCGAGCAAATTTCCAGTAGAGGTATACACTATCGTGTAAACACATTTGATTAACGAAACTTTGGTTTCCATGGAACTGTATCATGAAGCTCTATTATCTATTAGTCTCTCGTGTGTATTTAGCTTCATAGTAAAATTACAAAAAATTAAAACGAGGAAAAGAGTAAACTGTACTTTGCCAAAATAAATATATATAATTAAACGGCTGGGTGGCACAGTGATTATGGAATGCCGACCTTTCATGTGAAAGGTCCCGGTTCGAATCCCAGTGAAAGTGAAAATACTTTTATCTGGTTTTCGACTCGATTTAGCAACCATTCACCATTGAGTTCAAATTAATGGTTTAATTAATAATTAATAATTATACAAGGTGTTTCCTAATTAAGTGCACAGTGGTATATACTGCATAGATACTTATGAGTAGATAAATTTGGTGTATGGGACTTAGCTTAGGTCTCTTCTAGTTTCCAAGATATGGGTGCTTAAATGAAATTTCAATCTTTTTTTTTTAGTTTTCATAATTTTACTCTTAACTCTGTTTCTAGACTAAAATTTTGTATGGTGCATTTGAAAGCTTAAAAAATTCTCTTTTAAACAAGTACCTATTTCATTTTCTATCTTTTACAGTTTCAAAACTGTAAGCTTTTATATTTAAAAAATATTGAAATTTTAACAATTTCTTTTTGAAAAACCACAATTACACTATGATGTTACATGAAAAAGTTCCAAAATTTTACAATATTTCTAATCTAATAATCTAAAACGAGGAAGAGTGTAGTAGAGTCTGTGTCAACTCTGGGATACCCTTTTAAACGTAATATTTACATTATATAATCTGGTTAATTACTTTTGGCAAAATTTTGAACAAAAGAAAATATAGAGATGAGTTTAAAAATATTTTAAAATTTTGGAACTTTTTCATGTAATATCACAGTGTAAATTTGGTTTTTTCAAAAAGAAATTGTTAAAATTTCGACATTTTTTAAATTTGAATACTAGAAGAGACGTAGCTTAATATACAAAAGTTATCTACTCATAAGTATCTATAAAGTGGTATATAGCAGTGCACTTAATTTGGAAACACCCTGTATATCTTTAATAAAAAATGCATTAATATAACAATATAAACAAATAATTTAATTGAATAATATAACTCGCAGATACAGAATACCACATAACTCAAATACAAAAATTATTACAATGTAAACAAAAAGTAGAATTGTATCTATTGCAAACTAAAACATTTTTACATGTTATAAGGCCTAGTACTATCTCATGTTTAAATTATATGTGGAATTCATTAAGATCAATTCTAATAAAACGAATATAATATGACCCCCAGTTCCAACATGTACCTATTGTATATACAGGTTTATTAATTTGCTTGCACAATAATATACTAAATATTTAAATCAGTATTATTGTACTCATATACTATTTATAGGTTTTAACTTTACATATTAATAAACCCATATTAAAAACAACCTTTTACATATTATTATTTCTTCATCCACCTGGTGATTAACTTTTGTTATTCATAATTAAGTGATGAACTAAAAATCAATCAAGGCAAAAAAATTAATGAATTAAAAAACTTAAAAATTATAAAAAAATTTTAAAAACCAATCATGGCCATTTTAATAATTATTAATGTTTACTAAAAAAAAAAGTAGCATGCAATAATCATTAAAATGTATCTAGAAATATTTAAAAAAAATTAAAACTTAATATCGATACATCAATTAAGTTAATCAAAATCTCTATTAAACAAATTTTGTTAACCGGTACTAATTTTTGTTTTTTTTTTTATTTCCCGCTTTTTTTTATGCTACAAAATTGATAGGCAATAATTTCGTACCTGACAAAACAATTAGTATTAAGGTGTGCTTCTTTTTTTATACAAAAGTGAATACGTTGTACAAAAAAAAAACAAAAAAAAAAGAAGAAACGAAACAAGATAAAAAAAAAATAATATAAAAAGAAGCTTAAAAGTTTTGGGTTGAATGAAAAACGTTAAATTTCAATTTTCAAAGGTCGATTATCAATACATACGTACGTACATAATACATTAGAAAATTTATAATAAATAAAAATAATAAAAACATAAAATATAACTTAAGTTATAACTAGTTACAAATTACAATATCTATAGATAAAAAATCTTTTATTTAAAATTTATTGAAAAAAAAAAAAAAAGATAATTAGATAGAAGTTTAAAATTTTGTAATTTTCTAAGTTGCACTATTCCTCCGCTTCTAGCTGTCCGTTTTTTTTTATTACAAAGGTTTTAAGTATTTACACAATTCGACGGATTTTATTTCTAAAAACTTTTAATTTAAAACGGTATTTTGATAATTTTAAGATTGATCCATCCTACCCTATCTGCTTAAAACTATTCTCTAAACTTCAGAGATAAAATTCTCTTATACCTCGGTGTTATAAAATATCGTAGAGCACACAAGGGTTAAATATAAACAAAATTAAATAACTTATGAATGTATGTTGAATTAATAAAGGTTTCACTATTGAAGATCATTAGACCAATTTGACCTATTTTTTTTTTTGGCTATCGAAAACATTATAGACCCATTAGGAACTAAATCTAAGATTCTTAAGTCTATTATTGACTTTTACATAAAAAACTAACCCTTTTATTAAAAATGAAAAATAAAACCATAGACACAGGCAAGTTAATATAAAAGTATACAAAGAAGCTTGAATTTTTTAATAAAATTTTAAAAATCTGAAAGTCAAATTTTTTTTAAATCTGTATAAATATCAAAGACATTTAAAATTCTTGATGTCTTTGGGGGTATGAAACTATTGATTCAATCAGGGATTAAAAAAAATCTCTGAATTAAGTTATAACATTCTTTACTCGTCGGCACTCTTGTAATCAGATCAGCAATAATAATTCATTTAATTATTTTGTGTATAGATGAACACTCTTCTCATATATTGAAGAAGGCACCGATTCCTAGGAAGTCTATAGGTTTGCCTTTTAAATACTGTACTGATTTCTATCTCATTACAAAAAACATCTATAATTCAAACACTATTTTAGACTATGGTTAGGCATAACAAGAAAACTTTTAATTTTATTAAGAAATTTTTTTTTGAAGAAAATTATATTTTAATCCAAGATTAGCCCATTGATTTTAACTCTCACTGAAGGTAAGTAAGGTAATAAAAAAAAGAACATTATGAACTGTTGATGGTTAATTTTTTTTCTCATCTTTTAACAGCATCAGTTTATTACAAAAAAAAAAAACAAATAAAAAAATAAAAAATTAAAATAATAATATAAAAACCTCAAAGCTAATTTTCAATCGGCTCGATTTGATGTTTTTAAAACACTGTTTCCAACAAGTTGTGTGCTTTTTTACTTTAATTTTTTTTCTTCTTAATCTCTTTTCACATTTAGATTTCATCTATGATCAGAAATTAATTTCTAGCACACCTAAAGATTATAAAATATAAACATATATCTTGTAAACTATGTATACTCATATATCTACACATCATTTTCCATTTTTACCAACCGCTTATATGAAATATAATAAGCGGCAGATATAATTTTCGCATCAAAATTGAAACCTTAGATTGTAACCTATTAGCACTATTCCGGTGCAAAGAAACTTAATGGTTTTATATTATGTTGCCCGTGTCTGATGTGGCTGTGTGTCCGTGCACATGTGTACAGACTAAACGGCTGAGTAGAATGCTTTCAAATTTCATAAATAAGATTGTCTTTGTTAATATCTCGAATTGGTTAGTTTTCGAGTTTGATTTGCTCTTGGATGAAAAAAATTTTTCTAACTGATTTTTGTGTGCATGTATTTTTTGAATCTTTTAAAAATCTTGTTTGGAATTTATTAAAACAATAACGAGTTTCTTTTTCTCAAATTAATAGGGCTCTCTTCAAAAATCTTTAAAAGAAATTTCATATTATGAATTTCCTGTAAGAGCGGCTGGTTCTGTCATAGACACAACATATTTTTCTATTTCGCCTTTAAAAAACGTTTTTGTTGTTTCCTTCCTTTTTACATTTAAAAAAAAAATGCCATCAGGCAAACAAATTTCTTAATTGACCATTGAATCTTTTGTTTTTGTTTAAGGGCATAAATAAAATCTAATATGGATTGTATGGATCATATGGATTCAATTTAGTCAGTCACTCAATCAACATGAGTATATATGCATCATAGAGTTTACCAAATAGAAGAGAACTAAAAAAAAACAAAAGCTTCATACGACCCAACCATAAACTGATGATAATGTTGATGATGGAATATTTTAATATGGATTCAAAATAAACTTAGAATGAGTTATGAACTATAGTATATAAAAATATATATACATATATATATGTATATAAATATGTATATAGACAGCATAGATAAATCATTAAAAGTATGAAGAAAAAGTAAAACAAATAAATCAAAATGTTGAATTTTATGAAAACTTCTAAAACTTTTTAATCATTTCAATAACCTTAAATTGGTGAAAAAACAGGGTAGAGTTTTTTTTGAGTCATTAATGACTCACGCAAAGAAACATCAGACGATGGTAAACATGTTGTGGTAAAAACACATTTTTTTTTTTTGTTTTTTGGTTCTGTTTCATAAAACATGAAATTTTGGATTAAAAAAATTATTTTTAAATTAAAAAAAAAATAAATTATTAGAAATTAGAATTGACTATTTGGAAGAACGAAAGAATTGAGTAAAGAAGAGATTAGAAAGAATTAGAAATTAAATAAAGGTTGAAAAAAAGATTAATAACTTCACAAAAGTTTAGTTTTCTTAGTCGAATCTCGGTATAGTCTGGTATCATTTTAATATCTATAGGGTCTGGTATTCATATATAGCCTGGTAACCACATAATCTGGTAACTAACTAAAATGTCATTCGTGTTTGTTTTTTAACTAGAGTACGTCCGGAGTGTTCACATTAAATATAAAAAAAAACACTAACTATTGTAAATCAATTGTCATTTTTAATATTTGAAGCTTTAAATAAAAAGCAAAGCCTAGTTTATTTTAGGCTTTGGTTTATTTGAATTTGTTTAATTTTAGTGACACTTCATATTATATTTGGATCAGTTGTTAATATGAAATGTCAAAATGTGGTTGTCAAATTTATTATACTCGATTATGCTTGAGAGATTAGATCATGCAGGAACCATAGAGTGCGAACAAGATACCGAACTTGGAATAAGTGCGGTTAGGTCTACAAATAGACAAACATTTTTTTTACAGTTTAGACTCAGCTCTGAGCTTTTTAAAAATTCCTACTAAGAATAGAACAGTGTGGAGCAAAATTTATAATAAACAAAATGCGGTTAATTGTATGCAAAGGGTACACTATGATCCGGTTATAGAGTATATAAAAAAAATCAATTTGTAAAAACTATCTAGGATTTTTAATTATAGGTACATAAGCTCTATCTGAATTCTAGACTTACAATAGAACTTAAAAAAAATGTAGGAAACTTTATTTATTCATTTAACTTCTAATTTAAAAGAAACGTTTTTAAAATTATTACTGCAAAAACTTTTTATATATATATATTTACATTAGGCTTCTAATATACCAGCAAATAAAAGTTCCCTTATATAGGATTTTCCTACTTGTTAAATTTGTTAAGTTATTTTATCAGAAATAAGAGATAGCGTCACCACTGATAAAAATTTGATAAGAAATAACATAATTAAGTCAAAAGATTTCTGTACAATAAAAGAATATTTTAAAACAATGAACTAACTATTAAAACTGTAGTGACTTCATATTTTACATATAGCCAGCTATATACACAACTGAAATATTTTATGGAAGAGAAGGTTAAGTTCTTTAACTAAAATATCTTGCATAAGGTTTCAGTGCACTAATCAAATTAATCAAAGTATTTTGCAAAATATTTAATTTGCATTAAACTATGATTTTCAAAATTAGTTTTAAATTTTAATTTATTTATTTATTTATTTGTAGTACCAGACTATTATTCCTTTGCCTATTTGACATTTGGACTTCTTATTAAATTATTTGAATATACACTATATGTTTTTATTAAATATGATCTGACCAGGGTTTGAACTCGAAACTTTTCTATTGAAAAGCCGCCACTTTACAACTGCTATCGGTCAGATAATAATTTTAAGTAAAACTATTTCTAGAACATTCCTATACAATAATCGATACTTCTTTGGCACTCTGTGCATCATACATAAATATTAATTTATATTTAAGTATTCTGAAAAAGTGTTTTGATTATTTTTTAAAAATATTTAATTTGATAATAATGACATTCATGACGATAATGATGATAATTTTGATGATGGAACTTTTTCAACATACCAACAATATATACAAAATGTTTGTGTGTAAGTTTGTTTTTTGTATCAAAATACACTAGCATCCATACATTTAATAAAATTTTTTTTTATAACTCAAACGCATACAAATTTTATAATTTTAAAACAAAAATTAGGGTACGTTCACACAAACATGTTTAAATACATATATTACACATTATATCACATATATGTGATATAAGGAAAAAAATATTTTGTTCACATATCATTCAAATTCTTGTGTAAATTTTTTTTATATATTTTTGTTTTTTACTTTAACAAATTAACTCTGACATAATTTTTAAAGAATTTTGTTAAAAGTTTTTTTTTATTTTTTTTTTTTTAATTCAAAAGAATGTCGTTTTTTTAAATGTGTTATTAGTTAGTTATCTTGAATAACAACTTATTTTTTTTTTATTTTTTTTTTTAACTGAAAGAGTCATTGAAGATATGATTATATGAAAACATTATTTATTTGTTGATTAAATTTATTAATAAAAACATTAACTTAAAAGAGAGTTAAAATTGGTAAATTAAAGGTGATAAAAAAGAAATATCAATCAATTTTGCAATTATTATCATAATTTTTATTATTATAATTTGTAAAGAAATTTAAATAAAAAAAAATATAAGTATCAAGTGAACAGAGCGTTTTTAAAGGATAGTTGAAATAATAGTGTAATAACTTATAATTATTACCAAAAAAAGTAGAAATAAGTCAAAGTTGGATTGAATAGGCTTTTCTTCTTGCATAATGTGATTTGTGTTGTAAAGTATCTAAAGTCTATTAATATTTCTTGTAAAATCTGGTTATTTCAAACTCGAGATGGACGGCCCTGCCCCGATCCCGTGGTCAAATTTTGTTTATCTTCTTTCTGTATTTTGGTAAAAAAAAAAGCTTTCATTCCATATTTCATCAAAATAGGTTGAGATTGTGATGAAATATTAGAACTTCACATTCTCGAAACTCTTAGAATCTCTTGAACCCATGATACTAGAATCAATTTATAAAAATCTATTTTTAAAGATTACCCACAAATAGTTTATGTTCCAAATTTTAACTTGTTTCGAATGTTGAAACTTGAGATATCTCGAAGTCTAATTTGGCTTATTTCCAAACTTAACCTTACTTTTGACGAAAAAAAACATTCATACATTCATCAAAAACGGTTGAAATTTACGCGAGTAATCGTGTTCACAAACACACATACATACACCAACACAAACACACAAAAAAAAAACTCCTTGAATCTCTAGATTCCATGATACTAGAACTAATTAAAGCTACTCTTCATGCCTGCCTACCAATAGTTTATGTACCAAATTTCAACTCATTTCGACAGTTGGAACTGGAGATTTCTCGAAAAGTCTAATGCTTTTGTTTGGGAGCTTCCCGATCCCGTACATTACCTATTTATTTTTTTTTTTATTTAATTTACATGTATTTTTTTGTTATTTAAGCATATAATTTTCAAAGGACCGTTAGAGCCTTTTAGTGCCCAATGCGTAAAACTATGAATTTCCATTGTACAAAATCCGTATATTTAAAAATGATCTATGATTTGATTGTATATTTGTATATAACATTTTTACTTTAACTGAAAATTTTTCCATTTTAACTAAAAACATTTTTTTTTTTAACTGAAGACATTTCTATTTAAATGCCATTTCCATTTCAAGTGATGATTTTTTACTTTCAGGCAGGACATTTTTATTTTAAATATAGAATATTTTTACTTTAAGTGACGAAATTTTTATTTTAAGTGAAGACTCTTTACTTGCGCTATTTAGGAAATATATATACAAAGCTTAGATATGAAAAATCTCTTCATATATATTATGAAATTTTGTACATATATATATATTTTCATATCTATAAATATACATACTAATACATACTTAAATATGTATATCAATACATTCCAAGAGTTTTTAGGCACCCTATAATTTGTATACACACTTAAGTAGTTATGCAAAATATTTCAAGCGTAAAAATTAAAGTCAATTTTATTGCAAAATAAAATGAGAATTATTTGAATAAATTTATACAATTACATAATTTAAAATATTGCAAAAAATTACTGAAAAGATGACAACAACAAAAAAAAAAAATGAATGACAATTGAATTGATTTTAAACTATTTAAAACTACATACTTAAAAAAAAAAATAAAAATAATAAATAGAAAATTATGGGTGTGATAACAAATAATAAGTACCTACATACCTGTATAATTTAATGAGAAGTTTTTCTAAAGTAAACATATAAGTTATAGGTACACGTATAAGTTTTTTCAATTAAGTAATTGGCAAATAGTTCGTGAACATATAAAAATATCAAGGAATAATTAGTGATATTAAAATGTGGAAAAATTTAATTCATGAAAACGTTTTGATTGCAATTAATTATTTATAGTATGTATCTCAATATTATAAAAATATTTTAAGTTACAGACTTAATTTAAATAATTTAACTACTATTTTTTTGTATTTTATTTTTACAATTTGAAGAACTTCTTTAAAATGCTATTTTAGAAAGTTCTTTGCATTGCCAATATCTGGTGTTAAAAAAATTCTACTACATCTGTGTCTTTTTTTATAAAATTATCTCTAATAATTGCATATCAACTAAGAACTTGAAATCATTCAATTTCAAAGGGTTAAAAATGCGAATTTCCTTGATCAGATCAAAACTTAAGTTAATAACAATATTTTCGACCTTTCATTAAGTTCGAATCCTCGAAAGAGTTTCAATTTTAAAGATTTCGGACATATACCAAATTAATAGTACAATATTTAATATTTCTATATCTATGTTTATCAATAACTAAATATGACGTAATATATAAATTTATAACAAAATAACTGATAAAATATTAAAAAAAAATTTTAATTTATACTTACAACTCACAGGTATCGAAATACTAAACAAACTTTTTCCACTACATCTTATATTACAGTATTTGAACAAATAAAGTGTGTATTGGAGTCCAAGACATTTTATATACTATATAATATATATATAAGTAATTACGTAAGCCCAAATTTTTATTTTGAGGTAGCGCGGAAAATTTAAGTCCTATTTTCATAAGCGATACTTAACTTAATTTAAAGCATGGTCCAAGATCAGGAAAATTATAGCCGGCAAGGCCAATAACCTTGGAAATATATAGGTATATGACTTGAACAATGGTCACTCATAATATAGAACTGTCTCACGTAGTTAATCCCTGATTGATTTTATTAGTATAAATATTTCTACTTTCATTTAATAAAACATAAGAATGATGTCACCTCAGATTTTTATTTGACATTGTACACAAAAATATTAGTAGAAGAGTTGAAATATTTTAATACTAATGACTTTTTTTTTAAGCGCTAACTGTTCAACTGTTAGGCTGATAAGCCTGTCTATACCATAGGTACATGTTGGAACAGGGGGTCATATTATATTTGTGTTATTAGAATTGGTCTTATTGAATTCCACATACAATTTAAACATGAGATAGTACTAGGCCTTATAACATGTAAAAACGTCTTAGATATTCAATATTTACAATTCTATTTTTTGTTTATATTGTAATATTGTTTATATTGTAATATGCGAGTTATATTATTAAATTAAATTATTTGTTTATATTTCGCATTTGTTTGTATTGTTATATTAAAGTATTTTTTATTAAAGATACATAATTATTAATTATTGATTATGCTATTAATTTGAAGCCAATGGCGAATGGTAGCTGAGGCGAGCCGAAAACCAGAAAAGTTTTTTCACTTTCATTAGAATTCGAACCCGGGCCTTTCCGCATGAAAGGACGGCACTCAACCACTCTGCCACCCAGCCGTTAGGTGCATAACTTTTCTACTTATACACATTTGCAGCATATAACGACTTTTCTGATATTCCAAAGCTTCAATGTATTGCGCATAATCTATGTAGAATTTACTCATTTATTTTCTGAATTAATTTCAGAAATATAAAATTTTCAAATATTTTCTTATATAATGCTTATTTAACAATAATAAACAGTCCAATAAACCGAATTAATTGAATGCATTCATAAAAACTCATATTATATAAAATTATATGTATTTATATATAAATATAATATATATAGATATATAATATATATATAAATATAATATATATAGATATATAATATATATACAAAAAAAAACTACATGCAACAATCAAGCATAATTAAGTTAAACTACTTTTACTTTGGAATAGTAAAAAAAAAAAAATTACAATGATTATGTTATATAGAGAGGTACTTAATACGAGGATTAAATAAAAACGATGCCTATATGATGCATAATCATCATCATCATCATCATCATCATCATCATCATTGTTATTGTTGTAATCATCTAATCACCTGGTTTGATACATTAATTAACAATTTAAAAAAAAAATAAAATAAAAAAAAAAAGTAAAATGTTAATTACTCGCTTCATTAGATTACAATTCATAACTTATTACTACCGATGATCATTTTCATTTTTCTGAATGGCTAAAAAAATTTAATAAAAACATTAACAAAGTTTTTTTTTTTTTTTTATAAAATATTAAAATGTAGTTAGAAAGAGAAAATTTCAATCTATAGTTACTTACATGCAATTTACACAATTTAAACCATCATGATCATTATTATATAGTTATCATTGTACGTACAACAGTTATTATTTTAATCAATATCAAGGGACAATCTAGTAAAAAATTTTAAAATATAAAATTTTAAATAATTAAGAAAATATATTGACCGCCATCTTTATGTCATTAAATTAATTTCTTAATTAAAGCGTTATCAAAAAATAAAGCGGGGGTTACAATATCAATATAATATACACGTTGAAAAGAGTGGGAGTAATAAATAATAATATTATAGGACGTGAGATTCAATTCGAAGTTTTAAAACCATTTAGGAGTTCGGAAATTTAAGAAAAATATCGGTATATATATATATGTTGCATTGGATATCGATTCATTTGCCGAATGTATAGTAATTGATCAATTATTTATAAAATAATATAAAAAGCTTATCAACGAACCAAAATATAGCAAAAATGCTATTAGTAAAATTAATATTGAATTTAGGTCAGGTATCAGAACAAATGATTACTTGCGTTGCTTTATCAGTAGTTAAATTAACTATTTGCTACTCTAAGCTATTCCTAACTACATCAGCCTTTGAGAATAGATGATAGGTAGTAGATAATTAAAAAATTTCCGGCAGATGGCTTGTATTTAAATTTTAATACTTAAGTAGTAGGATTTTCATTTGAATATAGGTTATATTAAATAATATTTTTTGGTACTTACTCTTCCATTTTAAATAATATTATTTATATACACCCTAATTCTTCAAGACGCATCTCTCAAACGATGAAAAAATTCACCGCTTCGCCTCTAGTTAAATTTATAATTCTCTTAGTCAGACGATAAAATTTTTAAATGTTGGTAGTACTTCGCTGCTGTCAAAAAGAAAAAAAAAGTTTTTTAAACTAAATTTGAATTTCTTTTCTTGCTTTGAAAAGTAAACAAAATAAAGAGTCAAGATTTTTAAATTTTAAGTAGTGTTTTGTTTTTTTGTTAATTTAAAAAGTAAAAATAAAAGTAAATAAAATGTCATCGTTTATGTTTTACGATTCTTCGATAAAATAAATGAATAACATAACAAAAACACAAAAATTTAAAATTATTTTAAATATTACTTAATTTTCTGCTAGTTGCATTTTATGTTTAAATTAAAACAAAGAACAAAAAAATTTTATACTTGAAGCGATACTCTTATCGGTTACACAAACAGAGGTGATATAAAATGGCTATCGTTTCGTAGCAAAAGTCTTAAAGAATACTACAAGCGACGCATTTGACAGTTCTTATCGCGTTAAGTATAATGTACCGCTTATGCGTCTTCAAGAATAGAAATTGATCGCTTAAGCGGATTTTTTCGTATGAAGCGACTAAAAGAATATGGGTGATTATGTCAGCAATAAACCTTAATTTTTTCACTTTATTTTTAATATCTAAATATATTAAAAGATATAGACTTCTCAAATGACAGGTGGTTTTAAGATGTCAAATATATACGTATGACAAATAAACCTTTAAAACATTGTTATGTTCTTCTACTCAACAAAAATGAGCGTTCCATTTGCAAGCTACTTCCAGCTTCTCTTCAGCTTCTCTTTTTGCTAAAAAGAACGCATGTGTGCATTAAAACTTAAGAATTACTCTTGGCTCTATAATAAGCGGAAGCATGTATTTTATATACTTTACCCGAAAACAAAGCCTGAAGATTTTTAATTCATATTTTAAATTCTCGTATTATATAATTATTGAAGGCATTCGAATCTTCGAAATGAAATATTAGTCTCACTTCATTATAAATTTTAATTAAAATAAACAAATTTTATTTGCTTAAAAAAATTAAATTATAATTAACTATTTTATATAATAATGAGATTGTGGTTATATGTATCACCTATTTTTATTTAAAATTAAAACACAACCTTTACTCGTATGTTTGAAATTTCTTTTATAACTAAATTCGTTGATCTTATATTATTCTATTCTATACTACTACTACCGCTGTGGTGAGTATGGGTATATGATAGGATACCTAATCTGGCCGCCTATTATTCTAGCTATATCCCGTTGGGATAGCTTCAATAGGTTGTCCGTTCTTTTGTTCTCGTACGACGGTCATATTTACTTGGTCGTACGGTATGAGGTTAATTCTTTCCACCTTCTATTTGCTAGGGATAAATAGTGGAGAAAGACACAGTAATGTAATATTGTGTTGATAGCTTATATTCTTTAGCTCGTCAGAGAATTTTCTGACAATCTTAGTGATTATTGTCGTAGAATTCAGAGCCGCGATAGCCGCTTGACTATCCGAGACAATGGCAATGCTTCCCACGAGAGAAGTATTGTCGCTAAGCAATTTGCATGCATTCCAGATTCCCAGCATTTCAGCTTAAAGAAACACACTGGATTTATTGGGAAATCTGAAGGTTTTTTCTATTTTGAGTTTTTCTGTATTGACATCAGTACCATGAGTGAAGAGTGCGATTTTTACTCTTAATATAATCAAATTATTTTATATAGTAATTATTATTTTGTTTTATGTTGTTTAATATTTCATATAAACAAACTTTGATACTAAGTTAAATACTTGCTTTAAGAAATTACTTAATACAAGTGTTATTATGTTCTATTATACCATGGGTTCGAAAAAGGAAGCTTTTTTTTAAACTTTTTAGTTACTTCTACTTTGGTTAAATTTCGAATAAAACCCTACTATACTTACAGTGATCTAAACCAATCTTTATAACTTAGATATAGAACTTATGGTATAGTTAGTACGTTTACATAAAGAACTGGTCATCTAAAACCAAAGATAAATCCAATGATATTTCAAATCAAAATTTTTATATAATTGAAATAATAAAAACAAAAAAGTCCAGTGCGCCATCTTTTGCAAAATTTTACCATACTCTTTTTGAATTTATGGATGAATAAACAAATCAACAAAGCGCAACAAAAATAAAATTGACTGCAATGCTGCATTAGATATTTTGTATACATATATTTACAACATTACTCGAATAAAACATTTCTATTCATTTCTTTTTCATAAACTCATATTTCATTTATTCACTTTTTGAAAATAAATAAAAAAAAAATGGAAGTCTTTTATTTTTTAAACACTGCATACCATTTTTTTAAATATTTGTATATATTTACATCTATAGTACTCAATAAAAGTAACCATATTTGCTATATTTACCAGCATTTGGTGTTATTACTTATAAAAATATTCAATTCATTCAATTCAAGTTTATTGACCTTGTTTCAATTTGTTTTTTATTATTTTTTTTTTTTAGAGTTGTGAAAAGAAAGAGAAAGACTGAAAAAAACAAAAACAGAGTAAAAATAAAGAAAATCTGTAGGCGCCGCCGTCTTTTACATATTTTTTTTTTTTTCAAATAGGTTACATATAATATAATTTAATCATATACTCGTACATACCATGTTTTCACTATAAAAATTTATAATAAAAATTGTAATTATTTTTTTTCAAATATGTCAAGTTGGTCTTAAAACATTTTTGTCATAATCTATACATTGGTAATAAAATAAAGATTAATAAAATAGACACCAATAAATTTAACTAATTTTTTGCCTTAAATAAAATATGGTCATAAATATCAGTATTATATTTATAAACAAGTAATAATTTTACTATTGATATTAAATTATAAGTATTGGACCGGATATATTATAATTTAATTAATTTGAATAAATTGTCAATTTCGTATTTAAAAATTACAAGTACTTATGTACGTACCCATATATTGTAGAATAGAGTGTGTCAGATAACTCTGACTATATTTTATACAAGTTGTCCGTATTACCATCAATAGACGGTAATATCATATGACTGAAGTTCATTTGATCGAATACAAATGCGAAATTAGGAATTTTCAAAAATTTTAGAGTTTCAAATCAAAACAAGAGTACTTCCCTTTTTTTCAAAATGTTAATTTTTATCTAAGAAACCCAAGTCAAATAAAATAAAAATTTGTGTACTTAATTCAAGGATCTTTAAGGTCTTTATTAAATTTCTTTAATCTCAAAAAATAATGATTAACCGTTAGGAAGTTACACAGTCAAATTTTTACAGCAAATATATGATAATTTATTAAATATAACGGTTATATATTGGAATCTAATACGTTCATTACCGATAAACCAAAAAATTAGTATATAGCCACATGTATATGCCCAATAGAATAAGACCCGGTTTCTTTTTCCTATACCAACCGTTCTGATCATAAGCGGCCTCTTGAAGGATGTTGAACAATTATCCGATCGGTATTGTAAAATGTCAAAACTTTTCAAAGTTAAAATTATTGAAAATCGAAAATTAATAGTAATTAATATAGGATTGTTTTTCTTTCTTTGACATACCTGGAATATGTGCACCCTTTGTCGAAACACCCTGTATAAATATCATTTTCGATATAAACTTTAAATGATTTGAAAGCTTTACAGATTTCTGTAAATAATTCAAATAAAATAAAATTCTAATAAATTTCCTCGATATACTTCATTTGACTTGGACAGTTTTATTTCAAAGTTCAATTTACATGAAGTCCATCGTATTTCATTCGAATTCTTGAGAACATATAATTCTAATTGAGGACATATTACAGTTTAAATGTTTTTCGAATTTGATCAAATAGCAATTAAATGAATCTACTTTCATATTTTAAATTAACTACTATACTACTTACATTTTTTGCATATTTTCAAAAGATTTTGTAAAAATGTTCCTATATAGTTTCACTCTACCCGTTCGTCTGTATGTTTACAAAAACCTTTACATCGTTTGAAATAAAGAAAAAAAATTTTAAGCACGGGTAGGTATTGCAAAAAAAAAAATTATAGAAGAACTTTTTCCTGTAGCCCCACCAGTTAGGAAGCTACAGTCCCCCAAAATTGGAAAAAGCCTATATTTAAATGGTTATAACAACAGTTCTGTTAGGAATTTTTTTTATCTGAAAACGGTAAAAGACAGCTGATTTTATAAGCTTTTTAAATTTTTAAAAGGGAAATGAATATAGGGTTGCTATACGGAACTAAAATTTACTATTATGCAAAACCTAATTTTTGCAAAATTTTTGGCTCCAAATATCTTTTAAACGGTTCAAGCTAGAGACTTGAAATTTTGGGAGAAGTTAAATCCTTATAAATTAGTTGGAGTGGGTTAAAAAAAATTTTTGTCACCCCCCCTGTTAAGGAGCTATAAGGGCTCGATATTGGGCGTAAGTGAGATTAGATCCTCCTTAAGAAATTTGACAACCTCCCCATTGAAGGGCTATTAGGATTTGAAAATTAAAAATTTACTGTTTTTATAAGTAGGCAGTAATTTAGTCACCAGTGTATATATTTCCTAAATTCAACGTTAACATTGAAGCTCCAACATTAAATTTCGATAAAATACTAAGTAGAAAACACTATATAATTTTGAAGATGTGCTTTTTTAAAAACCCTGTGTTTTTTTATCACTTGTTATATACTACAATTAAATTATAAATTAGTAAAAGAATTATAGCTATTAATATTCAATCACATTTAAAACAAATGAAACAATTTAAATGCAAAAGATAATCTTAAGAAGTGTACATTCAAAGCAAAATTTAATATTTGAAAAATATTTTAGCAATATTGTTATCCAAATGCATACAATACAAAAAATAGGTGTGATTTCTACCAAGGTGTACATATATGTTTCACCATATTTTTACAATTTAATAGGAAGAATGGAAGGTATATGAAAAACAAAAACATTGATGAAATGATTGAACTTGACTTTTCTTGTTTTTTATTCCTTTTATATATATATATATATATATATTGCATTCAAATTAATTTCATTTCAATGAATTTTAAATATATAAAAAATATTTCTGATATGGTCTAAAAGATATTTAATTATGTTTATGAAATGACACCTACTCACGTTTCAAAAAGTCAAGTACGAGTACATGTATTCATTTCAAACAATTTTTTCTAATGAATTTTAAACTTAAAAAAAAAATTATTAAATTACAGGTGAATTATTCTTTAAATTATCTTTAATATATTATTATTCAATGTTTTCTATTTAATATTAGAGCTTGATATGGCGGGTGATTAGCATTTTTTATTATAATGAATTCCTTATAAATTGAACATTTGTTAATATAGTTATAATTAAGTACTTATTTTCGAATACTTATTTTGTATTTGAACTGCTTATAAATTACTTTTAAAAAATTTGTTGAATATTTTATTTATTCTTTATAATTCATCTAATTGTTCTGGATCATAAACATTTTAATCATAAAGTTGATTTAACCGGCACCTTGTATATCTAATTACAAAACAGATGATCTAATTAGTCATACAGATAAAAACAGTTTTAATTTCATTTTGCACAACTAAGAAGCTAAGGTATAAGCCAAACTGAAATTCATTATACGCTAGCAAATTTTTTAAATGAAATGAATTGAGTCGGTGACACATGATTATTCTATTTATTTCGAATTTCCGAATTATGTTCTGATAAATTTTAATCTATAAAATTTCTAGATAAAAAATATATATACAAAAAAATAAAAATTTTAAAATTTCCATTTAAATATATTAAGTAATAAATTTTAAAATTAATTTGATAAATATTATATTAGTTTACTTATTTGTATGTAATATTGTATGATAAAGTGCCTTTAAATCTTTTCAAATTATGATCTGAATAGCTTTAAAGATTCGAATAACTTCCAAGGCAGAGAAATCACGAATCCTTTCACATTAATAATTATCAAAATGGTGCAGGGTTAAAAGCCCTATAACCAAAAGACCTAATCAAATTTTTGACCCTATTTGGTAAGTCTTAATACTTACAACGGCCTTCTGACTTAGATAAATAAGTCTCATGGAACTTCTGACCCGAATAATTAAGTAAACAGTACCAATGGGACTTTTGGCGATGGGACGTTTGACTCTGCACCATCAAAATATCTTGAACTCAAGTCAAGTACTAGCACTGAAGAAGTCTGCATGTCGTAGGCAAAATACTGGTATTTGTAAAAATAAATAATTTTAGTGAAATTAAAAGGAAACTAAACCCAAATCTAAACCCAAGTATCCAGCTGGACTATTCCATTAACAATATTGTAACTCTTAGTTAATTTATTTGATTGAAAATATTCTTATTTAATTAATGCATGTTGTTATTTATGAAGTAAAATAAAAACTAATTAAAATAAGTACTTATTTTAATAAAGTCAAATTAAATTCCACCAAAGTTACTCATCATTACTCTGATTACTTTAAGTGAAATTGTATGCAAATTAAAAAAAAAAAAATATTTTTAAAATAGCAATATTGCTACATTTTATAAAAGCAGTATTGTTACTTCATAATTTGAACTCTTTCTTATGTATACTGTCCATCATATCAGTTTCATTTTATTCTTCAATAATATTTTTTTATACAAATCTTCTTCTATAATAAAAAATTTATAGTCTTCTTCAATTAAAATTTTCTAGACACTGAACTCAATTAATTTTAAATTAATTTCCGTTGTGAAATGGAATTAAAAAAAAATATAAAATTAAAATAAAACTATTACAAAATATTAAATTTTAATTATTAAATTTTTGTAAATAAAAATAATTAATCCAGGCCTGGGCAATTGTAATTTAAGAGCCGGGGTAATCATAACTATAAATTTCTTTTTTTTATATAAAAAACTTGGAACTCCGAAAATGGTAGTTAGAAGTTACAAGCATATATACATAACAGCAGCGAGTTAAGACCCAGAACTGCCATAGTAATTTTATCACATGAATTTGAAGTATAATAAATTTGACATTTGAATTTCAAACTGTTTGACAGCCACTAATCAGAAGATACCATTTCATTTCAAATGTTTCCTAATTAAAAAATTGCTTAACTTTTTTCAAAAACTAAACTCGTAAGTATTGTTTAGGGGTCTCGGTAGATTAGCGGGCAAGTATTTAGTGGGTGGTTAAGTACAGGATATGTAATATTTAATTGAAAAAATAACTTTTCTTTACAAATCTCCTTGGTAACCAAATATAATTTAAAATATACTATATATAAAATAAATAATATTACTTATAAAATATTAAGTATTGGTAGTGGAATGCATAACGGGCCTAAAGGTCTACGTATTAGAATGGCACATACTATCTTCATAAAAAACAACAACAATTGTATTACAAATTTTAATAAAAAATACGTTGGGTTGCTAAGATTTATAAATAACTATTAGGTGGAGGTGGATAAATAATATAATTGGGTCGCTTTTGTTTTGAGTTACCCAGTCCTGAATGTAATTTGAATAACAAATACTTATGTTTGTACTTATTTTTATTTTCATTCTTTTCTTTTTGAAAATTGAAAAATTACAAGATTTACCTCTACATTCAGGTCTGAACCTATTATTCACCTCATATTACATCATATACTCGTATATACACAAAACCTTCCCATTGTATTTAAAATTATTATTAACTTTTATGAATCGATTTTGTGTTTTTTATTTTTAATTTTCTTTATTCTTCCATTATTCATAATTCTCGCATATTATTGTTTATTTACTTATATTAAAAATAATATTTACAAATTTTTTTTTTTTTTTACTTCTAAAAATAATGTAATTTTCAAGTACAATGCGAAAATCTAAATTTATTCATAAAAAAAATATACAATAATAAAAACAAAATTGGTATAACGTATTGTATTGTATTTCTAAATAATTTTGTAATTACTATTAATAACTGAAACGCAGTACAGCTTAAACATAAAAAATAAAATAAAAACTGATTACAATTCGCAAATATATATAATATAATCTAATCTTCTCAAAAAAAAAGTACTCAAATCGTTTTAAGTTAATCATTTAAGTTACAATTTTTTTTTTTATTATTATTATTATTTATTAATAATCGCATTTTTTGTTTTTTAATATTAAACCAACCGACAATTTCACAAATTGGATATGTATAAAAATTTTTTTTTATCCTTGAGATAAAGTCTATATCTCTAATTAAATGCCTTGTATTTAAGTACTTGTTTTTTTTTT
Source organism: Dolichopus griseipennis (assembly GCA_963082915.1). Classification (NCBI taxonomy): domain Eukaryota; kingdom Metazoa; phylum Arthropoda; class Insecta; order Diptera; family Dolichopodidae; genus Dolichopus; species Dolichopus griseipennis. The sequence continues at coordinate 359,645,984 of OY720441.1, forward strand.
ATTATTATTCATCTGCGATTACATATACAGGGTGATTGAGACAGGATTGAATAATAATAAAGTATATTTGAAGGAGTGATTAAAATCAGTTAAAAAGCTTATGCCCTTAATTCATGATCAGGTCGTATAAGAATTTGTTTACATCTTGAAAGGTATAAGTACTTACTTACAAGTTACAATAAAGTAATTATAAATGCACTCATAAAAGTTTTTTTAGAAGAAAGTAATTTTGAACAGCACATATTGTTTGTAAAGCTGATGAGCTTTCTAACGGTAAATCAATAATTTTTGAGATAAAAGTAATTTAATAAAGACTTTACAAAAGATTAAGTCCCATTATTTGAAAAATTAAGGGTAAAGTACCAGTACTTGTTAGAACATTGTTTTATGTGAATATTCTCTTTATAATTAACCCAATTGATATTGAAAATCATAACCAAATGAACAAAATCACCCTGTATCGGAAATTAACATTAATGAGTATATAATACAATTTTAAATTCTATTGAATTCATTATATTTTGCTTTTTTTTTAATGTATGTTTTGGTATATTTACTTTCAATAGAGAAAAAAAATAAGCAAAATACAATTTATAGCCGGCATTTTACAATCAAATATATATATATATAATATTGTATATAAGAAAAGAAAACTAAAGTTACGTAGACAAAAAAATATATTGAAGATAAACGATAATATTTAGCATAGAAACAATCTTTTTTTTTTTTTGATTGACAGTTAGTGGATAAATGAAATAACACCCAAATAAATAGAGTCACAAAAAAGTAACTTTTTTAGACAAGGTTTTTTAGTCTGAAAATAATAAAAATTATAAACTAGACTTGAAATTATTAAAAGCATCTGACGACTCGGAACAGGTAGTTGAATTTTAAGGGGTACTTACTCTAAATATGAATATTCATACATTTTTAATCACATATGTTTTTAGTACTGAAGAAACTAAGCTTGAATATGTTTATGGGACCCGAAATCTATTTAAACTTAATACGGTGTTCATAACACAGATTTAAATATGTTTAACTCAATAAACAAGTTCAATATTTTTTGATTAATCTTAAATATTCGATAAAATTTTTTTTGACATTTCTGAACTAGTTTAATATTTAAACTTGTTCTTTTCAAAGATTGTCACTTATATTTTTGCCATAAGATCGATTTTTTTTTTTTAGATGTATCGAAATTTATGAAAACTATATCATATCCCTTTTATGTATTATTTTATAGAACAAAAAAAAGGTGGAGGCGAAATATTAAATTTTATTATATTTGCTGTCAAAGTTAACTCAGTTGTGTAGTGTGAAGAAAACCAGTTTATCTCTTGTTAAACATCCTTAGTGTGTTACAAAGCTACTAAGTACAAAGAAAAGTGCTTGAATGTCGTGAAGAAGATTAAGTTACAAAGCTAAGTGCTTAAATGTCTTTTTTAATATTTTTAATTCAACTTCCTTCGCATAGTTAGGTCTAATGTCATCAGCTAAAATTTTTTACTTATTTATTATCATATCAGTAATTATAAAAAGAAAACTTAATACAAACATTTTTTTTTATTGTGATTTAAAAACAAATACTAAAAAACAGAAATAAAAATTTTAAATAAAAAGCATATCAATTATCTTATCACAAGACATTAATTTAATTGTTTTAATATTACAATCATTTTCCTATTATATACATATCTATTCTACTATTACTATACAGTAACAGTAGAATTCTTATAATATTAACTTTAACTTGGAAATATAGATTTTCTAATCAATTTTATTTTTAATTAAAATGCTGACAATTGAAATTATGAAGATATAATTTTAAGGTTAAAAAACATACTTGCGTCAGCTTTTTTTAATCGATTTATATTAATCGATACGTAAGTAATTGATAAATAACGTATTGGAAAACTAATGTATCAGTCATAATTATATGAGAACTCTTGTGAATCCAAGTTTAAAGCAAATATAATTTTAAACTAAAATCAAATTCATATAAGAGTGCAGTATTTAAATTCTATTAACGCTGATAGTTAATTAAATTTAAATTAAAATTGGTTAATAATGTTAGTTAGAATCAACATATCAAATAGATTCGCAAAGAACTTTGGTTTCTTCTGATTTAATCAAAAAAAATATATTATCAGAATAAAAATTAGTAAAATAATTAATTTTTTTTCTATCTTGGGTTAAAAATATCAAACAATTATTCAAAATAGCTATACAATAAACTTTAAACTATTGAGTATTTTTTAATTCATGAAATTTATAAACAAAACAATGTCAAAAACGCTGTCATGTACTTTTCATTGTGAACACTCCTTTGTTAATTACGTAATGAAAGCAAAACGAGAGCGTCATTGTAGATAGGCTAGAACGGTGAAGCTACCGTAGCTGGAAATTTATTTCTTGTTAGATCTTTTGAAATGTAAAACTTCCCCCTCTTTTAAAAAAGCTCCGATTCCCAAATGCTAAAATGAATCTATTGTAGTTCTCATGAAAAATATCTCCCCCATTATCCCATATCCATCTTATTTGTTCTATTTACTTTTTTCTCATCTTTTTGCATCAAGCCAAGTTTTCCCCACCTAAAGTCTTAACTCTTACGTAAAATACTTTTTCTTCAAATCTTTAAACAAAAAAACTTCAATGACACACACTCTAATAGATCAACTCTACTGTACTTTTGAACAAACAATATACAGTAATGCAATACTAATCATTAACGAGTAAATACTGAGTAAAATTAAAACAATTTGAAAGAAAATTAAGTAAAAATAATAAAATATAAAAAAAAAAAAACTTAACAAAATGCAATTATGAAATTAAAAATGTAGAAAAAGTTATCAGTCTTCGTAAATCGTAATATTTAATTAAAATGAAAAAAAAATTAAAAGTTAAGTTTTCATTTTCTAACTTTTTAAAAAATGACATGTAACAATTATTTTTAAAAATAATAGATTTTAATTTAATGTTGTTTTTCATCATTAAAAAAATAAATTTAAATTGAAAAAAAAATTTAAATTTGCAAGGCTAAAAATTGACAGGTTAACTGTAAAGTTTAGAAAAAAAAAACATGTAAACAGCTATTTACATTTCAAACACGTACTATGACACAATTGACAGCAAAATTTATTTAAAATAATGAATTGAAAAAAGCTGTATTTAAATAATTAAAAAAAAAAATCAAGGTGAATTTCTTAAAAAATTTAAATTAAAAATTAATTATTACTTGTAATCAGGTAGGGCAATTTTTTAATCTAATGAAATTTCCCTAGCTATTGGCTACCTATAGTTATGTATCATACCAATTACAAATAATATTTGCCTTAAAATTCTGCAGTAATTAATTAAGTACTCCAGCTCTCTAATTCTTTACAAGTCGAATTTTATTAAAAACATTTGATTTGACATGAATTTGCTAATGTTTCAGCTATTCGATTCCCGCATACCAAAATCGTTTATTGTATACTTTATTAGTGAAAGATCAATATATGGATACAAAGCAGCTTCAAATGAGAAATATCACTCAAAAAACCAGGTTACAGAATTTAAGGCCCGTATTCCTTCGGATAATAAGCCTTTTGTTTAACTATCTACTACTTTAAGTATCCAACTCTCGAAAAACCTAGATTAGGACGTCATTACTTTATTACAATATCCCTGTCCAACCTATTTATTACATAAATTGTTTAAGATTAGCAATGGCTCCAATTGTAAATATACCATATAAATCAATCGGCTTATTCGGTCGCGGCTTAATTATTCCTTTATAAAAATAATAATTTATATGCGATAATCGCTTCAAGTTTTGAACGCATCGCGACTCTAGTAAATGTTAATTGTTAAAGAAAAATATGCAGAAAAGTTCCAGATTACTTATTTAATTTTATAAAGTAAAATTCTTAATATATTACTTAAAAATAAGCACAACAGTTAATTAGTAGCTAATCTTTTCTAATTCTACTCCATATTTAAAATCCTATCACATTAAATTACAAATCTTATTCTGCAATCCTTTACAAGCTTTAATTATTGAACTTCATTAAGTGTTGCCGTTGCTATTTACATCTCTTATGTTTATATAATTTCTTAATTTACTTAATTACTATATTAATAGAGAAAACAAAGTATATATATACATGTACGTATGTACTGTTAAATAATTATAAAAAACATTTAAGTTTAAACGTAAATGAACTCATAAAGATAATAAAAAAAAAAACATAAGTATCTCCATCTTTTAGCAAAAAAAAAGAACATTAAAATTAACACTCATCACAATTATAAAAGAAAACAAAATAAAAAAAATTGCAATGGAAACGTAGAGCATAAAACATAAAACACTGAACAATATTTAAAAAAAAATATATAATATATATATAAATTAAAGAAAATGTCTTCATAAATAAATAAACAAAAAAATATAAATAAGAAAACATGCAAAGAAATTTGTATGAAAAAAAAAAATACAGAGTGTCACAAAAATCATTTCTATATACTGAATGCAATGAATGATTTTATGTAAAAAGTTTCAATATCGAGTATTCAACTCAGTTTCCATTATTCTATGTTATGGAATTTTTCATTCTAATATTCTTAAACATCTTCACTAATTAGGCACCTTGTAAATACTGATAAAGGCTAATTTTCATTACGGCAATTTTCTAGGCAAAAGTTAGAGCATAGGCAGAAGATAGAGTATCCAATCCGATTATCGATTAATCGGTTAATCGTATTTTTTTATCCATTTTCGATTAATCGGAATAATCGGTTTTTTTTAACGATTACTAGGTTTTTTATAATTTAAAAAAAAAACGAAAAAGATGTATATTTTTATTGGCAAAATATGAGCCTATATTTTCTAAATGTTTCTCTTCAGTATAAAAAAAATCTACTTATTCATCAAATTACATACATACTTAAATGCAATATCTATAAACATACATTAAAATTATGTAGAACTAAATGTGTGTACTGTGTAGGCAACCAAAAAAAAAATTCCATTGAAAATATTATGATGATGAATATTAAAAAAAGAAATTCTTTTGATGAAGCTGGAGAAGGTCCATCGTCTGCAAAAATTAAACCCTGCGGGAATAACATTTTGCATTTTGTTAAAAAGGAAACTTTAAATGAAATTCTAGCAAAATGCGCTGCAAAGGATGGATTTTCTTTGCAAGCTATTTCAAAAAGTGAAGCAATAATAGGGTTTGTAATAAGTCGAAACTTAAATATGCCTAAAAGTGCAACAACTATAACAAAAAAAGTAATGGATTTTTACGAGGAAAAAATTGTTGAAGTACAGAAAGAATTGCAAGCTTTGAAAAAAGATGATTTTAAATTCAGTATTACAGTGGATGAATGGACTGACAATCGTGTAAGAAGATATATGAATGTTACACTTCATTCCATACATAAATCGTTTGTTCTTGGCTTGATTCCTATTGAAGGGTCTTGTAGTTCTGAAAAAACTTTGGAATTGGTAAGAAAGCGATTGCATGAATTTTTAATTGATTTGGACTGTGATATCGTAGCTTCAACTCATGATGGTGCTGCAGTGATGGTAAAATACGGAAGACTTCTTAAAGCTACTAGTCAACTTTGCTATAATCATGGAATACATTTAGCTTTTGTCGAAATTTTTTATAGCAAAATGTCACATTTAGGACAGAGGCAGATAGAAGAAACTGAGAATTATCTAGAAGAAAACGATTACTGTGAAGATGATAATTCTGAAGATGAAAATGAGAATGAAAGTAATTTTTATCATGATGCAAATCTTAATTTCGATATTCTTGATCTAGATGATGAACATGTCACAATTCGTCCAGATATAGGACAAGTATTGTCAGAAACGCGAAAAACCATTAAGTTTTTTAAAAATTCGAATTTAAGAAATGGAATTCTTCAAAAACATATCAAAGAACAAGAAAATAAACATCTAAGTTTGCTTTTGGACTGCAAAACGCGATGGAATTCCCTGGTTCCAATGGTCAGACGTTTTCTAAAAACTAAGGATTGTATCAACAAAGCCTTAGATGAAATAGGTGTGAATAAGATTAAAGAAGAAAACATAATTTTATTGAAAGAAATTTTATTAGTTTTTGAACCGGTGGAGCTTGCGGTAACTGAATTAAGCAAAAAAGATTGTAATTTATTGAAAGCGGAAGCTATTTTTATATACGTTTTCAAAAAGTTAACTGAGCTGAACACAAAGCTATCACTTGAAATGCTTGAATCTTTAAAAAAACGTGTCAATGAGCGCCGAAATAAAGATCTGGTGCCTCTTTTATATTTTTTAAAAAATTGCACATATCCAAAAACAAATGAATTTTTTACTTACTGATCAAAGGTTATCATAAAAACACTAGCAAATCAATTGTATAGTCAATTGTTTCCAGCTAACCTTGTCGAAGAAGAGACTTCAATTATAGATGACGAATTGTCAGATTCAGAGGATGATAAATATTTAAAAATGCAGAAAACAATAAATTCCTTTTTAACAGTTCCAAAACCAGCTTCTTCAAATAAAATTGAGAAAGATTTTAAATATGTTGAGGCAAATGGTATACGCACTAACAGTTTAGAAAAATTATATAATGCTTTATTAACGATTCAACCTACTTCAACAGCCAGTGAACGTGTATTTTCAATTTCAGGAAATTTTATGACGAAAATTAGGAGTCAATTAAACATGCAAACTTTAAATGGGCTGGTATTTTTAAAATATTATTTTTTAAATAAAGTTTAATACACTGAATTTTTTTTAATTTGTTTCTTTTCTATATTTTTTTATTTTAATGTGAATTTTTGAACTTATTTTTCTGTATAAATTTTAAAATGAATTTTTTAACTTATTTTTCTGTTATTTTTATTTTATTGTGAATATCTTAAGTCATTTTACTGTAGATACTTTAATACTATTTTTATGTAAATTTTTTAAGTTATTTTCTAATTAAAAAATAAAAAAGTTAGAACTAAATTGTGTCTATCTTTCCTTTTATTTTTAATTCCGATTAATCGCTTAATCGGTTATTGTCTAAAATAATAATCGACTATTCGGTTAATAGAAAATCGAATAATTTGGGATCTCTAGGCAGAAGATACAAAAATACTATTTGTGCGACAAAGAAAAAACGATAAATTACTGGGAGAAACATCCATAATCCTTGGAGAGTCATCCACAATCCTTAGACAAGTATTAAGAGAGTGCCATAATCCTTGGCAAAAAGATATTCTCTAAGCTCATTTTCCTATAAAGTTGCTACTACATACAAAAAAAATTTTTTGCATACTATTACATATTTTTATGGATACATGACATTTGAATTTTGTAAACAAACAAGCGAATGTAAACAAAGAAAAAAAATATTTTATATTATGGTTTGGAGAACGAATTTTTATTTAAAATTATTTGAAATTGATTAAAATTTTATCATTTATTTTAAATTAATAAAATTTTAACTTTAAATTGAAAAATTCGCGAAATATAAATTTAAAAATTAAAAAATAAGGTTATGTAATTTTTTTTTGTCAAAAGATATAAAAAAATTTTAATATAAATTTAATCAGTTTACTCTTTCTCTCCTGTTGAGAGTATACTATATACCTCTCTTTCTAAAGTCAAGAATACTGGGCAAAATTTTCTCATGAAAACCTGCCTTAAATAATTATATCAAAGTATTCAATTCCGTTTCCATTATTCTATGTTATGGAATTTTTCATTCTAATATTCTTAACATTTTCACTAATTAAGCACCTTGTAATTAATTTTGTTAATTTACTTGAATTTTTAACAATTAATATAATGTTGTATATATATGTATGTACAAGTGTATATAAACGTTTAGTACCTGATGCGTCAAAATGGAGGTGTTAAAATACGTATAATTTAATTTTTTTGTTTTATGTTAAATAAAAATCGCAGTGTTTTTTTTTTTTTTTAAAAACTATGGATTCCATTGCACCTCTTTTTATATATTTAATATTATTTATTTATTATTTTTTAAATAGTTTTTTCATATTTTATGAAGTTATGTATACGTATAGGAAATCTTTATTATTTATAAATTTTTTTACTATATACAGTATTCACCACCATCAGTGAATAACTTAAGATAAACTTTAATGAAATTTGTAAATATGAGTATCTGATGAGTTTTTGCAAAATATCTGATGAGTTTTTGATAAATTACTCTTTAAAAGAGTAAGAGATTTGAACTTAAGATAAGTTATTGACTATTATTTTATTCATCCAATAATTAAACATTTAGATTTTTTTGGAATGTAAATTTTTTTATTTGTATAGAGTTAAATAAAGTTCATAGTTTATAATAAGTTCATAGACTTTGACATTAACTTATTACTTATTATATGATTATTATAGATTAGAAATTTTAATTTTAAAAGAAAACTTTAAATATATTTTTAGAAATTGCAAATAGAAATACTAAAAATTTTATGTTAAGTAGGAGGGCTTCAAGTGGCTGTAGTTATTTAAAACAATTGAAACTCTTTTCTATAAGATTTGTGTAAATAAGATAGACCAGCAATACCAAACAGATTCAAGTTACAAAAAAAAGTAATTTTAGAAAATTTTAAATTACATGTAAGTAACTATTTTTAAGTAATATAAATTTTACATTTTATTTGACAACTTTTTTTAAATATAAAAACTTCCATTAAGTTGAAAAAAAATTATAAGTTAAAATGACTTGAAGAAAATATCGATTGATCTGCTCAAGCAGCAGAAATGATTAACTTTCGAATTTGTCAAGCTGTAAGTACTTTATGTGTTTTTTTTCAGTATTTGATAACTTCTTACAATTTTAAGTAAATTAAACAATATTAAGTACTTAGTTAAAAATTTAGTAGATATAATTACAGTTGATTTCAAAAATTTGCAAATTTTCATAGTTTTTGGATTATAAGGGACGTTTTGCAAAAAACTAGTTTATACTGCGAATTTTTACACAGGACTGTGCAATTTTAATTTAAAAAGTAATCGCATAATAAAACAAAATTTAAAATCCTTTAACTGTATTCTAACCAATAGATAATCTGACCAATGACGTAGTGGTAAAGACGCCGCCTTTCATGTGGAAGGCCTCGGATTCAAACCCCGGTCAGATCATTTCTAATAAAAAAAAATATCGTAAAATTGTATAATTATATCGTAATAGTTTATATCGTAAATAAAATAAGATTTAATAAAAATATAAAAATAATTCTTGTGTAAGATTATAGATGGCGCACAAAGTTAACATTTGTGCATTCATATTTCATAACCTTATACAATAGCTACAACCGAGTAATCAACGGCTTATTGAATATTATGATTAAAGAAACTGAAGCCTATTTTAAAATAAACTTGGTGAATGCCCTAAACTCCTTAAAGGAGTGGAAAAGGAATATAAAAAAAAAACCAATAGATAAATGTGTGAACAATATGATTTAATCAAAATAATTACAAATTTTACATATATATAAACGACTAACTATTGGAAAAAAATGTAAGGAGGTTTTCTTACTATTAAGTACTTTCAAAAACGAAACTCTTTTAAATTACTTTGTTAAAGTTAATTGGCAGTTTGAAAAATTAACAACCAGCCCTTTAGTACTGGGGTGAAATAAGGCCAATTTTTCAATTTTAATAAAATTTTGGAAAGTTCTACGTAATTTTATATCCTTCATAAAATGCAATTAATTAACCAAAGATTACAAAAAAAATATTCATTTCATGATAACAGCGGGTATCTTTAATATGAAAAAATATTTAACTACAAATTTATTGAACTATAGTAACTATTCCATAAAAGTATTTTTAAATTATTTAAAAAAATGTAATCCCCATAGTACACTATTCGATCAATCAACTTCAGTTACGATTTCTAAATTTAAACAAAACAAAAAAAAAATATGATATGACATGACATGTTATAATTACATATTTTCAAAATTTTATTCAAATATATGGTACTCAAATGAAAAATGTATTAAGAAATATTTGGCTACTATGTAAATAATTTTTTTTTTTTTTTTTAAACATGTTATCAATTTAAATTCAACATATAAAGAAAATAATATTAATAATAAAGAGTTATTAACCAATTGAGTTATGACAATTTAGCGACCAACCATATACTATTGTATATATGGACTCAATATGTACTCAATTGGTAAAATGTACTTGAAAAGTCTTATCGCATGATAAGTTTTATTGTTATGTTTGAATAAACATTTTTAATTGTTAAACTTAATATATACTTAAGAATATTATGAAACTTTTAAAAATTAATTTAAATAAATTAACAATATAATTTTGGAGAAAATATATATAGTTCACAATTTTAGCTTCTTTTTAGTTGAGTGAGTAATCAGTAATCATAAATCAGTTTCAATATATCCAAAATTCACTTTGAATATTTAAAATATCTTATTGATATCAAAACTTTGATTACCTAATTATAAATAATGAATTGAAGTATTTCTCCTCTTAAAATGTTGAAAAAATGTCAAAGAAATGATACAGATATCAAAAAACCACACTTACTCCCTAAAAGTATGCAATTTTTTTTTTAAATTGTAATATAATCCCAAAACACTTTTTAATTCTAACTTATAATTTAAGCCATATTAATACAAATTAGGCTTTTTTTAGTTAAACGAATTAACAATAACTGTCATTTAATATTGTTAAAAATTAAAAATAAATTTATTTCTAAAAGTTACTGAAGGAATTACACACACGCATAATGTAAATAAACTTTGAACTCTTGACTACAAATTAAAACCACACATCTAAAACCATTGTGAATGAATATATAGAAACTAAAAACAAAATATTACAATTACTTATATTATGTCATAGATACATTGAGTACAGAAACAAGTTAGAAACATTTTTAAAAACAGCATGTGATTTTTTTTTTATATTTTTCATTGAAATTTTTTAAGGAATGAGGAAACCATAACTGTATATTTGGCTTCTTTTATTTTATTGTAGTCTCAAAAGCGGATTATAATTTACTCTTCAATTGAAATTTTTTATTTTATTAAAATCAATATTTTTGAATGAAAGTAAAAAAAAAAAATTAAAGTTGTTAAATAAAATACTGATTTACAATCATAGATACATATTTTTGGAAAAAGTGACGTATGTTAACATCAAGTTTATTGTATGTGAAAGTAAAATTGTACAGATTTCTAAGACAGTAGTGAGTACAGGTTGGTAGTCTTACCATCGATCTTTTCCCTTTCAAAATAATCGGATAACACTGGTAATGTATGTGCACTAACTAATAAACTGTTCAAAAACTCGATATATAAAAATTTCAATATTTCACATCAGTAATGAAAGCTTCATTTTAGTCAGTTAAGTTCTTTTTCCGCAATTTGCTAATTCTCTTAAGATTCTCTTAATTAAATTCTCTTAAGATCGAAAAATTTGTACCATATTTTTTGTAAGTCACTGTACTTGAAAAAAAAAATATTTAAATTAACATATATGTACAAATGTATGACATAAGCTGTTTTCCTATGCACTTTTCTTTTTAACAGAAGCTTTTACTTAATTATATATTTGTACATATATTTATATATATATATATATATATATAAAAAAGAGTGGTCATTGAGTTCGGTCAATAACTCTTGAACACAATGTTAAAGAAATTATAGTAATTGTGCGTGGATTTATGCGTAATCACATTTTTCTATTATTTGTGTTTTGAGGTTATTTTTATTTATTGAACTGAGCTGTCCTTTTTTTATAATAATTGAGTCTTTTTTTTTTAAGTTGAAGTATTTAAAAGTAAATAACTAATAAAAAGTAATCATTAATATATAATATAAGAAATAATTTCGTGAAAGTTTAATTGAAATTTACATATAAGTAATAAAATAATTAATAATACAATTAAGGTCAACAACAATTTGAATAGATTAAAAATTTAGTGATTACTTTCAATGCAATATTGTATTTCAGTATAATTTTAAATAATTTATTAGTAATTTATTAATAATACAATATTGCAAATTTTTAAAACAGATAATAGTTTATTATTATTTTAAAATTAAGTCCTAGGTGAACATATTTTCAAATACTTTTAAAGTATATTAAGAAGTTTGTCAATAGAATAAAATCATTTGTGCAACTTTAGCATCAAAAAAAAAAGCTAACTTATTTGGAAAGTACTTAATTACTTTAACCAAATTGCTTGAAATACTTCAGAAAGGTTAAAAAACAATAACTTGTAAAATAGTTTATATATTTAAACTCTTTTAAAAGATGTTTAATTAATTAAGAAGTCTTAATTATTCTCAATGAATTTGAACCAAAAACATGTAATTGAATTTTGTTATACCATGTGAAAAAGTAATCATTTTTTGTAATCATCTAAATTAGCATGTAATCAAACGAAATGAGACTAAAATTTAGAATGCAAAAAGATAATATTCCCATTTCGTCATGGATTAAAATAAATAACTTTTCACTGAATATTGTAGTTACAACTTAATATGTAATCATTATGTGTAATCACTAATCAGTAATCACCATGTGAATCACCATGTAATTAAATGAGAGAAGGATGAAATTTAAAATTCTTTAAAAAAATAAATCGACTTAATAAAATTAAACTCCGAAAATATTGAACTTGTCATTTAATAAATTGTTGTACCATTTCACCATGTAATCATTATGTGTAATCATCATTTGAATCAACTTGTAATTTAATTATAAAATTTTTAAATTATAATAATTTAATAAATTATAAAGTCTAAAGTCTCATGAGCAGTTTATCATTTATCAAATCTTTCAACTAAATCCAATTCCATTATTGATAGTAATAAAAAAAGGGTATCTGGAGATTTCCAATTATATACAATTGAAAATTGAAAAGTGACATTTCTATTCATTTCCAATCCCAATATATTCCGTTCAATTAAAATAGAAATCTAATAAAAAATTTAAACTATTAGGATTACAATCTTTGTAGCCAATTATTTGACGTAAGTACAATATTTTTTTTTTCAATTTAAAAAATAGTAAACGTTTATTCCTAAATTTTTTGAAATTTTCTAAATACACCAATAAACAAATTTCAATTAATTTTTATTGAAATTGTTTTTAAAAACAAAAAAAAAATACCAGATACTCTTAATTAAAATCATTTTTAAAAAACAGACATCGAATTTTTTTTTAATTTTATATTTTTTTGGTATTATTTTAATGTGTGGAACAGACATTTTTAAACGATTCAAAATAAAATAAAAATATATAAAAACAAGGTTTATGGCCTGTAAATTAGATTTCTAACAATAATTTAAGATTATAGTTAAAATGAGGAAAGTTTTGTACAGAGAAGAAATTCAAACAAAATTTGTTATTACTTACAACCGACCTTTTCAACATTTTGTCTGGTAATTATTATACCCGTATGACTCTCTAGTCAAAGGGTATAATAAATTTGCCATTACTTTTGTGACGCAGAGAAGGAGGGGGCGTAGATGTAGACTCAAGTGTATGGATAAGATCATAATCGAAAAATAAATAGATTTAGCTATGTATGTCCGTCCGTTTGTCCGTCCGTCTGTCCGTCCGCACGATAACTCAAAAACTAAAGGAGCTGGGATCTTCGCAATCGTTTATATTATAACAATGGTTTTTTTTGCAATAGCCGTCATCGCTATTTAAATCCAGCCATTTTGGTCCATGGGTTCGGGTAGCTGCCATACAACTTCTTTTTTATATATGTATTACTCTGTACCTATTATAGCTGCTTGTCTAAAATTTTGCCAAAAGTAGTCTAGTTTTATGGCCAAAGTTTCTGCAAAATTTTTTTTAAATATAAGGGATTTACATCAATTCATTATTAATTGAATCATGAAATCACCAATTTTAAATATTTAAATAGTCAGTTATATTGAATTTGATAATAATGAAATTCTTAAATTTTATTTTGAGAATTTTATGTGACATAATCACTATTTGCGTTTTTAACTTTTTAGAAATTCCTTAAGTGATTTAAAATTCGAAAAAAAAATTATTAATTAAAAATGGTGTTAGAAACATAAGTTTTTTTTTTTAATAATTAATAGTACCACCTAGTACAATAGTTATTTTATAATAAATCAATGATGAATTTGTCAAAATGCCTAAACATTAAATTCCGTTCAAATGATTATTTAATATTTACTAACTAATATTGAGTATGTATTTAACAGATTTTTTTTGCGTTCAAGTTATTTTTTAAAATACAGATTAAAATATTTGCAATTTAATAATCAAATTTACTTAAAAACTATTTACAAACTTAAATAAGTACAAACATAAGTACCGAAGTAAAGTACAAACTAAAATTTTAACAAATACATATTTAGTAAACTATAAGATTTTACATTAATTCTAGAATCAGATCAATTCAATCAGAATTAATTTACATTAATTCTAAAATCAAATGTTAGACTCAAAAGTACTTTTAGTTCTAGTACTACTAGATCGTGATCGAATTTATAATGTAATGATTAATGAAGTACAGATATATTTTAAATAAATGAGTTCTTAAATAATAATAATCAGATTCTCTCAGCTTAAAATAAGTACTTATGTTAAGTTATAATGAAATTAGTTTTTAAATACTTTCAACATTTACTGAACGCCTAAACTGAGTTAATTATCGAATATTTATTTTTTAAAAACATTGTAAACAACATATTAATATAGTTACTTAAGTAATTTGTTTTAAGCACGTTTTCAAAAGGTTTTTTTAAAAATGTGCCTATATAGTTTCACTCTGTCCGTCCTTACGTATGTTTACAAAATCTTTTTCCTGTAGCCCCACCCGTTAGGGAGCTACAGCCACCCAAAGTCGGAAAAAGCACTATATTTAAATTGTTATACAAAACAGTTCTGTTAAGTATATTTTAATTTTGAAAAATACAAAAGTCAGCTGGTTTTAAAAGCTTTTTAAATATTTAAAGGCAAATGTACAATGTTACTAAACTAATACGGTACTAAAATTTACCATTATGCAAAACTAAATTTTTTTGGCTCCACATATATTCTAAACGGTTCAATCTAGAGTCTTGAAAATATTTTTGTCACGCCTCCCGTATAGGAGCTATAAGAGCTCGAAAATTTAAATTTTGTTTTTAAACACTTATAATTTGCGTACCTGTCAAATTTTTTTTTTTATTAATATACAAAATTTAAAGGTCCAACATTATATTTTAACATATGTCAAAGGTTTTTCTCAAATTTAAAAGCACTTTTTTATATTGAAGTGTTTCTCAGTTTTAACCATTTTTGCTTAAAAAATAAAATTCTAAATAAAATTCCAAATATTTTTTCACAATTTAATTACTAGAATCTAAAAAAGAGGGGAGGAAGTGAGTTTAAATCCTTGAGAAATTTGACAACCTTTCCCATTAAGGTACTAATACTTAAAAATTACAAATTTACTGCTTTTATAAGTAAGCAGTAACTTAATCATCAACGTATATATTTCCAAAATTAAACGTTAAAATTGAAGCTCCAACATTACATTTCGATAAAATATTCAGTATGAAACACTGTATAATTTTGAAAATGTCCTTTTTTAAAAACCCTTGCTATTTTTCATCATTTGTTTTTTTCACTCTAAAAAACAATAAAGTATTTATACCTATACGAGTACATATTTTAATATTTTTATGTTTTTAAACAAAATTTCCTAATAAAAAGTACTTAAAAAGTATATTACATAAGTGCTATAATTAGTTATAAAAACAATTAATTAAATAAATTCTAATCTAATTTTTTGAACTATAAATAAACATACATATGTATTTGGGTTTTAATTTTAAAATTTTTAAAATATTATTTTTAATATTCCGTCAATAAATTAATTTACAATTAAAGATTAAAAATTAATAAGAAATAAATTAAGTAACAAGAAGCGGTATGTGTACAACTTATCAAACTCTGTACTAAAACATAAATTATCAATTCAATGTCACCATAAAAAATTAATGATGACAACATTTTATTTTTTATATGACATTTTATCAGAATTTTTAAATTTTCCAAATTTAAAAAAATTTAATCATTTTTTTCGATAAGATATTTAAAAATTTTAAAATTATTAATTAAATTGAATTTTAATAAAAGTCAGTAAAAAAAATAACTTTTAAATTTCTAATTGAATCTAATATTAAGAATGAAGTAATAAAATATTATTTTGGTTAAACTTTTACTTTATTTTGTACTTTGTTCAACAATAAGTACAGCATTATTAAAACTTTATAAAGTTGATAATGATAGTTTCTAAGAAATGGTTTGATTAATGAAAATCCTAAGATTAGTGAACTTATTAAAATAATCATGCAGACAGAAAAAAATGTTTTTAAAAAATAACTTATTTATACAAAGTCTTTTCCGGATAGTTATTATTCAAGGGTAATTATTAAAAAACTCCTAATTGGTAATAATTTTCTAACCACAGATTTTTAAATAATTTCATAGGATTTACACTTCAATAAAACCTTTTTTAAAATCAAACTAAGCTTTTCCAAAATCAAACAAACCCTTTTCAAAATCAAGGCCATTTAAAACCAAATAAAACCTTTTCATTTCATAATAACATATTTTTTAAACTCAAAACAAAACTATTTCATTTTCAAATAAAACTATCTTTTTGAGTTATCGTGCTGACGGATGGATAGACTAGATCGATTTACTTTTCGATACCGATTCGATACGTACCCTTGATACTATATCTAGCTCGTCTAAACCAATGCGTTACAAAGAGGAGCAATTTTAATATACTCGATGTCATATATGAAGGCACTGGTATAAATAGATGAGTACTTATTTGTATAAAAAATAGACGAGTATGAGGTTTAAATAAGTATTTGTAATCGTGAGCTAAACAGATCAAACTAGTGCTCTTTTTGATATTTTGATTAGTAAAGCGGTAAACCGGACACTGCTGTGCATAGTTTAATCATCATAAAATTAGAATATAATTATTACAACCAGCAGGTGTTATTGTTTCTTAACTTTGCTGTATTGTTGTTTAAGTATATTATTGTATTGTTGTAGACTATGGTTAAATGAATGCAGTGCAGAGCAGACTATGATTAAATGTATTTAATAACCCGGGCTGTGTTAGGATTCCACATGCTTTCCGCTATAACAAACAACAGCAACAATGAATATAACTACCTTTATAAATTTAATCAATTATATTTTGGTTTAACATAAACTTATCAATAAAAGCCCTTTCTTATCCAAAATCGATGAGTTTTTTTTTAATCTTTTGATTGAAATGAAATGCTTCACTAGATAAAATATGGAATCGATACAAAAAATTTTTCTTAAACCTCATAGTACGTAAGCTTTTCGGTCTACCCTTCTAAAATTAAAAACTAATTCAACTTTATTTTCATTAATCACCATAGTAACGAGTACTAGTACTAAAAAACAAAATTTAAATAATTAATCACAATATTAACAACATATTAAAATTTTAAAGGTAATTTCTGTAATCCAAATTCCTCTATATTACCTTCAATTTTTAAAATAGGATCAATGATTAGTGTTAACAACTTACTTTAATCAATTTTATTTAAATATCACAACTTGTTAATTGAAGATGCATGACTGCATTGTATAATGTATTCAAAACATAATTCCGAAATCAAAAGTTTATTTACCTAGAAAGAAAAAATAAAAAAGAAAATCAAAATTAATATTTATTAGATCACAAAGTTTTTAATTAAAATTTTTTTATATAATGTAAAATTAAAATTATAAAATATAAAAAAAATATAAAATATTCATAAAATTCAGTTCAATGTTAAATAAATTTAAATAAGTAAAATTTGTAAAGTTTGTTTTACACCAAAATGAATTAATTTGAATATTAACCGAGAAAATCAATCAACTAAAAACTAACAATTAATTAATTTTACTGTCAGTTTTCATTAATGAAAAAATAATTAAGTTACCTGGAATTTTATTAACACAAATTCCAATTTCTAAGAAATCACCTTTAAAAATTTAGGAGGTTTTTATTTAATAACAAAAGAAACAAATTGTCTTCTATTGTATTAATATTATAATTTTAAATTGATTAGAAAAATAAAGTTATAAACCTAGATTAATTTGTTTAATAACTTGAGTCTAATAATAGATTTTGATGAGTGACTCTTAGGGTCATGAGAAGGCCACCACAATAACTTATTGAATAAAATTTTAAATTTGAAACAATGAAATTGAAAAATTAATCAGTCTGCTTTTTGTAATAATTTGTATTATTATGTATTTCAAAGTTAACGGTGATCTACCGTCTGTCCAAGTTCTGTCTAAACTCTGCCCCATTAAAAAATTACAATTAATTGAAATGTAATACCATTTATTTAACAAAGCAGGCTTCTATGGCACAATTACAAATGTGTAATAATCAAAAATGATAAGAAAGATTGTTTTTTACAAGGAAATGCAAAGCTTCGAAAGCCACTCATTAGAAATATGCGGTGTTTCTTTGGGTAGAGTGCGACTTTAACACACCAAAACCACACCCTTTTGAGCATCTCTTTCCCTCCTTGGTTCCAGTTGGGAAATTTTGAGTGGGGGCATAAGTTGTTTAATTTCTTAAGAACAAATGTTAGTCACTACAAGATATCTATAAAACAATATATCACAGCGCCGTAGTGGGAGCACCAGCCCAAATGTGTGCATTATACTTCATTTTCGGCCTAATATAAGTTTTAAAGATGTTAAGAAGATCGGAGGTAGAGACGAGAGTTTTGCCGCGATACAAGGTATTTCTCAAAGTATATGTGCGCCTTCTAAAATCAATTTAGAGAATACTTTTTGGAATTAAGTAATAACTAGTCAGTTATAAATTAAGCCTTAAAAAATTACACAATTTGATTTCATGGTATATAACTAATGAGCTTTCGTCCCTTCTCTTGCATCTAACGGAGCTATAGAATATTCGAAGGATATCCAATTCTTTTCTAAGGAGATTTAATTCTATTTTACTCTTGATAGTAAAACTTTTTCTAATTAAACTTATCTTCCTTCAAACCTAAAACAAATCCTATTCCTCAATATTCCTAAAAATAAATAATTAGTAATCATGATTACTTAGTTATTACAATGAAGAACAGCTCTTAAAAGCTATTAAGCTCGATACAAAGAATGTATATGTAAAATGTGTCGGTTGAAAATTGAAATGGTTCTATTTAGGAAATCAACATCTGCGCCATCTATCCTCTCAAAATTCATCGAATATTTCGAAATACTTAATACAACTTCAAACTCAAATCTGAGGATATTTTACTTCTAAATACATAAACTGAGGCTCCAGAACTTTTACACACAGAGACAAAAACATCTATGAAATAAATTATAATAGGATATAATAGGATGTACTGATTTAAATAAACTCCGATTTCATTTCATTTTATTTCGAACTTGAAAAACCAAACTTCTTTAACCAATATGCTTAATTAAATATAAAAAATGTTATTAAAAAATAAACTAATTATGTTTTACATTTTTTAAAAACTAATTAAAAAGGTGTGAAGATGAGGTGGAAACGAGCAAAAAAACAAAAACAAAATAACAAAATCATTTTCCAATGATTGATTGCATTTTAATTACGATTTTTTGAAGATAAAATGAATGCTTTAATCTATAAAAAAAATTGTTAAAAACTATTTCAGATAAGTATCTTATAAGTTTTCGAATAGATAATTAAACCATTAAAAATTTAAAGAGGCTGAAAAACATTTAAAATACATAAAGTAAAATACGATTGATTCAATCTCCTGCTAATGGTAATTTTAATAATTCAAAAATTATCGATTTTATTTTTTATTTAACTTACTAGCAGATTTACCCGGCGTTGCCCGGAAGCTTGAAAATTGTAAAAAAGCAAGTTTCAGCCAATTTTTTGAGATACTACTTTGCCTATAAATGCCACAAAAAAATATTTGTGGAGTTCCGTTAACCCATCGTGGCCCAACAGCTTTTTATAGGTTTTTTCGTTGCTTTGCTATATATTAGAAATTATTTAACAGATTAACTTCAAATTTCGTATATGTGTTCTTTTTTGAAAATGAAGTTCAATTTACTAACAGACTTGAAAGTTGTTAACCCCTGCCGACGATTGTTCAAAAAAAAATTTGTAAGTAAATTACGTCCAATTTTTGAACGTAGGTACAACTTCTTTGAATTAGGGGAATACTTAAAAAAAAGGTTAGTCGAGTTCTTTTAATCGATTGCGAAACAAAAACTTTAAAAAACAGTTTGCAAAACAATTTGAACGATTATCTCTAATTTTTCAATACATGCTGCTTCTTGGCAATTTGGTGCTCCTTGACGATATAGTTGAGGATGGTAGGTTTCCGGTGAACAATGTTAACTGAATTAAAATGACTATAGGTCAAAAGGGGGTTTTCTTGAATTGCCAACGCTTGAATAAATATAGTCGATGGTTTAGAAAAGGTTTAAAAATTCGCTTTTCAACTTATATTTTGTTTAGTCCTGAAAGTTGTAATACGCTCTTCCTCGTTTTTTTATGATTTTATGAGAGAAATGTAGGCTTATTTTTTGGAAAAACTGTTTTAAAATACTATGTATTTAAGCATTATATATAACAAATTGAATTTTTTGATTTAGATTTCATTTGAAGAAAACTGAAATTTCATTGAATCTTTGTTCAAAACGCACAAACAGGTCAAAACCAAATTAACCCTGTGGGTTTTAATTAAAATACTGGTACAAAATTTTCAATAAAATACTTTTAATCGTATAAGAAAATAAAATATATAGAAAACTTCATAGCGTCGTCGTGGAAAATGGGTTAATCGAACTTAACTAAAACGTTTTGCAGCCTCTCTTTTAGACTACAAAATCAACCTGTAAAATTTGACACAAATCGAAAACACAAAATTTTTTGAAAGTCCGCCAGGCCGAAATGGGTTAATTTATTCCAACCAAATTTATACAACTAAATGCGGTTGCTAAGAGGAACATTTGTGCAAAATTTCAAGTCAATCGGTCAAACAGTTTTGACTCGACATCAAAAACATTGAAAAAGCTTCTTTGCACTCTCGTGCCCAAACGGGTTAACCGAACTCAACAAAAATTTGTCCCAGACTTTATTTTCGACTGCGAAACCACCTTGTAAAATTGGACACAAATCGGAAACACAAAATTTTTTGGAAGCCCGCCAGGCCGAAATGGGTTAAATTATTCCAACCAAATTTATGCAACTAATTGCGGTTGCTAAGAGAAACATTTGTGCAAAATTTCAAGTCAATCGGACCAACTGTTTCGGCTCGACATCAAAAACATTGAAAAAGCTTCATTGCGCCCTGGTGCCCAAACGGGTTAACCGAACCCAACAAAAATTTGTGCCAGCCTCTCTTTTTGACTGCAAAACCACCCTGTAAAATTGGACACAAATCGGAAACACCAAATTTTTTGGAAGCCCGCCGGGCCGAAAGGGGTTAATTTATTCCAACCAGTTTTATACCATTAATTCCGTGTAATAAGAAGAACATTCGTGCAAAATTTCAAGTGAATCGATCAAACCGTTTCGACTCGACATCAAAAAAACGAAAAAGCTTAAAACGGCTCTGGAGCCGCAACCTGCTGACTTATAAAAATGCGACATAGCCTATGTCACCCCCCGGACTCCCAAAATTATTCCTCTAAAATTTGGTGTCAATCGGACCAGTGGTTTTCACGTGAATCCTGGACAAACAAACAAACAAACAAACAAACAAACAAATTTTCTTCTTTATATATTAGATTAGTAATTACTTTAAATTTTGATAATTTTATTATTGATTCATTAAAACAAACATTTAAAGTAATTATCAATTACTTATACTTTAGTTATTTGTTTTTTAAATTTAAAAAAAAAAAATATTAATTAATTTTGCGAACATTGAACTTTGCTATAATATTATAAATATAAAAATATTTTGACTGTGATTTGTTTAAATATTTGTTCAAACATACATTACTAATATATGTGGGAAAAAATGGATAGCACATGTGGTATAATGTCAGAAAACGGATATACAAATGGATATACAGAAACCGATTCTGATTGCAAACTTAAAATTGTGACTGGTCAACTCGTAACTTCTTCCGGTACATTTATGTCGTCTGGTCTGAATCTGTTAAAAAATACAGTAATATCTGACGAGGTTATCCTGAAGTATCATAAATTTGATAAAATATTTGAACTTTGATCTAACAACAGATGCTTTAAATTACGCCATCGGAACTGTGTTAGCACTAAATGAAAGCCAATTATGTTCATATGCAGAACCTTCACAAAAACTGACAAAAATACTGACCATTGTATGACTACTAACAGAATTAAGGAATTGCTTGTACGGTAAAAATGGTCACATTTTGTAACTAAAAAAAAGAGCAGGGACGGAGCTGGCTTGTAAAAGCGTTTTTTTCTTTAATTTAAAATTACTACACCAGCTTAAAATATTCTGCATTTAATGTATTTTTTTTTAAAATGCTGTTCAGCAGACAATATAGCAGACATATTAATATCAAACAAAATAAGTTTTTGTATAATTGTCTATGAAATCAGCGATTGTTCAAAAAACATATTAAAAATTTAAAATAAGTATTTAACCTTTTTTTTTAATGCTCTTATTTATTTTTAATATTTGAAAATAAACAGTGCTTTTTATCGTTTTTTTTTTTTAATTTTAATCAGAATTTAGAACAAATTGAGACGCAAAAGCCGTAATCATACGAGAAAAAAAATTTAAAAATTATCAAACCGTAACATACTTATATTTTTATCAGAAAGTAACGCGTCAGATGTTTGTTGCATTACAGATAGTGCTAGTATACATATATAGACATAAGTATATGTTTTCAATTAGCGCCGTTTAAAATATTTTCAAGATATCGTTTTCAAATTATAAATTTTTTTAGTTATAATAACGATTATTTTTAAATTAATTATCGTTATTATCGTTGTAATTATAAAAATGTTTATGTATTTACATATGTTTTTATGTAAAATATATGTATATATTTATTTTATTTATAGGTATATAACCTTCTTTTTGTTAGAAATTTTGATCTATAAAAAAGTTTCATTATTTGTTATAATAAGGTAATAAGTAATACTATTTTTGTTAAACAATTCCCCCATATCTTATCAAGTTTACCCCATATCTTTCTAGTTTAGATTTTTTTATGAAACAAATCGATAACAAAACGTAGTTATAGTAAATTCAAATACTATACAATCTAATTTAATAACTAATATTACTTATATTATAAGTATAAAAAGTATAGATATTATGAGTGTAAGTTATGCAATAATTAATTATGTATGAAAATTTTAATTACATTGTAAGTTTTTTAGACGTAGGTATATGTTTTCAAGCAGTGTTTAAGAATATATAGACATGGAAAAACTTTAATTAATAAAATTTTATAAAAATTAATTATAATTTCATATAAATTTTAAATATAATTAAATATTAATTATTTACATTATATTTTATTTAAATTACAATTAAAATATAGTAAAAGCTGTTAGATAGTCAGATAGCCCTGTCTGTAGATAGCGCTGGTAAAAGGGTTCTAAAAAAACGTAAAATATTAACAGAATATATAATGCGAATACTGCTTCAGATACTATAAGCATATCAAATGTAAAATTCTACTTAGATTCCATTCCATTTAAGTGCTTCCCAATACTTATAATTTAAAAAAATTTAAGAAAGAAAGTCAACTTATCCCTTCAAATTTTCTATTTAACC
Organism: Dolichopus griseipennis; assembly: GCA_963082915.1. Taxonomy (NCBI): domain Eukaryota; kingdom Metazoa; phylum Arthropoda; class Insecta; order Diptera; family Dolichopodidae; genus Dolichopus; species Dolichopus griseipennis. Next base: position 359,669,804 of record OY720441.1, read on the forward strand.
TTTGGTGCACAATTATCCATCATTATTCTTCAGACATTATACTGCGCACGCAGGTTGAGTACTTATCCCATTATTTTGGGGGAGGTTATTGGTTACTCTACTTAGATTCCATTCCAATTTAGTGCTCCTCTGATAATTATAATTTAGAAAAATTCAAGAAAGAAAGTCAACTTATACCTTCTAAGTTTCCATTTAAACCTTAGTGGATATATTGTTCATCGTTACTCTTCAGCTATTATAATGATGCGCAATCAGGTTCAGCGATAATCCCATTATTTTGGCTATAGTGGAAGCTTTTTCAATGAGTAGAAATACCACACTACTAAGAGTTTAGTTTTCCTAGGCGCCTTTTGAATGCATTTTCTTGCTTTAGGAAAAAAAAGAGTCTTCGTGGTTTTGCATGTGATAATCAAGTAAGAATGATATTCTAAGTATAGGGTACAGAAATAAATTTTATACTGAAGTCGTAATTGAAAGATAGTTACTTTTTATTACAGTATCTTGTGATTGATTATACTAATGCAATATTCTTATATTATTGTTTTGCTATTAATTTTAACTGAGCCGAAAATTTGAAATTTGATAAAAACTTATTGTGAAACTAAGATTCTAAACTAATTAAGTCCCTTGAATGAAAGTTCGGCAAATTAACTGCATTATATCACTCAACTATAGTTAAAATTAATAAGTGTAAACTTGTAAGTAAATTACGCTTATATTCTTGTATAACGGTATTTCCTCACTAAAAGATAATAGGATATTAAAACATAAAATTTCCAGTTTCCAGTTATAAATTGCTTTAGTAACATCGATTAGATACATTTGAATTGTCAGATACATTCAAAATGTGAAAAATTTCGATTAACATCATATACTTCAGGATAAGCCAATATAAAACTTTCATTTTGCTATTAAATGTCATATAAGAACTCATCAATTAACTCAACTTATACGTGTCATAACAACACAATAAAAAAATATAATTTATCTAACAAAATGATGCAAACTTCAGATTTTTTTAATCTAAAAAAAAAAAAACTTTTATATATAAGTAAATGATTAAAACGCCTACAATCATGATGATCATTATCGTACAGTTACATCTAAGAAGTTTCTCTAAATCACTTAGCAACCTTTTTTTTTTGATTAATATAAAAAAAAATACAATGTTGCGTAGATTTATGCTATAAGATTTATCTTGAATATTAAATATAATTTCATATACACATATACGTACATATCAATTTTTAATCTCTGGAGACAATTTAAGCTCAGGTACAAAAGTAATTGAATATTTAACCAAAACCAATTGAAAGATCATAACATGACTTTCTTTAATTTTTAATATTTCCAGATTTTTTTTTTGAAAAAGTTTCCAAATTTCTTGCAATAAGTTAAAAAACATCTTTTTTTTTAAATATAAAAATAAAAAATATATTATTTTCATATTTCCCCCCGGTTTTTAATTTCAGATGTAAACATTAAACATTACTTTCTTCTAAATTTAATGTTGATGCTTAATTAATCTTAAAAAACCAACCAATCTAAAATGAACAAAATTAGATAAGTACTTTGTAATTATAATAATCATGGACACTAATTTTAATACCGTATTATATTAAGAAATGTATATATTAAAAAAAAATTATAATTAATAAAAGGTAAAAATAAGTATAAGTATTTATGTAATAAGTACTTAGTTTAAGTACTTGTTTATTAAATTACTTTATTATTAAACTTTAATTTAATTAATAAATGAACACCTAATGTTAATTATAAAATAAAATTTAAGTTATCATAACAATGATGCAAGTACAAAACACTGCTTTTAAGTACTTTGCGGTACTTAATATCAAAGTAAGAAACTTAGTTAAAATATGTATTTGACAAAGGAAGAACCGTTATATTTAGAAAAAATAAAACCTTGAAGATTAAACCAGCGAATCCATTATATAGTTTTCCTTAATTAGCGAGTGCTTATTAAATTAGAATATGTAGTAATTAGGAGTTCATATAATAAATATTAGTACTTAAAATATATTTACAGTTACTTTTTGAACGATTAGACCAAATGGAACTAATCACTGAATATTTAAAGGTTCCCGACGTTTAAAACGGCCCGGAAAAATTAAATTTTATAGTACATAGTGTGAAGGTTCTACTCAAAAAAAATTTAAAAAAGCACTAGAAAACTTAACCCTACGATAGTGTAAGAACTTCTAAACATTCCGGATCTAAAATAATGGGATTAAGAAAGAAGCTATTCGTGCAATTTAAATCGTGGGAATTGGAAAACATAAGGTTAAAGAATTACACAATATGACTACATATTTTATATATATATATAAATATGTAGTTATATTGTATATATATGTATACTCTTTAAACCTAGATGTTAACAAACTCTACCGCTAAGAAATACTCCAAAATATATGCAAAATTTGTATATATTATAATGCGGAACAGCTCAACTTAAAAAAATCTCATTTTTTTAACCATATTAGATGATTATAATTATGCAACGGTCATATAGGCATATTTTACATTTTTTTTACGCTAATAATTTTTTTATGGTCACAATTTTTTTTTACATTTTAAACTCGTTCTGAACAATTTCAGTTTTTTATTATTTCACAGTTTTAATTTTCTTAAACTACTTTAAAATACCTATACTTATGTGTAATTTAATTAATGAACAACTTATATATAGTGATGATTATATAATAATATATATAATAGTATATATAGGAAACAATTGATGAGTAAATCCCTAATAAATCAAGCTCTACTTTTTCTACAAATCTCACGTATGTGCATACGAATTTGAAAAAACAAAAAAAAATGAGGAAATAATTCAAATAAAAATAAAATAATTAAAAAATATAAAACAAAAATGCCGCAAAATTGTCATTAAAAATGGAAGTAAAGATATTTTCTTTTTTAGTTTTTCCACATTTCGCAATTTTTAAAAAACAACATTTTTAACTGTGAAAGTGAAATTAATTTTTACTTTTTTTTCCAACTTATACCTTCCCTTTTATGCACAAAGATTCCAAAAAAAAATCATTACATATTTATATGCAAATAAATAAGAGTCTTAAAACTACTCATTAGTGGATTTAAATTTATTAAATGTATATACTATTTATTTTATGAACCACGTCCAGGTGTGGAAGATAATTTTTAATAAACAGATTTAAAAAGTAAACTTTTAAAACATGATAAACATTGTAATTTTAATAAGTGTTTGGGTTTATAGAATTAATGGAAAATCTAGACAGATGATTTGAATGATAGATTATTATCTACATTATTTTTCCCCCTTTTACTCCACTAGGGAGCATAGAACTTGAAGTCTCCATTCTTCTTGGTTTTTAGCTGTTTCTTCAATTTCATCTCAGGAGATCTCGCATATATTTATTTAATCAAGCATTGTTATTTTCCATGTTGTTCTGGATCTTCCTCTTGTTCTGGATCAACCTTGAGAGTTGCAGCATAGCGCCATTTTTGTTGTACAATCATCACCTTTCCTTGGTGTGTATCCAATGCACTTCCATTTTCTTCTGGTAATTTGTTTAATTATTGGTTTTACATTTGTTAACTCCCACAAGTCTATATTCCTAATTCTGTTAGGCCAAAATATTCGGCATATTATTCTTAGGTGTTTGTTGACGAAGACTTGTAGTTTGTTCTTAATGGAGTTAGTAAACAACCATAATTCCCTGCCATATTTTAATGTGGATATTACCCTAGACTTGAATATCATTAACTTTGTTTGTCTGGATATTTGCGAACTGTTACATATGGCGCGAAGTCTTCCCAAGACTGTTCGGGCTTTATCAATTCTGTTTTGTACATCTTCATTGGTACCGCAGGTTGGCGTGATGATACTACCCAAATAACAGAAGTTATTTGTACATTCTATATCTCACTTTTTCGCGCTATTTGCTGCAAGTGATTCCATTTGGACTGAACATCTTCTTGGTTGTGTGATAGTAAACCGATGTCATTCTAAATTATAGATTTATACCGATAATTTATTAAAATTTGACTTTTTGTCCTTTTAATTAACATTATGCTCGTATTTTAAAGTTGAATTTCACTGTATAAGTATATGTAAATTTCTTTCCATTATAAAATTTACAATAATTTTTTTTAATTCCAATATAAGTACTTAATATTACATAATATGCAAATGAATTAAATTAATTGCAAGTACATATATGACTATTCTTTCATTTTAAATAGAATAAATATATATACATAAGTTTATACTATATACATATATTTTAAATAGAATTTTTTAATAAAAATCTATTTTTAAATTTTTTTTTTATTATAACAAAATACCTAAAGAATTCAATTTTAATATCAATTACTTTTTTATTGTAAGTACATAACATCTGATTAATTTCATATACACAATATTATATTTCACACGTAAGTAAAATATAAGATCATGTGACCACTAATCACTTTATATGTAAGTAAATAATATTTTCCACCTACTTCAGTTTTTGCAGTTTTTTATTTTTATTTTTTTTCTGTTTTTTTTTTTTTTAGTTTTGTTTATAAAATAAATAATTTACCGGTTGTCAATATAAATTTGAATTATATTTATTTTTAATACTATATATATATATATATACTTGATACTTGAATAAGTACTTATACACATATACAAAACTTTAGATATATATTTATAACTTTTTGATTACAATAATAACGATTACAAGTATTGTATATAGATAAATAAACTTATAAGTGCTTATAAATATATATATATATATATACTTATTTATAATGAAAAAATAAAATAAATGGCGAATACAAAATGTCGAATGAATCATTCAATATTTTTGAATATATTATAAATATTTTTTCATTTAATTGAATTTAACATAAACCAAGGTTAAGACTTCCGAAAAACAATCTATATAAGCTAAACTAAAGTTATTAAATTGCTTTTAATTTAAATTAATATAGTTAGGAACATACTTAGATACATAGATGTCATAATATGAAAATTTTTGAACTTTTGACAGCTGTCAATATAAATTTTTGCTGTTATGATTTCTGTATTAGTGTTGAAATTCTAATTTTTATTTACCATTTATTACCAAATGAAACTAAGATATTTAAGTTAATTCTAGTGTAAGATTCAAGTGTTTGACAGATTAGGTATCACCACATAAAATCAATGTCTAAAAGTGTTGACGTCTTAATAATAGAATAGAACTCTTTTTAAATGCTTACCTATGACTTATTTGTAACTTGATATATGTATGTTAAGTAATACATATTAAAAATAACTGTAAAACTAGTACTTTTATAGGAATTGGCTTACGTTATTCTTATTTAAATTTAAATTATGTTTTGCTATACCAAGCTATGTAAAGATTTTGAGATGAATTATATAAATATCAATTTTACTTGACATATCTTAATATCTCGAGCTCATTCAAAAACTTATTTAAACCTAATTGATACAAGAAATCTTTAATTAAAAGTAAATTAACCTAACTTTGTAGATCTAATTGCAATCTTTTTTCCATTGAAAAAATATTATAAAAATTCATTAAGTACAAATTATATAAAAAAAAAAAATGGAAGTACTTGTCACGTGTTACCGTCTTATTAAAACTATTATTATGTATATCTTAATTAGTTCACAAGCTTAAACTTTTCGAATTTATTCGAGTTAAGTAACTAAGCGAATAAGAAGGCATACGTAAGTAAAAATTAGATTCTGTTTTACCTCATTTATAAGAAAAGAAATAAACCAAATAGGTATTAAAATATTTTAGCCAATTCAATCCAATTATAATCGATTCTATATGATGTAATCGATATATTCACATGCTCCAGCTATTATAGAATATATACGTCACTAAATTTTATTTCAATGTCGAAGTTTGAAAATTATTTGTGCTAATTAAAATGATAATTGATTGTAATAATAACAAAACTAAAATGTATATTAGTGTATATATACTAAAATACATATGTGAATAAATGCAAAGGTCTATTTAATATTGTAATTCTTATTTAAGATGTTTTTAAATTAATAATCAAATTAATATTTAGATTTTTATTTGCTTTTCATTACTAACTCAAAAAAATTAAACAAAAGGTTTCATTAGTGTGATAATGAAATATGTTTATATACTTATTAGGTAATTAAATATCAAATGTTCGATATGCTTAAAAATTATAATTTTTGACTGAGTGATATTTTATTTTTTATAAACAGATTAAATTTTTTGCTTTTATCACTTGCTTTAGTTTTATTTTAAATAAGTATAGCTAGCTAGTACAGTGTACACACATATGCATAAGGTTTGAAAGTACGTCTGACTACTTTTAAATATATATAACTTCTAAATATATACTTTAGCGGCAAAACTTACGCAATTCACAGACTTTGAAGAAAAAAAAACAAATGCACGAGCAACTAATTAGAAAGTTAATTACTCTATATATATATATATATTAATAAATTAAGTTAAAATATTTTTTTTAAATTAATTTATTGTAGGTAAGTATATATATAACACAATTAAAAACTTTAAATTAAAATTATAAAACAAAACACAAGTTTTTTTTTAAGTTTATATGAATACAGATGATCTACTTTAGCTTTTATTTAAAAAAATTTCTAAGTAAAATAAATTTTCACAGATTTTTGAAAAATTAAGGTAAAAATTTTTTAAATATACAAATATAACAAATTGTGAATTGAGTTAAAAATTTGTATCTTAAGATAATAACAGTATTTTACATATGTATATATAATTTTATTTTATCGTCTTAAAGCAAATATTTATGAAAAAAAAACACTTAAAAGTACTAGGCATATAAACAATTTTATTTTTATTTTAACTCATGCAGTCGCAGACTATGACATGAAACCAAAAGTGAAAAAGACATTTAAAAATATTTAATACGAATTTCCATTACTTATAAATTATTAAAAGGTTTTTTGTATTTTTTTTAGGTATGTTTTTAGGTACTTTAGTTGAAGTATTCCAAACCTATTACACTAAACGACAGAACGTTGTCGCTACGTCGGAGAAAAATTGTTTTCAACTAAACGCGAAATAATCAGCGGAATTTTGACAGCTCATAAATTATATTATATAATTCCTATTTAAAATTTTTTTTTTTACAGAAATATAAAAATACGTTAAATACTTAAAAACTATGAAATATTTCTTATAATGAAATGTATGAAAAACTTTACGTCGCAATATATTTTCAATTTCGTTTAGTGAAATATGTAGACATGATTATAACAAACGCGTTTATTAATGTAACTGATGATTACTAAATTCCTGATATAAGCTTGGTTCAAAATTAAGTTATCCAGTTCTAAATAGACAATAGTTTCGTTCTAGTACACTAGTTTCATCCGGTTCTAAATCTACTATAGAACCGTTTGAAAATTTTTGACATTGAACGTTTATTTTAAAATTTTACTTTACTACTTTTATATTAACCTTAGGTTTTTATGAGTTAAAAAAAAACTTTATTTATTTATTTTCTAACTTAATATTCTAAGAACAATATTATAAAAAAAAATTTATTAAATATTTATAACGAAATACTTAACAGACAATTCTATCTATTTTATATCTTATTGAATTGTTGTGAGAATCAATTCCTAGAAAATTGAATTTCAATAATCAAATAAATAGAGGTATATCTAACATTCATATAATTTGTATATAAAATTTATTGTATATTTTTTATTTATTTTAAATAAATAATAACTGTTCTTTTTTTTGACTTTATTTTATTTTTTTTACTGTACATTTTAAAATCGTTATCACGTCGCTAAAGTTCAAAAGAACTTACAAAAAAAAAAAAACAACGTCTCAACCTTCTGGAATATTTCCATAGAAATATCAAAATATGTACAAAAAAAAAACTAACAATTTAACAATAGGCTCAACGCAGCTTATACAATTTCATTGGGAATATTTTGTGGTTCTTTATATATACAAAAAAAATTAAATTTATACATATCTAAAATGTCTTTTTTGTTTTCTATCTCTATTTTCTAATATTTACTTTTGTTGTATATACATATATACATATTTTTATGCTAATGTTTTTGTAAGAAAACATGTTTAGAATATTTTAAAAAATAACAAAATAAATAAATAAAACAACAATTTGTTTTGAATAAAAGCGGAGTCACAAAAAAAAAACACATGAAATATTTTTTAACCAAATTCAAATAGAGTGTTACCAAATAGATCAGCATATTAAAAAAAAAACAAAAGCATGAGAGATTCAATTAAAAAAAAATTCATTTCAATTAAAAAAAAAAATTTTTTTTCGCGCCTAAAAATATGTAAAATTAAATTTTATTTTTCTGTTTTAATTAAATTAATGACTGGAGTGGCCAGGCCCTAAATGGTCTTTGTAGACGAGGGTTTTACATATGTTATAATAATTTATTGTGTTTAATACAAGATTAAAGTTAAAAAAATAAATCACTGGAGTCTCGGTGTTAAAGTAATTTAAATATGTCTGATTAACTAGGGAGTGCGATATTAAAATTTACTCAGATTACAAGAATTTTAATTGGAAATAAAATTAGTTAAGTAAATTTTCCTTATAAATCTTCTTTTAAAATATACAAATTAAACGAACCTCTGTTGTGGAGTGGTTAAGTGTATGAACGGCAGGAATGTAGGAATGCAGGTATTTTTTTGACTACTTTAGTATAAGTCATTTCTAATAAGTTAAAATATTTTTTAACCCAATTCTTTAATTCAAGAATCTTAGACTCTATTATTCATAGATCTTAGACCTAGAATCTTAGACTCTATTATTCAATTATTCATAGAGTCTAAGATTCTATTATTTAATTACTAACCACAATGTGTTTAATAAACAACACAAGCTACTTATAAAGACTTAAAAATAAATTGTCTTCCAACGCAAAGTAAAAGGTCATTAATTGTATATTAAAATGTCTAATTAGGAAACTTTATTCATTCTATAGTGTATTCTTTTTAAAATCTTTCTGTTATAAATTGTTGAGATAACATCAGTTTTCTTTACACATATTGCTCTTAACCCTCAATGTGCTAAAAAAGGAATAAAATTTAGTAAGTATTATATATAACAAGGGTTGGTTAGTTGATAAGGCTTTGGCTTACTAACCGAGGGAATGCGGGTTCGATTCCCTTACGGGTCATAAAATATTTTTTTACAAATTTCCATGGTGACCAAATGTAATTTAAAATATATAAATCTATAATATAAACAAAATAAATAATGTTACTCGTAAATTGATAAAAAGTACTGAAAGTGGCTGCACAACTATCACCTATATTAAAACAACAACAACATTATGTATATTAAAATTTTGAATCATAAAGTAAAAAATGCTATATAATTAGTTACATTGTTATTTCAGTTGATTCATTTATTCCAGTTACATTCTGAAATGAATCGAATCATAAAATTAAATATACTTTAATTTTATCTTAAATTGAATATTTTTAAAAATACGTAAATATATATATATTTATGTACTTATAGTAAATTACTTACTAATTAAATAAGTAATAAAAACAAAATACTATTTTTAGTCATCTAAGTATATATATAGGTACATATACAAAATCAAAAATAAAGAAACTTCAAAAATCTTTAATAACTTAATGGTGTACAAATAAGTTCAGAAAAACAAAAACTTTCCTTTGACAACACTTGAAATTAAATGAATAAGTTTATGTCTCTTTAACAACCACGACAACCACCACCTTTAAAAATTGAAAAAATGACGTAATTTTCTTTTTATTTCATTCAAAACGAAAAAAAAAACAAAAAAAAAAAAACGATGATAACAAAAATATGAAATAAAAAAAAGCGTCGCGTTCAAAAATAATCGCATCACCACAATTTAATACTTAGTCATTCTTTTCATATTTAAATTTTTGTTTCAAATATGGTAAGAACTGGTATATTTTTTTTTTATATTAATTTTTTTTGAATTATTTATTTTTTATTTATCACGTTTTTTTTCCCACTATTTGTTATTTTTGCGAAAATAACACAATATATTGTCAATATATTGAATATTAAAAATTAATAAAAAAAAAAAATATTCAAAAATAATTCTGTAAGAAAACTATTTTGAATAAATTAATCAATTCTATTAAAAAAAGAATTATTAACTTCTATTGTATAACAGAAAATAGAACAAAACAGAGCAGAACAGAACAAAACTAAATCTGCCTATATACTTAGTTATATTTAGAATTCTTAGAAATATTTTAAAATCGATTGATCGTATATCGAAATATTGATCAAATAAAAAATGGAATCGTAGGTATAACAATAATTTAGAAAATATTTTACATAAAATTAAAATTAAAAAAAAAAAAGTTATTATGTGATATTATATTTAATTAAGCAAAGCCTATTTAAAATTAATATAAATTAAATATTAAAAACTCCTTCTAACATGTTTGACATTTAAATCGAGAATATTTATTCGATTTCAATTAATATTAATCGTTGAAAAGTGGCTTCAAGTAATTAAAGTTTTATGCGTCAATTTAAAAAAAAATATATAATTGGATGAAATTTAAAAATTTAGTTAATATTTTCTCATTTTTATTGAATGATAAAATTAATTTGGGGCCCTACACGTGCAATATTAATTGACAATTTTAATTGAATTCAGTGAATATTGAGAGTTAAAAGAGTGCTTGAAGTAAAAAGTTTTATCCATCAATTAAAAAGTTTACAGTTTAATTTCAGTTTAAAATTCAGTTCATATTTTCTTATTTTAATTGAATGATCAAATTAATTTGGGGCCCTTACACGTGCAATATTAATTGAAAATTTTAATTGAATTCAATGAATATTGAGAGTTAAAAGAGTGCTTAAAGTAAAAAGTTTTATCCCTCAATTAAAAAGTTTACATTGATTAGAGTTGAAAATTGGCCTCTAACACGTACAATATTAATTGCCAATATTTATTGATTTCAATGTTTCAAGCTAAAAGTTTTATCCATCAATTAAAAAATTTACATTGATTAGATTTACAAATTCTGTCGGCATTTTTTCGTTTTAATTAAACAATTAAGTAATTGTTGAAAGAGTATTTCAATTCAATATTACTAGTCAAATTTCTCAATTAAATGATCTTTTTCCTTTATAATTGACAATAAGTAATACACTTGTGTTGTTCATTGAACGTGTGAGGAGACCTTTATATGAATATAATAAATTTTAACTAAATTAAATATTTCAAAATTAGAATCAATCAGGTAAGTAATTGTTTAAAAATTCATATACGAATCTTAAGTTGAAATTTCAAGTTGTAAATAAGTACATTTTAGTATTTTAAGCTTCTATTTGTTTTAATTATATATAATTAATTTTCTAAAATTTACAATACATTATACAAAGTAATTAAACCACTTTTAAACAGTTAATTGCAGAAAAGAAGGTAAAATATGTTCATACACTTTGCATAGTTATTAGGAATTAAAAGAAAGGAATCCCAAATTGATAAATGTTTAATTGTTAATATTTAAGGTCATTGTCATTTACTTATAACCGAAAAACTATATCTTACTTAATAAAATATATTACTTAAAAGATTTACAACTTCTATTTTGATATTTAAATTACAAAACTTAAACAACCTGTTGTTCGAATTATAGCTCTTAACTAAATATTTTTAATTATTTTTATATTTTACAAATTTAACTAATTTTAAACATATTATCAATCGAGTATTTAGTATAGTATAGTATAATTCAATATGATATTGTTGTTGTTGTTTGGATGGGAGGGAGAGCAAGTCTCCCTTACACCTAGGCCTTGCGGCCCGTTGTGCAAGGGAGACTTGATATATTACTAATTAATATTTTTATTTGATATTATGATATTACTAATTAATATTTTTATTTGAATGTCAAACATTTATAACACATTTTTCCAAATAAAGTCATAAACATTAATTTTCATTATTAATTTTGAAATTTTAAATAATATTATTGTATATATAATATTTACCATAATTGGCATTTAAAACATATCTATTAGTCAAAAAAAGGCAGATTTTATAATAAGTATTAAAAAAGATACAATAAGTATTAAAGTCGAAATAATAAAATAAATTTTGAAAGTGTTTTATATTTAAATAGACAAAAAATAACCTTCAGGACATTTTAAAAATGGATGCTAGTTGGTAATCAACCATAAAATAAGATTTTATTTCCATTATATTTTTATTATTATTATTATTATTACTTACTTCTTCTATATATCTGAAGTGTATAATTTTTAACAATTATTTTGTTATATATGATAAACTATCTGTAAGTATATGATAATACTTATAAACATGATAATGATGCCTAAAGATATCCAATTTTTATTTTTTCAAACAATAATCATTCATCATTTTAACCTGAACCTATATAAAATTTATTGCACATAGTTGAGATACTATGTATATATATAAAATACATGTATATATTTCTATTTTTATTGAAAATTATTTTGTATATTTATTTCTTATGTTGCACCATAAATTGGGGTTATTGCAAAAAAAAAATAAAAAAAATATTGAATAACCAGTATGGTGATTTCTCTTTGAACAAATTTAACTAATATTAGAAATACTTTCAATTCTCAATGAACTAAGTTTTGAAATTAAAAATTAGTAACTAAATTATAAGTTGCTATAAGTATTTAACCACTACTGTTCACCCTTGTGATAGATGAGGTCATCTTAGAAGCAGGCGCTTCTGGAAAGGGTATAAGATGGGATCTCTCACGGAAGCTTGAGGACTTCGACTATGCGGATGATATATTTCTGCTGACGCATAGATTCTGTGACATACAACACAAATCAGAAAAACTCCAGCAAGCAGCACGTAAAGTCAGGTTAGAGATTAACATAGATAAAACCAAGGCCATGAGAATAAATAACACCAACACAGAGACTATCAAACTAGAAGGCCAAACAGTCGAATATGTTGATATCTTCTCCTACCTTGGCAACATAATAATAACAAATGGAGGCACAGAAGAAGATGTTAGCAACAGACTACGCAGAGCCAGAAGCGCCTTTGGTGAATTAAATAAGATATGGAAAAGCGGCCAAATAACAAGAAACACCAAACTTCGAATATTCAAAGCATGTGTAATATCCACAATACTATATGGCAGTGAAACTTGGCTGATGTCAAACAACATCAGACAGAAGCTCCAAGTATTTGCGAACAAATGCCTAAGAAGAATATGCGGAATTGGCCGCAACCCCATAAGTAACAAAGACCTATGGGAGCTCACGGGTGAAGAAACAATAGAGAAACAGATAAAACGTAGGAAATGGAGATGGATAGGCCACACTCTGAGGAAAGAACCCACAAGCATAACAAAAATGGCCCTAGAATGGAATCCCCAAGGCAGTCGGAGACGAGGTCGACCCAATAACACCTGGCGTCGAACAGCAATAGCTGAATTAACCAAGCATGGACTAACTTGGGAAGAAATGAAGGCGAGCGCAAATGATAGAGAACAATGGAGGAGGCTAGTTGATGCCCTATGCTCCCACGAGGAGTAACAGGAAAAAAAAAAAAAAATAAGTATTTAACTAAAATTTTACAAGTTAAATATTTTAAATGTCCTAACAATACAATCAAAGTTCAAGAAGACTTAATAGCCTGATTTACTTTCTATTTTTTGATTATACATAACTCATTTCAATTACTTGATTTCAATTACTTGAAATCCAGAGTAACTATAGTTACATGTTTTACAGTAAAATTGTTATGAATAAACTATTAAGAAGAGCGAAAAGGAGTTTTATAGTTAAAAGGGTAATTTTGCATAGAAGCCAATTATCTTTTTTGTAAGACTGTATACTTATTGCGGTAGATATTTTGGAAGTAATAATGGGATCCCCCCCGATTATAAGATTTAAATATTATTTGTATTTTATATATAGCAAATTTTATGGCTGATCAAATATTTGAAGTGAACCTTCCATATTCTCTTAATTACAACATACGATAAAAATCGCTTAAGCGACAATTTCTTATTCTGTGGTTAAAGTCGAAAACTTCTATTATTTGTATGTTGCGCCCTTTTAAAATTTATTTAGTTATTTATTCAAAATATGAAAAAATTAATTTCTGTTAAATATCTTTATCCGATTATTTATATTTGACTATTTCTATTAGTAGATAATAATATCATTACTTGAATACTCAGTACTCAGTACACAGTACTTTTGTACTCAAATTTAAATTAATACCAAAAAGAAACAAATTTTTCATGAACTCATCTAATAGAAATCATCATAGTCACAGCTACAGTGATGAGTCCAATAGATATTCACTGATATTAGCTAAGCATAGTGTCTATTATTAGACTAATTATTAACTATTACAATATTACATTACTTAGCAACAGTTTTTTTGTTCCCAAGTAATCGGTAAATTAAAACAAAATTCTTAATGATATTAGTTACTTTTAAAATACGATAATTTAATAAAAATCACAAAATTAAATTAAATTATGAATATAATTGTAAAAAAAATTATTTACTTAAATAAAAAACTTTGGAAGTACTTAAACTATTAGTTATAAAATTTATTTAAAAAAATTAAAATATCGAAAATTAGTGATGTAAAGTCTAGCATTTTATTGAATTATTTAATTAATTAATTAATTACAAATCGTGGTTACATTTTTCTAATACAAGTAAAAGTTTTAATTATTTTTATCACTTTGAAATCAATTATTAATTAATACTTAATTATAAAATATTAAAAAAAAATTAGTTTATAATGGAATTTTATTACTAATTTCTTCTCTATTATTTATATAATTAATTAACTAATATTTTAAGTATTTATAAAAATATAATTAATTTTAAATTTTTGTAAACAGGTTTTATAGTTTTGTTTTGAGATAAAATACAGTTATTGCATAAAATCTTTTAAAATTTTAATAGTTAAGTAACTGTTTAAATTTTTATAATTATTAATAATTAATAAAGTAAATTGCTTAACGGATAGATAATTATCAAAATATTTATAAAAAAATTTAATTTCAAGAAAATTTTTTTGAGTAAAAGTTGCAAAAGTTCATCAAATTTTAAATGCGCTTAAAAATTTTTGCAATTCTGAAAAATTTCATTTAAATCAAAATCATGAAACAAAGAACTTGAATATCAATTCATAGGAAGAAGTTAGGAGGTCTAACTATTTAAAATTAAAAATTTTATAAATAAAACAACAACGATTTGTGTAAAATTCCAAAAATAAAAATTTCTTAAGTACATTTAATTCCTTAAGCCACATAACTTTTTAGGATTTTAGAGCAAAGCCAAATTTTCTGTTTTCAAATCATTAGTAGTAAGACCACTTTTTTCCTGTGGATACATTAGCAAAAATTTTTTAACGTTTTAAAAAATTGAAAACTACAATACTACATTAAATGTTGCTTCTTAACAGCGAGGGTTAACTGAAACAACAGATATAGATCATTTATTAACCCATTCCGACATGCCGACTGTTGTCTGATAAAAAAAAATAAATTGTTTAAAAACTAATTTTGTATATTTTTTTAAGTATACTCTTACTAAGCAATTAAATTTAATCAAATCACTTCAATTAAAAATTATTTAACTGAATGTTTTTCGTTAACCCTTTGCAGCCCAACATCATTAAATACAAACTTTTTATTTTATAATTCTGCATTTTTTATGTATATTTAATTACAAATTCAATAATTAGTTAAAAGATAAAATTCCAACGTCATTTTTTAATTACGTCTAATAAAAGCTAAGTTTTATTACACACTTCGCTAAGTGTTTAATAAAACTTTGTTAATTTAAAATTAAAAAAACTTACTTACTTACAAAGTATAGTTACTTTTTTTGGTATACATACTTAAATATGTTATTCAAATTTACCATTTATTAGTAGAATTCATTTAACTTACAGTTTTTTTTAAATTTCTAGAGCTTCTCCTATCTAAGAAAATAAAATTGCCCTAATGTATAATAAATTGTAATCTGTCAGCTGTTAACAAATCATAGTCTAGAAACTGAAACCTTTTAAAATTGTTTTTTATATAGATAATTTTAAAAGTTATTAATAGTAAACTACAAAAGGAATAGACAATATAAGGGATTAGCCGAATTTTAGCCGGTTAATATCGAATTAAAAATTAATTTATTAATTATAAAGAAAAACTAATTTTAAATTTGAATTTCCTTTCTCCATTTAACTAAATTAGTTACTTAGTAAGTATGCTTTCCTTTGAAATTTTAAGTACCTTTTACTTCTTTTATTTTATCAATTCATTAAATTGTCGCTAATTAAATTAAAAAAAAAAGCAAATTAATAAGACAAAAAATTAAGTATATGACAATGACAACAAAATTTTTATAAAATTAAACGTTTACAATTTATAAAACTAAATATTTTTAGAAAATTTAGTTCTTATTTTGTATTTTTGGATTTTTTTCTTCTGTTACACATCACTAACTTAATAAATATTTATGTTAAAATGTACATTTATGTTACGTTATGTTTAGTTTTGTAAATGGTTGTATTATGTGGTGACAACAACTCTTCAATTCATTTAAAAAACAACTTGAACTCTTTACAAAAAAAAATTAATGAATTTTAAAAACAAAGAGGAAGCATAGAAAGAGAAAGAAACAGCAACTGTACTGCTAACAACAGAAACAGAAACTAATAAATAAACACCAACTATAAACAGTGGAAATAAGAAATATACATCCATACACATATCTATAGTCAATTTATATACTCCACTTAAGCACTTAATAAAAATAAAACTTTAAAATTTATTTACACGAATATACAGAAGAGAAAGTATACAAAAAGTAACAGTAAAAAAAAAAAGAAAATTGTGGAAAATGCAATATCAACAATAATAAGAACAAAATATAGCGCTAGAAAATAAAGCCATAAGTAAGAAAATCAAAAATGGACTTTTTGGATTTTGAATGAAAAATAAGGCTATTTTGCCAGCTCTATGAGAATAAAATGTTTTCTCTCCTATTAAGTATAAATGATACAACAGAACATGACAAGACGTCAAAAAATTAAACGTCAAACAACAACAACAATGTCCAAAACTGTTCTGAATAAAAATAGAACAGAAAAGTGTAGCTTAGAACAGTTTGGAACAACTTAATGAACATAAAACTAAAATACTTTCAGTATTCAAAACACTATTCTTAAATTAATAAAAATCAAAACCCGTACATTTTTGTTCTGTAGGTTGTTCTAGGTTGTTCCAAAGGCTGACTGATAAACACATTTAATAAAATTTTTTAAACTATAGAATACACAACTATTTTCTTATTGTAAAGCAAAGTTCAAAATTTTTTTCACAATTCAAGCCGATACCTAGAGTAAAATTTTTACAATGAAAAAATCAACTGATTTCGAAATCCCAATTCCCGACTCTGCTTTTAAAACCAACCTTAATATCCTTTCTAAGTTTATCTTCTCTATACATAAGAATATTGAAAAACAGGCTGATTTTTATTTAAACTCTTTATCCCCCCGCAATTCAACTCAAAATTCGAAAATCAATGTAATGTAAATTAAGAATATGCTAATATTTTGATTGAAGGAAATATCCAGATTTTGGAATCTAAATATAAAATAAATTCGAATTCAGAAGCTCAATATTAATAAAAAATTTGTATCAATTTTGTATCTCGTTGGGAAGCGAAATAAGGCCATTATGACTTAATGATTTATGGTTTTATTTCACTGCTCCACATAAAATATACCGGGGAACATAAATAAGAAGGAAAGCTATATACACAACCTACAATACAATAATTTATAGTTTTGTCAAGTAAAAGTGCAAAATAAAAATATATTCTCAACTTGTATCAATATCACCTGTAGGGTTATTTATCACCACTATAAACTTTTATACAATTATATACTAGTATATAAATTTAACATTCACCTATAATTTTTAATTCTGTATCATAAATCAAAATAAAAAACAACAACAAGAATAATAAAAATATCAATACAAAAAATTAATGAATAACAAAAAAAAAACAAGTCACAAGACCCAAATAATTCAAAATTAAAATTAGTTATTACGTGAAATCAAGATGATAACAAACAAAAAACAAGTGATCTGGTCAAACTCGAATTCAAATTTTGAATTAGTTACGAGTTAAGAAATTGAAATCAAAAAACTTAATTTTTATAAATAAAAACAGAAGCTTTGTGCAGCGTCTCTTTTCTAAAACGTCAACAATTTGACGATCACCTGTTTGTTGACATTTGCATTTGATTAGAAATATAAAATTATTGGTGTCTTTTACATTAGTAATAAAATAACTGCGAAATTGTGTTAAACTTCGCGCACCATTTTGACAATCAAACAGTTTTAGAATTTCTGATTGACGCACGGCAAAAAGTTTAAGAATTTATGACTTTGATCACAGCGTCGTATTTTTGGCTTTTTAGTACCACAGTGTGTATAAAGTGATTCCAGTGGGATCAAAATAACACGGATAGACGTTAATTGAAATTTTCTTACAGAATCTTGTATCGTAGATCATCTGTTTCCCTCTCATTTAAATGTTTTTTTGTTTTTTAAACTACTAACTGTTTAACCTAATAAGCCTGTCTATACCATTGATACATGTTGGAACAGGAGGTCATATTCGTGTTATTAGAATTTATCTTAATGCATTCCACATACAATTTAAACATAAGATAAAGTACTAGGCCTTATAACATGTAGAAACGTCTTAGATTATACAATACAATTCTACTTTTGTTTATATTGCAATATTATGTATATTTGAGTTATATGGTATTTTATATCTGTGAGTTGTATTATTAAATTAAATTATTTATTTATATTTTGCACTGCACTTGTTTATATTGTTATATTAATCTATTTTTTATTAAAGATATATAATTATTAATTATTAATTAAGCTATTAATTTGAGCCCAATGGAAAATGGTAGCTTTCACTTTCACTGCGATTCGAGTTTAAATTTTTAAGTTCTATATTTAAGAATGCCAAAGACTGACTGACATGAGGCATATAATGCTGGATTCAGAGCTTCAGATATTTTTCTGAAATTATTCGCCAGCACTTTTTTTTTAAAATGGAAATTTGAATTCTGTCAATTTTCAAAAAAGTTCCGAAGGCTTTTTTTATCTCTAAAAAAAGTTTATTCAACCATTGCTGGTTATATTATCAGGCTATTCAACTTTAACTTTTTACTACCGAACTATTTTATTCCTGCCATTTTTAAGAAATTTTCAAAAACCACTTTCAATATTTTTTCAAAAATCTTTCTTTTGCTGAAAGTTCTGAAGCAACGAATCAATAAAAATATGCTGAAGCCTTGAACTAAAAGAAGCATAAGAAATTAAAAATGAATTAATCAAACATTTTAGCAAACAATTTTTAATTTAGGCTTGTATTATACTGCAATACTTTTATTATTAGTATAGTAGCGCCCGTTAAAGAACAATTTAGAAAATTAAAAAAAAAATTAAAAAAAAAAAGCAAACAAATAATAAACAGGTGAAAAAGGTCAGTTGTTTGCATTTTATTAAACAATAGTTGCAACAAAATGTTGTTACATCAAGTTGTAAGCAAGTATAAGTAGCTAAGATGAAAAAATTAAATTTCAAACCACATGCAATTCACTTTTTTATATACATATGTATATATACTCAAGTACATATAGTTATAAGCTTGTTTTTGTTGTAAAATATATATACATATACATATATTTTTTAATTTTATTAAATTCAATTACAGAACGATTAAACGAAAATAAAAGATGGTTAACAAATATTTCTTGGATTTTTTCTTTTTTTTTTTTAAATTGGACATGTACGCAACAGCGCATGAAAATGTTTTGTTTATAATAAGAAACTCCAAAAAAAAATGGAAAAAGTGAAATAAGTAAAAGAAAATTAATAACTATGCTAAGTTTATAAAGGTCAAATTTTTTTATTTGAAATTTATTTTCATTTTTAAAATTTTAAATTTGAATTTAAACCTTAGTTTTATTAAGTTTTTAGATTTCATGCAGTTTTTTTTTTACTTTATTTTACTGGATTAAAATTAAAATTTTCAATGGTATTATGAATGTCAAACAACTTTAGAAATACTTATGACTGAAACTATTTAATACCATACCATAATTCAGAAATCCCAAATAACTTTCACCATAATCCCAAATCCTTCTACATTCCCATCCCTGTAGCCAAACTGTATACATTTGTGAGAACCTGTGATACTAATGTTTGATTCAAAAAGGGTGTGGTTTTGGTGTGTTACCGCACGGTTTCAATGGGTGGCTTCGAGCTTTCAATTCCCTCGTTAAAAAAAAAGCTTGTAAAATATTGTGATTAATGATTTTTTTAAAAAGCAAGCAACCGCGTGTA
The DNA here is from genome assembly GCA_963082915.1 of Dolichopus griseipennis. Classification (NCBI taxonomy): domain Eukaryota; kingdom Metazoa; phylum Arthropoda; class Insecta; order Diptera; family Dolichopodidae; genus Dolichopus; species Dolichopus griseipennis. The sequence goes on from OY720441.1 coordinate 359,690,285, forward strand.
AATTTTTTTGTCAGTTGCTATTTGTAATTTTAAAGTTCAAATGTTTAATTTTTAAAATTGTTTTTTGGAATTAAAATTAGTAACGATTTAACTATTAATTGGAAAATTTTTAGAAAGAAAAGCCTTGTGGCATTTTTCTTATTAGCAAGAGTATTAGCAAACAAAAGAGCAAGAAGTAGCTGATAAGTTGAACGGTGAATGAGGGTTAAATAATTTCGTTAAAATAATTGCATTTTATTTACATATTTCGAAAGTAAAAATTTATTTTTACAAATTTTTCGAATATATGGTGATATTTTTGAATTTTGTGATACTTTATTCAGAATATTTAAAAGAATGTTGTATATATTCCTTCTTTATCTATAATTCCTGACACTGATTTCCTATAGTGTATATTCAATAACTTTTCTGATAAGTACTTGTGTGCATTTTATTAATTCGCTCAGCTTCTTCTGCATTAATTTCATGCATACAGTCTTAAAAGTAAAATGAGTAAACACAAGTCATTAGTATATAAAGGATACTTTAAAATTTGCGTTTTTTAATTCGACAGTGCTGCAAAAGTCATTAAAATTTGCACATACAATTAATTGATTATCACGTGAGACTTATCATAATTAAATTAAATTTAAAACTAAAATAAGTTCGTAATGTGAAAATGTCCTATTCAGAAACTAAACCGGTAATTAAGTATATTACTAGGTATATTAATAAGGTTTACAAATTCACAATTATTCTATTAAGTTATAGAAGGGTTCTATGGGGTTCTATTAAGAATAGGATTATAATAGAATATAATTAATCTTATATTTTCATTTCACTTTCAACTTTAATTTAATATACTTGAGTAGGTATATTATGACGCATAATAAATCATCTAGAATTTGTATATCATATATGGCTATTAAGGTAACGGCCGGTATAATAATTCCCAATTCAAATATATTGAATTTATTTTATGGTAATATCAATTAAATGGTTAAAAGAAATATAATAACCACCATCATAAGTACTTATATGAAAAATTTACAATTATTAACCACTTAAAAAACAAAGCATTAAATTAACACTATAATTATATTGTATTTAATAAAATCTTTAAAAAAAAAAACGAATAGTTGTTTAAAACCACTTAATCTTTTTCATCATTTCTAACATTTTCTATTGTTAATTTTTTCTAAAATAAAAAAACGCTTTACAAAATCCTTATGTTATTCTTCAAAATCAAACTTTACAAACTTTCAGAGTTAGTTATAGTGAATGGCTTGAATTTGACATTGAAAAATTTTATTTTGCAATTGAAGTTTGAAATATGCACAGTTACCATAGTTACTCTTAAAAGCAAAACAAATACAAAAAATTGGGTGAATGGTGAAAATGATGAATTTATAAAAATTCATATCGAATTCAAAGAAAATTTTAATTTTATTTTTTTTTAATTTAAAAAATCGGCCTTCACCTTGATTACAAAAAAGCTAAAATGAGTGAATGAATAAATTAAAATTTGAATAAAAAATGGTGTTATATGCAATTTTAAATAAATGTTGAATAAAAAAACCAAGTAATGAATAATTTCTTATTAATTTAAATTTAAAAATAAACTTTTCTTTGTGGTATATTTAAATAGAAAAATTTGTTTGTAATTAAAACTTATAATTCTAAAAATTTAATTTTAAATATTTAAATCATACTGTGAAATTTATTATTTACACAAAACAATTGACTTATTTCAAAACAAAAAAGTAAACAAAAGGTAAACAAAAGCAAAGTATAGTACTGCTAGGAACTTATAAGATATATTTTATAATATATCTAATAAATAATATTTTAGAAAAGATTTCGGCCCTATTGCACCAACACTAATCAAATCACTAATGAAATAATCCATTTTTTTGATAAATGAGTGTTTTTTACTAATCAAATTTCATATATTTGCTGTCAAATACAGTGTTGGGCAATCAAATATTGTGATAATTTGATTATTTCATTAGTGATAAGTTATTAGTGCAATAGGGTCCAGTTTTCTAAATATTTAAAAGTATACACTTATTGATTTCATAGTCGATTTAAAATTTATTAAAATTTTATTTAAATATTTTTACTGTCAGACCTAAATAAGAACGTACGTCGCACTACATTTGTCAAAATGTGTTCATACACATTAATTTAGTTTAAAGTTCAACAAAATATGAAACGTTGAATGCTGAACATTTTAATACTTAAAAAAAAAAAAAAATTTTTACCTTTTAAAAAGGATCGAACTCACATTTATTTACACCCGAAGCCACTTCGCTAACCACTGCACCATACAATTCTTATAAATTTACGGTCAGATTTCTAATATTATTGTATCACTAACTGACAGAATGAAAAATAAACCCATAGACACAGGCAAGTTCATATAAAAGTATATAATTAGAATAATTTTGAATTTATTTGAATTTTTTAAAGAAAGTTTTCCTCTGAACGCTAAAAACGCAAACGCTTTGGACATCAATGTATAACATATGTTTACAAGTCATACATTCTTATTAAGACAAAGCAGTTACTGTATATTTTATCTAATGCTCACAGTTAAATTAGAAAGAATTATTTAATTCTTAATTTATATAATTTTTAAAAAGTTGCTATTTTAAATTTTTTTTTTAAAGTGCTAAATGTTCAATTGTTAGACTAATAAAACCTGCCTATACTATTGGTATATATTGGAAGGACATATTGCATTCTTATTATTAGATATCATTTTAATAAATTCCACACACAATTTAAACGTGAGATTCTTACTATTAGATCTTAAAACATGTAGAATCGTCTTACATTTTCAATAGATACAATTCTATTTCGTGTATATTGTAATAATTTTCTATTGGGTTTAAATTTAAATGTATTTCTATATCTGTGAGTTATATTATTAAATTAAATTATTTGTTTATATTTTGTATTTGTTTATATGGTTATATTAAATATATAAAATAATTATTAATTATTTGTTATATCATTAATTTTAACCAGATAAACCAGATAAAAGTTTTTTCACTTTTAGCGGGAATCGAACCGGGGCTTTTCGAAAAGTCAGCACTCATATGGTGTGAAATATAACAGTACTTTAATTATAAATAAATAATGTTTTGAAAAACAGATCTTTATAACTTTTTATATAAAGATATTTGTTAGACCAAAATTTATCTGAACTTATCTGGTTAATTCATCACTAATATTACCTACTAAGGAGTCTAATAGTGTTGGATGAACAAAACACTCCACTCTGACTTTCTTTTTGTAAGTTTTTTTTAATTAAAAAAAAAAATAGAATGCTGCGGTTTCTCATGAAATCATGTCTAAATGCATTTGCCAATAAAAGTAATTATAATTTTTTATATAAAATAATAAAAAATACATAATTATAAGAGATTAAATTAAATTTTATTTTTATCAATATCATTTAAAGCTCTTTATCATAACATTTTATATTCCTCAAAATATTTCACATTCCCTTTTGCCTACATTAACTGAACCTTACCTTAAGTTTACGATATCATTAGAAAAAATTTAAACCTAATACAAAGTCTACTATAATTAACTATTTAAGCGAACGTAGTAGTTTTACTAAGATATAATTTTTCAAACAAATTCTGGAAAAATCTAACATCAATCAAAACTTAATATTTCTCTAAAATATTAACTATAATTTATATTTTAATAAAATAAATAATTACGTATAATATTCAGTCCAATTTCTATTATTTTATTTTATTACCATTAATTTCCTGTCATATTTTTTGTTTTTTGCTCTTCTTTTTAATCATTATGGAAGGCAAGATGAAAAATTAAAATTTATTGAATTATTATTTTGTTTTAATCTATTATTAGAGAAAAAAAATATTAAACTATAAAATTGATAAATTAAAATCATTAATATCATTTATAAGTATATATATACGTATGTATAAATGTATAAAGAAAACCATAAAATGAGGGCGAGTTTTTGTGCCAAAAAGAGAGAAATCGACCAAAACATGAGGAGTGATAGTAAATCAGATCATTTAAATATACTTAAATGCATAATAATACGTACACATGTACTTGCATTCCCACATGTATAATAGATATGTATATTAAGAAAACAATACTCTCTATTTAAAAAATGGGCTAAATGCCAAAAGCAATAAAATATAGAAATGTTACGGGGTTCATTTTAAAAATCATTTAGTATATTAAAATAAATAAATTTAAAAAAAGTATGTCTATATGTACAGAGTGACCAATTCTTAAATTACATGAGCGTGGTAATATTAAAAATTAATGAGGATTTTAATTTAAAAAACAAAAATAATGTCAAATATCGTCATTTTATGAATAAAATAGGTCGAAATAAATATTTTAATATTGAATGTTTTTAAATAATTATAATAAGCATTTTTTAAATGCCTTATCTTTCCATCAGATAAGTTGTCATATGCTGCATAAAACCTTGCTTGCGTGAGTGAGTTTACTTTAACTTTAGAGCACGAACTTGGCTATCTTATGAGTTTTTTGAATATGAAGTATACTTTTAAATTTAATACGAATACAGAAACGATTGAAAACAACAGTGCATCTAAAATCATCTCTTTAATCTCTAAAATCATCTCCTCAAATAATAAGCAAATCTTTTTTGGGCACCATGTGTATACTTAGTAATTTTATTAATAAAATATTTTTAAAATGATTTTATTTTAAACAAAAAAAATAATTCACTCAAGATAAACTGGCGTTTCTTCAATTGTTTGGTTTTTTTTTTTTAATAATAAGTATAAAATAAAACTAAATTAAATTTTTAAATAATATTATCTTGTAAGTTCTTTGAATAACCTTCAACTTTTGCAAAAATAATCTTTTGTTTATATTTGTTTTTTTTTTTCAGATTTTAATTTTAGAAAAGAAAATTATAAATATTACGAAAATCTGAACATATCTAAATATAGGACAGCTCCATAATTCATTGGAAAATAAAAAATAATAAAAACAGACACCAAAAAAAAACTAGAAGATCACTTTATAACAAAATATTAATTTGTCAAAAATTATGAACGAAAAGAAATAAGTAAAAAAAATCCATATTTATATTTTTTTTTTCTCTAAAGTAATTAAGGAAACGGAATTAATAAACCGGATATACAGAGAAATAGAATAGAAAAAAATAGAATACTTAATTAAATAAATAATATTAAAATGAAATTAAAAATCGATATACTTATTTACTTTAAGAAAATAATAATCGCAATAATCTTTAGGATTTTTAATTCATGAAATAATTTTTTAAACTAATTAATTGTTAGAATTATTATTATTAAATTAAGTTCTCACAAAGGTAGTCATAAAAATAACTAATTTTAACATAAGTATTCCAATTTATTTTTGGAACAAATCAGACCGATAGCTCAGTGGTAAAGTAGTTTTCAATCGAAAAATCTCGTGTTCAAACCTTGGTCAGATCATATCTAATCAAAAATATAGTGTATATTCAAATAATTTAATAAGAAGTCCTAATATCAAATAGGCAAAGGTCCTGGTACTAATTGTAAATAAATAAATAAATAAATTTGGGATAAAAATAGACCTAAGAAAATTAAGAGAATTTTTAGGTAAATACTTAAATGTGTTTGATTGCTCTGTATCCTACATTTACTTATTTACAAAAAATAAATTATTATTAACTATAGAAAGGTCTATACTTATTATACTAATTTAAAAACTTTTATATAAATCAAAGTTGAGCCATATAACTTAATAATTGAATGTTATTATGTGACGTTCCGTACTTAAATATTATGGGATTTTGATGAATTGTTTGAGATATCTAATTCTAAAAAACTATTTAAAATAAATTTATATTTATTTTTATATTATTTATTTAATATAATCTCAAGCGTGATAAATATATTGAATTTCGATACCTTAAATGCTTAACTAGTTACATTACATTGTAAATGAAACTATGAAACTTATCGAATATTAAACATATGTTATCAATTATCATCATAGTCAATAAATATTTTATAATACTAAATAAGTACCTAAGTATATAATATTTAATACTATAAACATTTCAAATATTTAAATAAAAATATAAAAAAAAAACAATTCGAAATCGTATCAATTTAATTAATAAAATTAATGAACACTTCTTATACGAAAATTGATCTTACGATGATCATTAAATTTATTATTGTTTTTTTTATATTTTATGAAAGTTTATAATCTTAATTAACTTAATTTATAACAACTGTAATCATATTACAAAATCTTTTCTACTATTTAATAATCTAGATACAATACAATAGGAATAATCTAAATTTTATACTATCAATAAATTTTTGATTTTATAATTTTTAAGTCCCCCTCTAATTAAAAGTTAGAATTAATATTTATTTTATTTTCTCTTTAAATTTTCATTTAACATAACCATATACAAACGTATATAAACACATTAAGTCAATAGCTTCCATATTTTCGACCTACACATCATCTAAAACAAAAAACAACATATGACATTTAAAAAGAATAAATATAAACCTTTACTTAAAACTAAACTTGAAACCATTTAAAAAAAAAAAGTATATGAGCCCTGGTTGGCTATGAACATTTAAATTGACATTTAAATTCAATTTTACGTTGATTTCTTTTTTTGTAATAAATTACATTATTACTGACTATACCATAGTTTGTTTTATTTAATATTGTTTTAATAAAATTGTACAACAAAAACCTTTAGGTTGAGTGCGTCATTCATTTCAAAAATAAAATTCACAAGTTCTCTTTCTTTTATTAAAAACATGTTATAACTTTATATATATATACTATGCATATATATGCACACAACCTCAACTTCCAACAGAAAATCAAAAAAAAATAATTAACCAGTCATACCTACTCAAGATTTTCTTTTGCCTGCAATTCATCCATTTTGGACAAACAGTTAAAATTGAAACTACAAAATGTAAAAAAAAAACATATAAGTAATTCAACTTAGTTTCACTCACAGCTATTCTATATTATGGTCTACTCTACACATTCTATAGAATTAAGAATAGAACAAAAGAATTTATTATTATTATTATTATTAAATAAAATTATAGGTTAGTACTTGAAATAAATAACGATCTTGAAATACTTTAAACATTATATAAGTTAATACAGAAAAAAAAAACAAAATGAACATTACTCTTATTCTCCTTTTGAGTTCATAGTCAACCAGGGCTCATATACTCTTTTTTTATAAATTTTCTTAATAAAAATCTCAGATTACAAAAATTTTAAAACTGAATCACAAATAAAAACAAAACAAAAAATGTCGTTCGTCAAGCAGATAAAGTTCATTTTACCTTGGTGTACAATATTGTTGAAAACAATTATACTTAAATATATTTACATGTACAAAACCCTCAATAAAAAAAAATAAAAACATTTAATTATACCAACCCATACAATTTAAGTTTAAGCTTCAAGTATCAAGAAAATGATGGTATATGCATTTTAAAGATATTAAGATTTTAAATATTATAAAAGTAACTATATATATGTATATCTTAATCTGAATCTTTAAATTAATTGTCATATAGATATTGAGTCTTTATGTTAATAAATATACGTAACGTATATATATATACACCATACACCCATGTCAATGCATTAACTTCAGATTTTATAAGTATATATATTATGTACAATATACTCAAATACTATAGCGCTTACGTGTTTTAAAATATGGAGAACATTAACTCCAAAATAAAATTAAGTATAGTACAAACTTCAATTTCCATAATTGGAGAACGTGAACAGATTATTACATACAATTATTATTTTCTTTAACAGATCATTCCTTTATTATTTTTTTAAATCTTTATTTGGGTTTTATTCCATTTCAAAAATATCAAATCCTAAAAAATTAAATTTTTAAAAAAAAAAAATTTAAGTACACGTACAGTTTTTATAGACAACAAATTCAATTTAGGAAATAGAAACTAAACAATAAACTCAACATTTGAAACTGAAATGAAGATTAAATTTCAAAATTTAAAATAAAAAATTAAAAAATAAATTCTTTTTTCAAGAAAAGGTTTTTAATAGCCAAATAATTGAATCAATCTTCAGATATATCTTCAAATAAATTACGTATGCAGATGTCGTTATGTACTGATATATTTACCTATTTTAGTATAAGATCTCTGGGTTTATTCGTTAAAGTCATGATAACTTAAAGTTCGTAATATTGTTACGTACAATTAAAAAATTCTACATCTGAAAGATTTTCCTACCTAATTATTCCAAGAAATTGATATCTAATAATAATTAATTAATTCCAATGATCAAGCTGTAGGCTGCCGGATTTTTATTAAATTCATCCCAAAGTTCTGAAAAATATATTGGTAATTTTACCATATGTACTTTATCAATAATAAAATTCTTAGTCCATTGCAAAATCCTCTCTATAAGAACTTAAAAATTATTCTAGTGCATTCTTTATGAGTTAACTTATTGTTAATTAGTTCAGCATCTACTTAGTGCCATTATTTATGAATTAACCTTTTAATGAATATTTAAAATACAATAAGGCAATTCAGTTATTAAGATTCAAATGTAGATTTCAATTTTACCAAGTAAAAAAATATTTTATATGTAAACAATGTATCTTAAATGGCTTCATATGCAGTTATGTCGTTACACAATATGTCTTTTAATGTGCTAGGTAAATCGTTTTTTTTTTTTGCATCATACTTAAATCTAATAAAAATTTAACAATTCATCTATCTATTTCTTGTTAGTTACGTAAGTAAATATATTTAAATTTTTAGTAAATCTTTTTGTTTTTTGTGTAATTTGTGTAATAAACTCATCCCTTCCTTCCTCAATATCCTAATAATTTTTATGTAAGTACAGTTTAATTAGTTTCTTTAGTTAACTTCCTTGTACAAATTTCAATTTTATGAACATTTTATGTGTTACACAACAAAACTTGAAACTAAGTAAATATATTTCAAAAATCTATAAATGGAATTCCTGTATTTTACTCCATATTTTTTAATTTTAATTAAAAAAAAAAAAAGTATATACAATTTTGTTTAAATATGATCAAATCATTCTTTTTATTTAACTATGATTTTTTTTCATCGTTGTACATCATCATCAGCATCCACAAATCTGATAACAAGAAAAACAACTTTCTCATAACTTCTCATCAAAAAAAAAAAAAAGGAATAGGCAATATACACGTAAGAAACATATTAAATAAAAATTAACTAACTACTTATATATGTATATATATAAAATGTTCAAAATTAACTTTATTTTTCAGGGTCTCGTTTTTCCATAAAAAAAACCAAAAATTTTGAATAAATATTTTTTCAAACATTAACTACTTAGTCTCCTGCTTTTTTCTAACTGCATTTTTTGAAGCAAGTACTCAAACACTAAATTTAGGACAAATAATTTTCAGATTAGATGTAAGAATAAACAAAATCGAAGCTGAAATTAGGACACTTAATATATCACCTGTTAAAATAAATTTACTCTTCTTTCATTTCTGAAGATTTCATTCAACCTGAAACTAAGTCAAATGGTAATTATGTTGTTATATGAATACAAATCATAATACTTGTTTTGTGGATGCAATACTTGATTTCTGAATAGCAATATAGAATATTCATATACAAATAAATATGAATATATAATTAACTTTATGTATTTGAGTTCAACATTACTGTATTTTCATCTTTTTAATTTTTTTTTTTAAATTCTAATCAACATATCGCAAGTTACTTTAATTAAACCATCTGCTTTTAGTGGAAAGTTTATATTATGGCATAATGAAATATAATTATAATTCATAGTGATTCACCTTTGGTGTTCTCTAACCAAAAAAAAATAAATATTTAAACAAAATTAAATGAAAACTGTACAAAAACAAAAAAATATGGAAAAATTTACAAGAAAATAAAATAAAACCATTCTTTTAATTTATCCCCTCTGTTTTCAACCACAAATATCCACAAATTCATTGTACAAGTTAATATTTTTTTTTTATTTCTGGATTGGTTGGTTTCATGCATTTTTTATGCTATCCATTTCTACTGGTTTTATTTATACATATATATACTTATATATATAAATATATATATATGTGTAAATGTTTTACTTTCTTCTTTGTTTTATAAACTTCCTTCCTGTTAACTGATGTTGATTAATTTAGATTAAATTTTAAATTCACCTTTATATGTCACAAAACAAAGAAAAAAAAAATCATCTAAAATTTTATCAGTTTCGTTTTGGTAACTATTTATTAACTTAATCAATTCAATTCAATCGTTTTTAGATCAGTATAATGAAGGAAATTAAGTATTCTTAAAATTAATTAACTAATTAAAATTGATAGATATTTATTAAAGTAAATATTTAAGTACAGAGATACTCTGCTTTAAAACTGGTAAATACTCTCTAAAGTCTAAGAAGTTTTAGTATTAGAATTAAAATTTTACCCAGTAAGATGTAATAACTGTTATTCAATTGAATATTTTGTATCAATTCTTAAGACTTGAGTGCATACTTACTTAACTAATAAATTTCGATACTTAACTATTCAAAAAACATTGAAACAAGTCGATTGCACGTAAAAGTTTTGAAAGAAATGGTAATATGAACCAAAATATATCAACTTATTACAACCAGAAGGTAGTCAGTAGTAGGTAGTTAGAACTAATAAAGATTCTTCCAAAATAACTACTATAATAAATTCAGATTTATAAGTAATCTAAATAAATAATATAAAAAATAGTAACATTATTTAGTATTTAAGGCTAAATGTAAGCCTAATAAACTAGCAATTACGCTAAGTTAGAAGTTTTTAAATTTTAAAGATTCATTTAACATTACTATAGCTTGTAAGTTAATTTTATATAACTTCTATATAATTAACTATAAAGTATATATATAAAATACCTATACCACTATTGTTTTTATATTTCATTTATATTTATTTATTATATTTAATAAGAAAGTGAGTAAGTATATTTCGAAATATTGTCTTCAAATCTCTCATCCTCTGACAAAACAATCAAAATTCTTGCATGAAAACCAAATTCTTTTCGTTTTTATTTTAATTAAAATTTTTCTTATCTACTTAATTTAATACTTACTTAATTTAAATAATATATTTTCATTTTACGTATTTTATTTTTATTTATACTCAGTATTTTTTTTTATATATAACTATTCATTTTGTTTTCATTTTAAAGTACTTTATGCTTTCATTTTTTTTATTAATTCTCGTGACTCATGTCGTCATCATCATTCAACATCATCGTTGTTGTTTTTATTAAAAAAATTTTAATTCATGATATATGAAAAAAACCGTAATAATACGATACTACGATTAAAAGATAGTTATCTTTTGTTTGCATAATTTTTTTAATAATATTTATATAGTTAAACATCTAAACTACTTTGGAATAATATAATAAATAGTTATGTAGTGTTAAAAAAAGATTTTTTTTTGGGAAAAAAGTACCTAAATATTTCTATATCATATAAGTAGTCACTTTTCGTGAGTTATATATAAGTACAAAATGTCTATTTAGCTACCATTTTAAGATGGATTTTTTCATCTTATTAAAAAAATTTTAATAAAAATTTTTAAATCTTATTAATATCTTTTATATTCCATATTTAAAATTATAATTTTTGTGTTAATTTCTTAAGCATTATCAAAATCTGAGCAGCTTATTATAATTTAAATTCTTATAACTATTGAACTTATTTGTTCAGGGTGAAGAGTTTAGCATTTATGTACTAACTTATGACTTAAAACTGCTTAACTGCCAAAAATACCTAACTAATTATTTTCTTTAATAAAGACTTTTAGGATTAATAATATGATTAATAGTCGTTATTTTTAATAATTTCAACAAGTACTTAGTAAGTAGTTGGTAATTCTTTAAAAAATCTGTTATAAATATTATATTTGCTATTGCAATACTAAAGAAAATAAAAAAAAAAATATTCGTCAGATGAAATGTAGAAATAAGAATGTTAAAAAATCTTAAAATTAGTTTTATGTACTAGTTGGTTACTAAATTAGAAAAAAAACATTAGAGAAAAAGTTGAGTTACTGCAAAATAAACATTTCTAATAATGCTTGAGTCCGAAAATTCAGCCAATTATGTATTGTCTAAATACATACCTACAAATAATAACATATATATTTGTAAATTGAATTTTCCAAAAAATCACTAAGGAAGTGGTAGGACAATTTTAACGAATTTGGATGTTTTTCAAAATGTAACATTAGAAGCGTTCAAAAAACCTTTATAGTTGTTTTCAAAAAGTATAAAAAATATTTTAACAAGAAAAGAAATTATCGACTTAATGGAAATTACAATTAGGTAAGCTTTAATATATTTTTTTTTAATTGAATGACCTAAGACTGCATCTATAAGAAATAGACTCCAGGTTCGTAGTGCAACGTCAAATGTGGTTTATGTCAGTAAAACTCGTACTCACTAACAACTCAATAGCAATAATTTTAAACACACAAATTTTAAGATGATTCAACCCTGAACTTCAAAAACAGACACATGAATAAATTTATCAGACAAAAGAATTACTTTCGCATTTTCCTTTAGTTATCAAAGGATAAATATTTTTTTTTTCAATTAAATACTTAATTTCCAACCAACCAAAGTTTTAATAGAAATCTTCAAATTTTTGAAACGAACTTTAAATAGTTGGTAATCATATGAAACTGTCTCGTGATTTACTTATATTTAAGTATAGAGAAAAGTCATGACATTATTCAAATTGATACTTCTGATAGCGATGACTCATCATAAGGTACCTAAATAAGTTCATATTTGTTTTCTTTCTCTATTTTTCATCTTTCTTAGCTTTACCGAACACATTTTAATTTTTTTTTATTTCTTAAAGGGTTTCGAATGTCGTTAAAAAAATCTAAAATTAAAAAACAAAATAAATTAAACTACAAAATAAACATCATTCATATTTAACTTGTTTTTTTCTACAATAGGTATATAAAAAAAAAATCAAGTACCTAATATTCATTTGAAAATTTATTAATTTGGAACCACCTGCAAATTTGTAAAAAGGAAATTTTTAAATGAAATCGAATGATCTTAAAATTAAGATCAATTATTTGAAAAGTACTTGTATATTTAAAATTAAGTATAAATTCAATTATAAGTTTTAAACTGAATTGAATTAAGTCTTACTTGACCGATTGGTTCAGCTTAATTGGTTGAGCTTATTCAAATTAAAAAAAAAAAATCTATAAATTTTTTTTGGAAATATAAAATTGCACGTTTCAATGCAATGCAACAATGACTTATGAAAGTTAACATTTTCTAGTTTAATACATCCCCAACAAAATTAATGAAACCGTAAAACTTTAAAAATTCGATTTACTTTTTTTTAACACACATGATGATTTAGTATCAGCATTATTTTCTATTCTTATTTTTTTTATTTTTTATTCAAGACTAGAATAGAAACTTAAAAAAATGAATTAAAAAAAAAAAAAACAAGAAATTAGTAAAGAACAAAACTTGCAAGTCAAGGACGTCCAGTTTAGATCAACGTGTCACACTCTATTGAAGATGCAGAAGCGTCGCTTTTAATATACCTACTAAGACCATTTTTAAATTTCAATACATTTTAAAATTTATTTTTCATTTTTACTGTTATAGCATTTTTTTATTTAAAACAAAATTCAAATGAAATAAAATCTACCTTAATAATTAATTCAATCTCTGGAACATCACCACCATTGGTGCCATTCTCTTGATTTTCTTCGGACATCTTGTCTCGTTTTTTTTTTTTTTATCTTATTCCTTTTTGAATTTAATGTGTTTTAGTAATCCAATGGGGTTTTTTTTTTTCTTTTAAAAATTTAAAATTCTTTTTGATTTCAAAATAAAAAATGAACACACTCACAAAATTATTAAACAATCGACTCTTTTTTTTGATTTGATTGAAATAAATATTTCTTTTCAACAATTATATTAATTATTAACACTTTATAATTATAAAAAGAAAATAAAATTAAAAAAAAAATTAAACCTCTTGCTTTGTATAAAAGAGTTAAAAAAAAAACCGACCGTTGTTCAATGCTTCGCAATCCGTTTACATAAAAAAAAAAATTACACAACTTTACCGACTGACAGCAAAATACGAAATGTCAAAAAATGCAATACGTAATTCTCGAATATCGAATGGCATGGAATAGAATGGAATGGAATATAACAATTGGAATGGAGTTTGGAAATGAAATTTTCTTCTAATTGGAAAATATGAATAGTTGCCATATTTGAGAAAATATCTTTGTTTTTTTGACGTGTCAGAAGTTATTTTTGAAATTATTTCGCAATTTGTATATAACTGTAATAATTTAACACTTTATTTTACAGTTTTGAAATATTATATAAAATATTACTAATAAAATTATACGTTATATCATGTACTATATTATAATTAAAAACTTCTATTCACTGTCAATAGGGAAACATTTTTTATTATCATGTGCTGGTTGGGGACAATTTATTAATCTTAAGTTTATTACATTCTAACAAATTATACATCTCTGGGTCCTAAATGACGTGAAAGATTTTTACCAGGACGGTTACAATATCTTCATGTGATGCACATAATATACTTTGAAATTTTGTTTTATTTTATTCAAAACGAAAATTATCTCGGTACAAGAACTGTGCTATGACAAAAATCCGTGAATAGTTTTAAGAACTTAAATTGAAATTTGTTAATATTTATTTTTTATTTTAAAATAATTATATGATTGTTTCATTCCCATTTTAAAGGAACATAAAAATTATATTTAAAACTTCCAGTCGTTTATATCGATTCTCGAATTTATCATTAAAATTTAATTTTCGGAATACTAAATGTCATATCAGTTGTCTAATGTTTTTGAAAAAGGATAAAAAAGTGGCGGCATTAATTAATCAACAAATATTAAGTCATCTTCAAATGTAAACAAATATTCCTGAAATTAAAAAAAAAAAATAAAAATTAAAAACATGCAACAAACTGAAATAAATGGTGTAAAAATTAATTTTCCATTTGAGCCTTATCCTGTTCAAATGGCTTATATGACAAAAATTATTGAAACTCTTGAAAGCGGATCTAATGCTATATTAGAATCACCTACTGGAACCGGCAAAACATTAAGTTTATTATGTAGTACATTAGCATGGATTTTACATCGAAAAGAAATAGTAATATATTAAATTCTTATTTTTAAAACAAAAAACAAAAATTACATATTTTATAGGTAATGAATAATATGAAAGCAAATCTTAATCCGAATGCTATTTCACAAGAAGTTTTAAAATCATGGGATATTCCGAAAGTATATTATACAAGTCGTACACATTCTCAATTATCGCAAGCAATCCAAGAATTAAAACGCAGTTCATATTGTTTTGTTAAAGCTGTTGTTTTAGGGTCACGGGATCAAATGTGTATTCATCCGGAGGTATCAAAAGAACAAAATAATGCACAAAAAATTCAATTATGTAAAATTCATGTAACAAATCGTAGCTGTTCCTACCATGCACGTGTTGAAGAAAAAAAAAATAGACCAGAAATTTTAGAAAATAGTGTTTTAGATATTGAAGATTTAGTTACAATTGGTAGAAAAATTCGGATGTGCCCATATTTTGGTTCAAAGGAAATTGCTAATGATGCAGATATTATATTTATGCCTTATAATTATTTAATTGATCCAAATGCACGTCGGGCCAATAATATTCAATTAAAAAATACCATTATTATATTTGATGAAGCACATAATGTGGAAAAAATGTGTGAAGAATCTGCTTCTGTGCGAATTAAATCATCTGATATTGCACTAGCCATTGAAGATGTAACATCTATTATGAAAATGTTGGATGACGGTGATGCATTCTTGGAGCTGGGAGGAGGTGGTGATGAAACAAAAGATTTTTCAATGGAAGATTTAGCAATACTAAAAGAAATGATTTTAAAATTTGAACAAGCTATTGATGAAGTTGATGTACCAAATAAATTTGCGGGAAATACATTTCCAGGAGATTATATGTTTGAGCTTTATGCACAAGCAAATATTAATTATACTTGTTTTGGTATGGTGTTATCATTACTAGAAAAATTGTTAACTTTTTTGGCAACAGTTTCACAAAGAAATTCAGCTTTTCGTAAAGGTATTGGACTTCAACAGTTTGCAAATTTAACATCAATTGTATTTGATAGTATGAAAGATGATAAAGAAGAAAAAATGAAAAAATCTTTTAAAGTTCATTTTGAAATTGAAGAAATTAAAAAAATGGGTGGAGCAAATAAAGATGGTTGGCTTCAACCTAAAGCACCAGGTGCTACAAAAATGGCAAAAGTTGTTAATTTTTGGTGCTTCAATCCTGGTTTTGGTATGGACCATTTACTAAAATCACAGATTCGAAGTATTATATTAACAAGTGGCACATTAGCACCATTGAAACCATTGATAGCTGAATTAGGAATACCAATTTCATACAGTCTTGAAAATCCACATATAATTAAACCATCACAAATTTTTGTTAAAATTGTTTCATATGGTCCAGATCGTGAAAAACTAATTTCAAATTATGAAAATCGAGATAATCCTAAGTATATTAATTCATTAGGTTGCACTATTGCTAATTTTTGTAATGTTATACCGGATGGTGTTCTTGTATTCTTTCCATCATATGTTATTATGAATAAATGTGTATCAAGTTGGCAAGCAAGTGGTATTTATAGCAGAGTAAGTAAAAGAAAACCAATATTTGTTGAGCCACAAGGTAAAGATGCATTTAACGCAACAATGGCCGAATTTTATGATAAAATTAATAATCCAGCATTTAGCGGAGCATGTTTTTTTGCTGTATGTCGCGGAAAAGTTTCTGAGGGTTTAGATTTTGCAGATGCAAATGGTAGAGCTGTTATAATAACAGGATTACCATTCCCACCATATAAAGATCCTCGAATAGTACTTAAGAAACAATACCTTGAAAGTAACAGGACACGTGAAAATGAACTTTTATCTGGACAAGATTGGTATTTTCTTGAAGCAACACGTGCCGTTAATCAAGCTATTGGACGTGTTATACGACACAAAAATGATTACGGTGCCATTCTGTTATGTGATTCAAGATTTGCTAGCCGTAATCAACAATCACAACTTTCATCATGGATTCAAGAACATTTAAAGAATGCAAATGATAGTGAAAATAATTTTGGTAAAATAATTCGTGAATTAAAATTATTTTTTGATAATGCAAAAGGTGAATCAACAAGTATTAAAATGTCCAGTTCCCAAATGTGTAATAGTCAAGAAAATAAATCAGCATTTTTAAATACAATTAAAATTAAAACCGAAGACGATTCAAATCAAATTTCATCGATAAAAAATTCTATCAGTTCAACTACTACTTCAAGTAATATTGATTCAAATAAATTCAATTTATTTGAATATAAAAAAGAAAAATTTAAAAAAGAAAATAAAGATTTTTCCAGTCTTTTAAATTCCGATGATTCATCTGTGATAAATTTCAATGATCAAATTGCTGATCAAGTTATAAGTAGTCCTAGTTTTGTTAATATACATAAAAGAGATCGAAATAATAGCGGCGATTCACCAGCATCACCAGAACAAATTTTGAAAAATTTTTCAAAAAAGAAGAAATTGAAATTGATTCTGAATGAGCCTAGAAGTAATATTTGTAGTACTGTTTCGTCAGTTGATTCAAGTTCAGTTTCAGAACCAAATAGTTTAAATGCTGTATCCTCAACATCTTCAATATCAGTACCAACAATATCAGAAAATAGTGAAAAAGAATCAAAAACCATGGGAAGATTAGAATTTTTACAGTTGGTAAATTAAAAATTTTTCAATTTACGTAAAATCTAAATTAAATTTTTTTTTTTGTTTTATTAATTTTAGATTCGTCGTTCTTTATCAAGTCAAGATGTAAATAAATTTAATGTAGCTTTGATAGCTTATCGTGATAATGACAACATAGAAGTTTTCTTTTCATTATTATGTAATTTATTTAGTGCATCAGTTTTTATCTATTTACTAAAAGGGACACGAAGGTACATTAAAAATCATCATAAGGAAAGATTTGATAGTTTACTAGAAAATTTTTTAAAGGCAAGAGAAATTTAAAAAACTAAAATTAGTTTAAATAACTGTTTTAATTTTGTGTTTTATTTGTTAAATTAAGAATAAAATTTGACTGTTCAATGTTAAATAAAAATTTCTAAATGTCACTTTTTATTTAATATACTATTATTACATTAACCATTTAATTATATAATAATTTCTTTTACCTACACGTAATAATGTTAAACCGTTTTTTAAAGTATGAATTCCAGGTGTTATAATTTCAGCAATATTTTGTGCACGTTTTTGATTAATATAAAAACCACCAGCCGTAATAATACGACATGCATCACTTTCAGTTTTAAAACATTTGGCTTTAATTGATAAATCTAATAATGTCATACCAAATTCTGGTAAAATTTCACATATTGTTGCGCCAGAAAATGTTTGTTTAATTTCATTGATATTTAACTCACCTAATCCTTCAATATTACCATGATATAATGCACTTGTAACATTTTCAGCTTTTTTTAAACCTTTTGCACCATGTACTAACAATGTACATTCTCTAGCTAACTCTTTTTGTGCGTTTCTTAATTCTGGTCTTAAACGATGTTCATCCATAATATCATCAATATCAGATAATGATAAAAATGTAAATAATTTCAATAATTTTTCAATTTCTGAATCAGGTGTTCTTATAAAAAATTGATAAAATGAAAATTCTGATGTTTTTTCTGAATCTAACCATATTGCATTACCACCACTTTTGCCAAATTTGTCTCCTTCTTCATTTGTAACAATCGGTAATGTTAAACCAAAAACACTTCTATTTTCAACACGGCTTATTAGTTCATGACCAGTCATTAAATTACCCATTTGATCGCTACCACCCAACTGAAAACGACAATTATATGTTTGATATAAATGAAGCCAATCATATGCTTGAAATATCTGGTATGTGAATTCGGTAAAACTCATTCCTTCTGAAGTTGCTAAACGCGTTTGTACAGAAGATCTTGATAACATTGAACCCATACGAAAATGTCTTCCCATATTCGAAATAAAATCAACTAAATTTAAATTTTTATACCATATAGCATTATTGACTATCCTATAAATACAAAAACCGACAAAGTTAAGTTAATAAAAATTTTAAAAACAGTACTTACTTGATGTCACGTAAATCCCCTTTTTCTTTTCTCTTATGCCATATTTCTTTTTTATGATTATCAAATACTTTTAAAATTTGATTTTCAATACATTTCAAATTCTCATCTAACAAAGATGTTTCTAATTGATTACGTTCTGTTGAACGACCACTTGGATCACCAATTAAACCAGTTGCACCTCCAACCTACAATTAAATAAAAATTTAAAGAAACAGTAACTTTTATAAGTGACAAACTTTACTAGGGCTATTGGAATGTGTCCAGTTCTTTGACAATGTAATAATCCCATTATAACCAATAAATTTCCAATGTGCAAACTATTTGCAGTTGGATCAAATCCTGCATATATTGTTTGAGGTGATGATAAAAATAGTTTGTTTAATTGTGGTCTATAAAATATTTTTTAATCATTAATAATTTGTAAATAAAAATAAATATATATATGAAAAATTTATTTAGTTACCCAACATTATCTGGGAACAAATCTTGATAAAATCCTCGTTTCTTTATTTCTAATAAATCTTTGGTGGATGTTGAATATGTTCGATTTAAATTTTTTACATATTTAAAAATTGTAATTCTAGTTAACATTTTATTTATTTATTTTGAAAAATAAAAAAAAAATTTTTTTTTAATAACCCGGTAATTTAACAAAACTTCAAAAAATTTTATAAACAAAATATTTGAAAATAATTTTTCCACGGTTGTTTGAATCAAAATCAGCTGATGTAAGTTTCATTTGTACTTTCTTTTGTAATTATACTAAAATTTATCCAAGACAAAAACTTGGTTGTTGATATCTAATTTTTGGGACAGTTTTTTTTTTTTCTAGTTACCTTCACTATCCGACGATATTTTTTTGCTTTATTTTAAATAAAATTTTTATTTTGAATTCGTGGCTACTTTTAAATCCATAACTATTAAATAAACTTTGAACTAATGCGGTTTGACCCTAGTTATTTAACAATCTAGGACAAATTTCAAAAGCCAATTTCAAAAAACAAAATTAATTAAAAAAAAGTTCTGTAGTGAAATAAATGTTTTTCGTTAAAATTAAACGAAGTTGGCTCTTTACTAACATTCATGCAATCGCATAGTATAGAGCACAGAAATAGTAAAAAGTGACAAAACCCCAATCATATATTTTTTGAAAAAATCTTTAATTATTGAAAAATTTGTTTAAATTATAGATTATGCTAATTTTTCGGATCTTTAAATACCTGAAATAGGACACCAGACAAAGATTTTAATAGGTAGATATCGACGTTATTTGAATAATGTTTTAGAATATTATAAATTTTATTAGTCATCAATCATCATTATCGTTTAACCCTACAGCCCTGGATGGACTTTGGCCTTCTTCAAAACATTCCTCAACACTTCTCTGTCTTTTGTGACACCTTTCCAATTTCTCACTCCTAACACTTTTCCGTCGTTTTTGACGTTGTCTGTCCACCTTATTATTGGGTGACCTCTTGCTTTGGTAGTATAAGGAGTATTTTCCCTTATTCGTGCAACGTGATGCGTTCTAATTTTTAATATTTTACAAAACGCACTATATTCTCTTGTTTTATCATTTCGTTTAAATTATCATTATCATAGAATTATACTAGAATGGCAAAAGAATGTTCCCGACTCTTTTCTTCTAATGTGATTTCCTATCCTGAGGTATTCAGACAAAAAAACACATATGCAATTTCGTATGCGTATACAAATGTTACGGCTACTTCATTTATCATTGCTTAAATTTGAGTAAATGAGAATGTTTATTAGGCAGTTTCTCGTTAGTTTTTTTGTTTACATTTTTACATAGAAATACATTTGGATTGGGCAGTTTGTATATTGTAAGTTATTTCGAATAAAGATATTTACTATTTGATTTAATTTACTTTTATATATATATAATTGAACAAAACATCAAGAAAAAAATTTGAATAATATTAGAAGAAATTGCAGTCATTATTTTAAAAAATAATGGAATCTCCAACAAGTATATTTTTAGTTTAATTTTAATTAACTTACATATCTATTTTGATTTATCCTAAGGTTTATCGTAGGTTTATTTATTCATCGAGGAAATAAAAATAAGTAAATCAAAAACAAATCATAATTTTTTGAACAAAACAAAAAGTATTTATTGTCTTGTGAATATATAAACATTTTTAGCCATTTTTAAATATGAAACGAACCTTTTGCAAATATGAAATCTACATTTATGTTAACCGTAAGGGGGTTTTGATTTCTTTTTCAAATAACTTAACGTTTCCGAATAAAGAATTAAAAGGTTTTTTCTTTATCCTTTTTTTATTCAATCAAAATTTTACTTATTATTTAAAAATTTTAGCAACACTTTCTTCCCACTTCAATTTTGAAATTTGTCTGAAAATTTTTTCTCTATTGCTATTCTAGTACTCTATTGCCATTCGTGCGCCAAATATTCTTCTTAATATTTATTTTCAAAAATGCATAGCTGGTTTTCATCTGTTTAACAATTTTTCTTTAAAGTTTTTATTATTTTAAAAATTTATTTTTGTTTTTTATTCAGTTTCAGCAAAAAATAATTTCAAATAACATGAAAAATAACTTTGATTAGTTAAATAATTAATTTTATACTTTTTCACTTTATTTTTCATTAATTATTTAGTTTATCCTAAAATTTATATTAAAGTTATCTCACATTTATTAATTCCATGATTGTATATTCCAGTCTTAAATTTTACCTACCCCTAGTTTAAATTTCAAGAGTCGTTTTTTTTTTTTGTTTTTATTTTTTTATTTACATCAACACTCAACTGTCAAAAAATATCTCTTTAATTTTTTTTTTTTACTTCAATAAAATTTAATGAAAAAAGAAAAGTAGAAAAACATCATTTGTCAAGAGATTTTGTTTGCTTGCGTCGACAATAATGAAAAATATTTAACATATAAAAAGTTTTCTTTTTTATTTTTTCTTTTATTTAAAAAAAAAAATAAAAACGAAATTTATTAAAAAAACATTTACTATTTAAAAAAAAGTCTGACAACAAAATAATATTTTATATATGGACAAATTGAAAAAGTATTTTAATTTTTTTTTTTTTTTATTTTAATTTGTACTCTTAAATTACCAATAAATGTTAAATATTAAGTTTAAATTTTAATATAAATTTAGTAAAAAGGTTATTGTGAAAAATTCTGTGAATGAAAACACTTTTTTTAAGATTTAAGTTACCACCAAGACCAATCAAAAACAAAGATTAACAATTGGGGGAAAAAAACAATTATGGGTCCGATTATTCGAAGAGGACGATTAATTCGATATGGTGTATGTTTACTTATAATATTACCATTATTATATTTATTATCAACATGGACTGATTCAAAAAAAAGTGATTCCGAACTAAGAAAAAGTTTAAACGCACAACATTTAAAGCTACGTAAAGAAGTACCAAAACTTGTTCAAGGTAATTTTTGTTTGTAAACTTTAAAATATTTTATTCACAATTCAATGAGTTTTTAAGGAAAAAGTAATTAAAGAATAAAATAAAAACAAAAAACACAAAAACTAAGATTTGCCGACTAAGCAAATAAAAATTTTTTTTTTTTGTTTCAATGCCGGTGAAAATAGTACACATGTTTGGTGGATATTTTACTAGAAAAGCTTTAAAAGCGTATAGAAAATATAGTTTGAAACTATGTACATATTACGTTGTTGTAGAAAATTTTATCATATCGAAGTACTTCTATCAACAAATAACGAATGTTTAATTATCTGATTTGATTTGTGTACACATGTGTATATGTAAAGTACAGATAATTAAAACATAGAAATTAGAGAACTCAATTAAAATCTATTTTATTCACAAAAAATTGATTAAATTAAATTTGAGTCAATAAAATTTTTCATTTAAAAAAAAAAAATAGATGAATATACATTATGAAGTTTGTAATTGTCAGCAAGCAAATGTATAATTCTGATTTTAAAATTCTATGGTAGGTGCTTTACTTTATACAAATTAGATCGGAACTAGAAAATAAATTAAATTAATTTTATATGAATAATATCCTGGTTTCAAAAATTAATATTGTTTTTAACTACGATATTCCTTATTATTTCATGTATGTTTGACTATTTTGCATAATGGTCCAACAAATTTTTGTACTTATGTGGGATGGTTGTATAAAATTAATTATGACTTTTTTTGTTTATAAATTTTTGATATAACGTGTCCTCTTATGATTTTTAAAATCAAATTAAGCTAAACAGTATATTTAAAAAAAATATTTGATTAGTAATTAAATATTAACATTAATACAATAAATCCATTTCAAATATGTAAATATCTAAAAATCAAACATGTATTTCGTTCTATTTATCTTTTTATTCTGTACATTCTGTATAAAAATCATATCAATAAAAAAAATCTAATTGGAACGACAAAAGTAATTATAAAGAAATAAATTTCTATAAATTTCCTTTTTTTTTTGTTTGTTGAATAGGATTAAAATTAAAAAAAATATATATTTAGGTGTCGTGTTCAACATATCACTTTTGTTGTTACTATTTTTATCATAAAATAGGTCAAATAGGAGTGTGGTTGTAGTTTTATAGAAGTATAAAAAAAATTTCAAATATAGAGACAAAATGCAAAAAAAAAAATTAATCTAATAAAGTGATTTTTAAATAACGTCCAAAAACAAGAGTCAAAAATCTATAAAACAGAAAAAAAAAAACCAAAATTAGTGGATTCATAAATTCGTAAATAAGTATTTAATTCCATGGTATATGGATATGCTAATTAGTTTGTAAATAAAAAAGA
The DNA here is from genome assembly GCA_963082915.1 of Dolichopus griseipennis. Taxonomy (NCBI): domain Eukaryota; kingdom Metazoa; phylum Arthropoda; class Insecta; order Diptera; family Dolichopodidae; genus Dolichopus; species Dolichopus griseipennis. The sequence goes on from OY720441.1 coordinate 359,714,419, forward strand.
ACAAATAGAAATGAGAGTAGTCTATTTACTTTTCTTTCATTTTAGAATATATTAAATAAATATGCTGCTATACAGAATAAAAATATTTTGAAGAGTTTTTCAAAAAATGTTTATTCAAATTTGAATTATGATAAAGATGAATTTAAAAAAAAAATTTTATTAATACCCAAATAAGTTATATGTTCATAACATGACGTTAAAATGTTTCATAACTATTTTATTTGATAATTTTTTATTTAAAAATCATTTAACATTCTTTATAATTAATATGAGCATAAAAATTTTAGATTAAAATAATTATTGGCTTCATTATTTTTAATTGCATTTCAATTAATTTACCTAAAAGTACCTAAATTTTCAATTGAAAATTTTTTTATTGTCATTTGTGTTCTGGTGTCTGTTTATATCCAGTCCTTTTTTTAAATTTTTCAATTATTAGTTCGTTGATAACTTTATTTTCTATCACATTTTTAGTTTAAGATTTTGTAAAGTAAAATATTGTTAGGGAAACTTTTTTTAAAAATGAACAAAGCAATGAATTGAAAACAAATTAAAAATGAGTGCATAGTTATCTATATTAGCTTACATGTACCTTCTATAATATATGTACAAAGTAATTATATATACGTTGTACCATTTTTAGATAGTCGTTAATTATTATAAAACAAAAATTGTAACTATTACAAAAAAAGGAAATGGTTATGAAGCAACAAAATGAAAACAATATTTTTATGGTTTAACGAATCACGTGGTAAAATTTTTAATTAATTTTGCAATTTCCTCTATATTTTTTTAATAAAACTTATCTTTAAATTATTTACAAATTTGAATTTATTCTAATAATTATTTTAAAGGTCGTTCGTTATATGGTTAATAATTTATTATTTTCAGTTTATCTATTGAAATTCCTTCAAGTGAATTTTTTTTTTTATCATGAAAATGTACTTATTTTAAAATAAGACTTTTTTTTGAAAATCAATTTTTTTATGTCTACTTTTCAAAAGTTTTAATCTAATAAAAACATAGATATTACCTATTAGACCCTATGTCCAAAAATATTAATAAATTTTTCAGTAATTAAAAATCTTTCAAAAAAATCTAGAATACCTAGCATTGATAATTAGAAAATATTTGTATGTTATTCTAATTTTCAAATGCTAATATTTCACAAAAAAGTTTTTCGTCTAAGTCTTTTATTTCTAATTATTTTTTATAATTCTTTATCTTTATTATCTTACAAATGTTTTAGAAGCATATAGTTTATATTTTATTTTTGAAATAATTGATACTGCAATATATTAAATTAGTGAATTAATTTAATTTTAGAAAAATTAATATTTAGAATAAAACTTTTTTTTTTATTCATTCATTTTAAATTTATAAAATTTTGTTATTTTTCTTTTAGAGCTTGGAAATTTTGAACCAAAAAATCCAGAAATACGTAGTGGACCAGGAGAAAATGGATCAGCTTATAATTTACCAGCATCTAAAAAATATTTAGCTGATTCAACTGAAATGGAATATGGAATGAATATAGCATGTTCGGATGATATATCACTTGATAGATCTGTAGTTGATACAAGATTAGAAGAATGTAAACATTGGGATTATCCATATGATTTGCCTAAAACAAGTGTAATAGTTGTATTTCATAATGAAGGTTTTTCAGTGTTATTAAGAACTGTGCAATCCGTTTTAAATCGTAGTCCAAAACATGTATTGCATGAAATCCTTTTAGTTGATGATTTCTCTGATAAAGCTGATCTTAAGGAGAAATTAGATGATTATATACAACGTTTTGATGGTATAGTTCGAATTATTCGAAATACAGAACGTGAAGGTTTAATTAGAACAAGATCAAGAGGTGCCAAAGAAGCAACAGGCGAAGTAATAGTATTTTTAGATGCACATTGTGAAGTGAATACAAATTGGTTACCACCATTATTAGCACCAATATATCGTGATCGTTCAACAATGACTGTTCCAATTATAGATGGTATTGACCATAAAAATTTCGAGTACCGTCCAGTTTATAGAGATGGTCATCATTATCGTGGTATATTTGAATGGGGAATGTTGTATAAAGAGAATGAAGTACCGAGAAAAGAACAAAGAAGACGTAAACATAATAGTGAGCCGTATCGTAGTCCAACTCATGCTGGTGGTTTATTTGCAATAAATCGAAAATACTTCTTAGAATTGGGTGCTTATGATCCCGGTTTATTAGTTTGGGGTGGTGAAAACTTTGAATTAAGTTTTAAAATATGGCAATGTGGAGGAAGTATAGAATGGGTGCCATGTTCAAGAGTTGGACATGTTTATCGTGCTTTTATGCCATATAATTTTGGTAAATTAGCATCTAAAAAGAAAGGTTCATTAATTACAATTAATTATAAACGAGTAATTGAAACATGGTTTGATGATAAATATAAAGAATATTTCTATACAAGAGAACCATTAGCACGTTATTTAGATATGGGTGACATATCAGATCAATTGGTATTAAAAGAAAAATTGAATTGTAAAAGCTTCCAATGGTATATGGATAATGTTGCATATGATGTATTTGATAAATTTCCAGCTTTACCCGCTAATATGTATTGGGGTGAATTAAGATCTGTTGCTGCTGATACTTGTTTAGATGCAATGGGACATGAACCACCATCGATAATGGGTTTACAACATTGTCATGGCTTTGGTATGAATCAATTAGTTAGATTGAATGCCGCAGGTCAATTAGGAATTGGTGAACGTTGTGTTGAAGCCGACAGACAAGGTGTTAAATTAGCGTATTGTCGTTTAGGTACAGTTGATGGACCGTGGCAGTATAATGAAAAATCAAAGCATTTATTACATCGGGTTTTTCAAAAATGTATGGCTTTACATCCTGTTTCAAAACAATTATCATTAGCACAATGTGATATTAATAATGCATACCAACAATGGAATTTTAATCAAATTAAATATCCATAAGTAAAAACAAAATTAAACTGCTAAAGAACAAATGCCCATATTTAAAAAAATAGAAAGAAATATATATTATATAAAAATAATAAAAAAAAATTTATAGTATTTATATTTATAATATATATACAACAAATATATTAATAGAAAATAGTTATGAAATTATATACGAAATTTTATTTTAAGAAAAAAGAAAAGAAGACAAAAAAAAACGTTGTAAAAAAAAAGACAATTTAAAAAAAAAACTGATTAATCGTTTAAGTAGATATTTTCTAATCGATTAATAGAATATAATATTATAAATAATTTATAATAATTTTTTTTATATGAATCGAACGAAATAATTGAGTGAGAATAGAGAAAAATAGAATTGTATTGAATGGAAACTAATTAGTGAAATATTGTTAAAGCAATCAAACATTTTTTAGATTTAATTTATATATATGTATGCATAAATATATATAAAAATATATTTATATGTTGTAGGCCTACAGTTAATATAATTTTTATATAGTTTTGAATTTAGCCACAAAATCAGAGCTTTATTTGATTTGGGTTTGTGAAATGTGAGTTTAAAAATATCGGTTTAGTAAACTTAAATTATCGTAATCTCAACATATTTGCATTTATTAAATTTATGTTGGAAATATTTTTAAAAGGTTTGTTATTTAAAGTCATCTATTTTTTGTTACAAAGTGTTTCATTCCATACCAGTGGTTGTGTGTGCAAACTCATTTAATAAACTAAAAATCTGATTTTAGGGTTAAATTGAAAATTTTAATAATAATTCCATAATTTCTTAATAGTATTTAATATATTTAATATATTATTATATATGTCTTTATTAAAAATCAATTTTTTTAGAGACACATATTGTAGTTTTCGAAAAATTGTAATCATTCCAGTTTTTCCTGTCTTCAAACTTAAAATAAATTTTTGATTATTTTTCTCTTGTGCAACTGGCTAAACTTGTTGAATGCATAACTTTACAAACATTGTTTTTCTTAAATAGAGATATAATTTATTTAACAATTTTGAAATGAAATTTGAGTACTTTTATAGAATTAAAATAAAAGCACAAACTTTTTTCTTGTATGAAACACATTTTTTGGATTGATCAGTTTATTAGTAAATATGTTTTACTTTAATTTTATTAACGATTTAGATTCATAGATAATATATAATATATATTATTATATGCTTTGATTTAAAAATAAAAACAAAAGAGTTTCCAGACAAAATAAAAAACAAATGAGCTTAGATTTTTATAAAGTGATTAATGTAATTCATTGATTTCAAGAAACCTTTGATTTAATAGTGAACACTTTTTTTTTTAAACTATAAAAATAAATTAGTACTAAAGATTTCGTTAAAAATATTTAATTAAAAATTTTTAATAAAGAAACTACAAAAATACAATCATTTGTTTTTTAAACTATAATGTTAATATATAACTTTTTAAAATATGTATATATATATATACATATAATTAAATAAATAGCGAGAAATTTAATATTAAGAATATTATAAATTAAATACGTAAATTAAATAAAAAAAAAAACTATATTAGAATAAAAAAAATAAGCGAAAACAAGAGCGAATTAATAAAAAAAAAAAATAAACCCCATTTTTAATTCTGTAAAATAATATAAGGAAACGTGTAAGATTTTTTTTCTTTTCCATCTATAAAATTCAATTTTCTTTTACAAAAACTATTTTGTTTTAGATAACATCGACATCATGCACATTTATTCACTGCAGTTTTCTAAAAAAAAGTTTAGTTTCAAAAAGTTTAAAACACAAATGGTCACAAAAAATTTTATGTTCTAACGAAAAACAAAACAGATTTCTTTTTTTCTTTTTAAGACCTATGCAAAATCCTATACAAATTATTACAGTCTTAAAATAAATTTTAGTCAATAAAAAAGCACTCTGAATATTTCATTTAGTGAAATTGCAATTATTGAGGCATTTAGAAAACATTTGCTTCCTGTAGCTTAAATTAATTTTATTTGGTCTATCTTTTCCTACACATTCAAATCTTGTGTGCCATTATGAATTTTAACATTTAACTTTAATTAAATTGTAAATATACAATTTTGGCAAAAGTTTGGGATTCCTTAGTTCGGTTTAATCTTTTTATAAATTTTAACTTTTAAAATTATGACACAATTAAAAAAAAATATACACGTTTCATTCTGTTCATAAGTTTTAAGTGCAAATCAATAAAAAATATTTATTTTTAAATTAAATTGTTATAAAATGTTTTTTTTTTTTAAATAACTAAAGATTTTCGAAAAATTATAACTAAAAAAAAATTAATATTAGTATAATATTTAAAAAAGAGAAGAAACAAAACATAATTAAAGCAAATAATTTAAGTTAATAAAAATTTTAATGAATGAATGTTCATATAATAATATTATAAATTTATATTTCTTATAAATTTTCGTTATTTTTAACATTAATAAGCTGCTGTATTCTAAGAATTTTGGATAAATTAGGTAAAAACAATTATAGATTATTAAATGAATACTTCAAAACGACATTTTACATATTAAAAAGCACCACTATTATAATCAAAAATGACAATATCTTCCTAATATATTGTGAAAAATTAAAAAGTCAATGAACTTTTAAAATTATAATCTACTTTAAACTTTCGTTTGTTAATTATACTACTCATGTATATACTTATACATAATTACTTATACTCATAATTATACTACTCAGTTTTATTTTAATTTTTTCTTTAAATGTATTAATATCGAAAAGGTAACTCTATAATATTGTCTCCTTATGCATTTGCAAAGTTGACACAAATCTATATTTGTCTGGAGAATTAAATAATAACAGAGTAAAATCGATCTAAAATTGAAATAACGTATTCCGAGTGTATTTAATTTATCTGAAATTAAAAAAAAAATTATAAATTATTTAAAAAGTATTTGAATTTAATAAAACAAAATGTATTACTGCCGTCCTAATACTTTTTTTATCAAAAAATTAAAAAAAAAATAATTGAGAATTATAAATCAATTCTAATAATGTAGATTTTAGAAATTAATATGTTTTAAAACGTCAATGAATATAGCAGCCAAATTAAGTTAAAACAAAATTATTTATATAACTTGCCAAAATATTTAATTGTAATATTAGTTATTGTTTTATGTTATTATTTTTTTTTGTGGGATTTGGTTAATTTAAACATTTTATATGCAATAATATAGTTTATAACTCAAGTTTTAATTATTCATGCCAATTAAAAATAATAAAAAAGTTATAGTTATTTAAATAACTTATTTTTAATTAAATTTTTATTAAAATGAAGAAAAATTGAAATTATTTCATTCCGAATAAAACAAAAATTTATGTAATTTTAAATTAATATTTTGAAAAAAATTAAAATAAAATTACATAACTAGGAGTTACCCAATTAATAATTTATTAGAACTGCTTAATATAGAAAAAATTAAATCATCAATATTATTTCGACAAATTTAATTATTCTAAATGTTTCACGAGTGTAACAATTTTGATATTGATAAATAAATTTTTTAATTTAAATAAATTTATCAATTAGTTTATTTTTTTATTAGATTACCTTTCAAGTACTGTGTTAAATTTTTCAAATTAAAGAATTAATAACCAGTTTTTATTTATTATTAGGTTGTAAGATAAAATATAATAGTTATTCATTAGAAGATAGATCTATTACTGTTTCTTCTTGGTTTATAAAGTTAAAACTATTTTAAAAAGGATCGGATAAACTATCGAATTCAATTTTTTCACTAAATTCTAAATTTTACCTATACTGAAAATTGTATAATGTCATTATGTAGATGGTAAAATACCTATATTTTTGTATTCTATACTCTATTTTAAAATTCAAATAAAAAAAAATCCTATTACATTTTGCTTCAGTATCATTTTGTTTTGATTCTTTCAATCCTTCCTCTCAAAAAAAATGACAAAATTACTTTTGTGTAAAAAAATCCAGGTTTACAAAATGTTAAAAAATTAATCGAAATAATAATATGTTCTAGTGTTGTAGTTTAAATTAAGACTTTTTAAACTAATTGATTTAAATTTAACTAATTGAAAAAAATATTGGTATAGTAGTAGACATAGAATAAAATGATTTATAGATAAATTGATTAAAAGATATTTGATTAATTTAAATTATTTTATTAGTACTTTAATTAATGGATAAATATGAACACAGTTTTTATTTAACTTAAAAAAAAAAAATATTTTGCTTTCTTTGTGAATTAAAAATAATTTTTTTAAAAATTTTGTTTAAGAAGACTTTGCCGTTTTCAAAATACAAACGGTGCCAACAAACATATCCTGTTTATTAAAAATGTATTTATATACTTATATATGTATGTATGCTGAAATATAACTAAAATAATTAATTAAAAAGTACTTTTAATTAATTGTGTTTTTATTTTTTCATATTTTAAAGTTTAAACTCTTGTCATTTATTTTATAAAACAATTTTTTAAATTTTTAAACTTTATTTATAATAAAATTAATTAACTATATATATATTATATTTTGCAATTCTTTAAAAAATATTATAATTATCTATTATATTTTATTATATATATATAATTAAAACAAAAAATGCAGTTTTTACTTAACATTATTTTATAAAATATTTTTTTTTATAAATTAATATACATATTTAAATGTTTTTTTTTATTATTAATATTTTATTAAATTAAAAATTATTAGTTATTAAATATAAAAAAAAAATAAACTATTATAAATATACTGTTTTTTAAAAAGCATTTTGAATATTGTTTTTTAATTAAATTTATAAATATTTTTTACATTCGAAAAGGTTAAATTTTATTTTAATATATTTTTCAATTGACGAATATTCCATTTGTTATAAATTCCTGGCTTCATGAGACAAATGTCACAGCGTTGGAAAAAGCTTGAAATTTTAAAATAAGTCATTATCCATCTCCAAATTTATGTAAATCTTCGGGTGAGTCCATCCGTTTAGGTCAAATAGCTTTTAAATAGATCGATCTAAAAGAGAAATTTTGTTAAATTTTAAAAAGTTTGAACTCCTTTTAATTTTAATATTTAAATGTCTACTATATTCTGCCATTCCTAATTGAAAATTTTTTATGAAAAACATAAAGAGATAGGAGAATAATAAAATAAAATTTTTCCCCCGCTAAATACAGAATAATGGTATGGGTGTCGCTAGCTGTCTAATATCTAAACAATTAATATCTCCTATTTATTAAAGCTAAATATTTATGATAAAATTTTTAAGCCCTTAAAGTCTATTTTATACAAATATTTATACTTCCGTTATTGTGTTATTAAGTTCATAGCTTTCATTGAATGTTATTGCAATATTGCAGGATGACAACAAATTTATTCTGATCTTGAAAAACAGTTGTTTGTATTTGAAATATTTTTCTAATTGATGATCTAGGCATTTTTATATTTATATAGTTTTATCTTAAAGACATAAGACCAAATATTTTTAAGGACTTTCATAGAAACGATCACCTTTATTCTAAATTCCCTCATACGGCTAAGTCGGAGATATTCTACGAAAAAGTTATTATCAATTCCGACTTAACGTTACGAAAAGTGCAAAAATCTACGAAAGAAATATTCATTCGTAGCATATTCGTACTTCATATATTAAAATTTTTAGGCATAATCAAAATATTAAAGAAATGATATGAAATATCTTACTATTTTTTTTTTATTTATAATTAATCTTAAAATATTTTTTTCTCAAAATAATATTCAAAAATTATTAGGTACCTACTACAAATATGAAAACTATAATCATCATTTTTACTTAAAACGAGGAATTATAGTTGCCCTTGTCAACTTTTAGATACCCGTGCATACCCACTATGGTGTATAAAATAAACCGTAAAAAAAAAAAAAAAAAACAAACACAAAAAAAATTTTAATTCATTGTCCCATAATTTTAGCTTGAAATAAAAACAAAAAAAAATTTTAATTTATTATCCCATAAGTTTTGCTTAAACAAAAAAATAACCAAAAAAAAAAAAAAATTGGCCCACCCTAAAAGTCCGGTGGTCTGAGTGATGTCCAACTTTGCCAAGTAACTTGTCTTATTACTTTACCTGCCCAATTTTAATTTTAACCCGTAGCTTCATTAGATTCACAGTTATTGAAAAGAAAACTTTGTATGGCAGCCCCCGAAAATGGGGCCGTAACATTTTGAAACTTCATATAAGTGCTCGATTCATTATATAACGAACCGTGTGTAATTTTCATTCTCGTAGTATAATTAGTTTTGAAGAAATTCATATTGGTGCAAATAAGTTGTATGGCAGCCCCCCGAAAATGGGACCCTAACATTTTGAAAATTCATATAAGTGCTTGATTTTTTCTAAACTAAATTTGTGTAATTTTCATCATCGTAGTATAATTAGTTTTGAAGAAATTCATACTGGTGCAAGAAAGTTGTATGGCAGCTCCCCGAGCTCTTGGTCCGAATTTAACCAAAAACAATAGGGAACCTAGAAATTGTCTAAAAATGACTTTGTGTGAATTTGAAGACTCTAGCCCTTTTAGTTTTTGAGTTATCGTGCTGACACACGGACGGACAGACACACATAGCTAAATCGACTAATTTTTCGATTCTGAGCCAATACGTACCCTTGACACTATATCTAGCTCGTCTAGATCGATGCGTTACAAACGGAGGAGCAATTTTAATATACCCGATGTCATATATGTATAAATGAATTGAAACGTTAAAGTTGCCATTGCAAATTTAATTTTCTACGAGGGAATTTAGAATCACTAAAACTTTTTTTTCGTAGCGTAGCCATTTTTTCGTAGAAAGTCTACGAGGGAATTTAGAATAGGTGTGGATATTTCAACCCATATAGTATTAACAAATTAAAAACTTTACTTCATATAGAAAACTGCTAGAGCCGGGGCTATATTTGACCTTAAAAAAATGATAAAGTTTTTTTTTACTATATTAAAATTATTATACTTTTTTGACATTTCAAAGAGTCACGGGAGCGTCGACGTCTGGATATTATTCGTCTTTTAAACCCTATGTATTCCTATTTGTATGTAGTAATAGTGAAGGTGTTGACGATCTGATTAGAAACAAATAAGATAATTAATAATAATAAAATTACATATAAAGTAAAACCGAGTGAAACTAATATTTTATTATGATGTTGGACTAGTTAAAAACTAAGGTTAAATAAAGTATTTTTGGAAGTTCTGGCACAAAATTAAATAAAACTATATATTAATTAAATATTTATGTTGTATTATTATAGTATAAAGAAAGTTATATAAATAACATATGGAATAAATAAAGAACATTTTCTAAAAAATTTTTAAATTAATTGCTTTTTAATTAGTTTTAATTCGTTTTTCACGTAGATAACACTTCATAATTTTTTAACTGGATATTTTAAATAATAAAATTAATTAATTTAATATTATTTATTTTTTTTTTTTTTTTATAATTTACACATAATTATTTTAATATAAAAATATAAGTACTATATAAAATAAACTATTTAAATATTATTTTAATAAATTAATTAATAAATTATGCTTCCAAAAAGTAAATTTAGAAAATGTAGTCTAAAAAAATTTGTATGGTGCTTTCTAATTGTTTCATTTTTATTTATAATATTTAAATTAATTGCATATATAAATTTACAAAATGATTTTATTAGTTTATTAAATACTAAATGGGAAGAATATCAATCAGGGACAAAATTAATTGAAGGTTAGTAAAAAGTATTTTTATAAATAAATTAATTAGGTGTAGAATAATTATTAATTTCTTTAAAAAATATTCTAGATATACGAGTATTCGAATCGAATTAAATTTTAATAAGGTTTCTCAAAGTTAGGTTGTATTAAGTGATCATTTTGTCAATATTTAATTGAAAATTTTTCATACTTTTGAAAACCCAATTAGTGCCAAAAAATTTCAAAAGATCTTCGGTATTGGGGTAGTTAAAAACTAAATGAAGAAAAATTACAATATTTTTTTTTAGACTGTATACGTGGAGCTTGAATTTCTCCATTCAGATTTATTACAGTTATAAATGTGTAGTTAGGTTAAATTAAAAAAAAAAATCCCGAATTGAGTATGCTATGTCAGATACCCGGTTAGTGAAAATTTATTATCTTAGATTGTTTTTGGGATCATAGTGATATTAATGAGGTACATACTTTATTCAAAGATACTTTTTGAATTTGAGGAAGTCTTTTTTAAATTCATAAAGCAAAAACTGAAATTAATACAGGCCTTGATGACGATTTTTGGAATCATTAAATCAACTTTTCCCAAAGATAAATTCGAAGGGAAGGACATCTAGGAATACATTAATATCTTTAAATATTTTTAACAAAATTTTGCCATATTTATACATATATATAATATGTGCAAACATATAATAAGAACAAATTTATTTAAGGCGGGGAATAAAAACATGTGTAAATAAATTGAACAACATTATAATATCTTATTATTAAGATATTTTGTACACACATACAATATATTATACGATATCATAAATGTAAATAAAATAGACAAATATTATTTTGCGAAAATGTGAAAACATATATTTTTTAAAGTTTGTTCAACATATAAACTTCTTACTTAATCATCATGGGCTTTGTAGACATCTTTATAAACATATATACATAAAATTTTGGGAAACAATAATGAGGGATATGATAATTATAAATTTTTTTTTAATTAATTTCGGAATTAATTTTTAACGGTTCTCTCGGATAAAAATTTTAGTATTTGGGATTTATGAGTCTGTTATAGCACATTTTCAAAATATTTCATAGTTTCATTCTGTCCATCTTTCCGTATGTTTACAAAAGTTCTACATCGACTGAAATTAAGAAACGAAATTTTAACAGCGGATACATTTTGCAAAAAAAATAAATTTCATTTAAGATCTTTTTTCTATAGCCCCACCTGTTACGAAGCTACAGCCCCCTAAAGTCCGGAAAAGCACTATATTTAAACTGTTATAATAATAGTTGCTTAAGGTAAATTTTCAATTAAAACGGTAACAGACAGTTGATTGTATAATATATGTTAGAAAAATATATAGAGTTGCCATACGGTTATTTGAAACTTAATTTTTCCGAAATTTTTGACCGTTCACATCTTCCGAACCACTCAAGCTAGAAACTAGAAATATAGTTTATTAGAAATTAGTATGAGTGATTTAAATAAAAATTTTTGTGGTACCCATCTTTTAGGAGCTGCAAAAATTTAAATTTATCTATTTTTTAACACATGTAACTTGAATACCTGTCCAAAAGTAATAAACAAAGATTAAAGTTTAAATATTATATTTTAGTGTGTGCTAAAAATTTTTTCTTAATTTCAAAGGGCTTCCTTAAAATTGAAGAAAGTGTCTGTTAATTTTTAACCGATTCCAGCTCTCATAATAAAATTATAAGAAAATATCCAAATTTTGAAGCAAGTTACAATTTAATTTCTTTCGACCGAAAATTCTGGAAGAGTGGAGGGTGGGTTCGATACTTGAAAATCAGCATAATTTTGCACAGAAAAACTTTTGGTCTTTTCAATCAATTGTTTAATTCAATAATAAATGATTTAACTTCCCTTAGACAAAAATATTATTAAATTATCTCTAAAATCTATATCTGATAATTAAATTAATTTTTAACATATTATGCAGCTTTTTTTAATATCTGTTACTTTTCCAAAAAAATTCTTTTTAGATTGAAAAATTTTGTCAAAAACATTCCTTAAAAGTTCCAATCCAATAATCTCAAAATTCTTTGCATAATAACTTTTATATCTTTATTTTTAAAATAGAAGCTGAAAATTATGAAACTGATCTATGGTTATTTAAATAATAATAAAATAAGATCTTGTATGCGTCATATAGGTTAAGGTATTGAAAACAATTAATGTAGTACAAAGATTCCAAACATCTGTCCAAATAATGAATGAAAATGTTGTTCGAAAATTTGAAAAAAATATAAAACTTAATGTTTTTATTATCTTTGAAGGTTCATGGAAAAAGTAAAATTTTTAAATTCTAGATAAAATAATATAATTAAAATTTTTTATGATTAGGGTATAGTTTTGTTTTAAAATTTTTTAATTGTTTTTGCAATTAAGCGTTTAAAACTAGTAAACTGTTTTTTTAATATACACAAGCGCGGATACAAAGTGGGTGGTAACAGGGTAACTAACAAATTAACAAATTACATAAGGAAAATACTTTAATTTACGTAAATACTTAAATACGTACATTATAATAAATTCGAAAATAATGTACCAACTCTTAATAATGTATCAATGTCCACTCCTAATTTTACTCTAAAATATCAATTTAACTACAAAATATTACTGTCAAATTTTATTTCCATCAATGTTACCAATTTTCTAGTTATTTGTTGTCAAAAATTTATATTCAAATTTATTTTTTTGCCACAAAAAAAAATAAAAAACTTCAAATGTGTCAGTGAACAGTAAGACGAAGTGGTTGAAGCAGAAGAGGAAGGATGGTACCATCACATGAAGCAGAAGAGAGGAAGGATCAATCTTATCAACTGTCATATTTTTTTCACTAACCTGATTATGTATACGTTATATGTATTAATAATTTAAAGACTATGTTTGTGGCATTTTTAATTATGTATAAGAATTTAACAGCATATTCATTTATATGCTGATTTTAACTGTTTTCAAAACGAACTACTGCTATTTAATAAAATCCGAACGAGATTCAAGTCAAGCTAAAAAACTTTGATTTGAATGATTTTTAGTTATTGTCTCAAAACCTGACCAAACTACTAATAAAATTATATTATGTCTGCACTTCTGAAATGCGAGCGGGACTGTTGTATATATGGGACGATAGTGCTTCTTTACTTATAATTCTCTTAGTGCTAATTTGTCTTTTTACGCGATAGATAAGTTGTACGAAAATTATATGGGTATTTTTAATTTTTTTCATCTTTAATCAGCGATATGCATTATTTTCTGAAGTGTGACTTGATTCCACTCGGAAGTTCTTCTTTTTCATACTCATTGAATAAATCAAATCGTTTTAAATTGAATTTGATATGTTTTTTAAATCGCGTTATTTCAAATTTGAGCGCGTAAATTGAACCATATTTTTTAATCGCGTTAATTCAAATTTTGCGTAAAAAATCACTTAAAAAGGGAATTTTATAATTAAGAGAATATGTAAAAGTTTCTGAGAAATTTTTATAACTATTAAAATATAATAAGAGCTTGTATATTAAAGTTGTAATTGGTATTTTCGGATTAAAAGTTTTATCTGCAAGAATTTTTCAAAAATCAAGAAGTGAATCTATAAATACGCTTTTCGAAAAATTTTAAAAGGAAAATCTTTTAAAGATTTTTAGTATTCGCTTGCAATTGAAGAAGTTTACAATGCTTAACCACAAGAAATTTTCTATTCTTATCGTATGAAAGCTATTTAACACACATTTTGTTAGTAAATTGCCTTAATGTTTTATCCTAATTAAATTAAATCTTTATTGTGGTTGTATATATTGAAATTTAGTTGATATTCTAATACTTGTGAAGACGCGGCGCGTATTTCATTAATCGCCATGCCAATATGGTTTAAAAGACTGCTAGTTTGTTAACAGAGTTAACTCAATTAACAAAGGACAACCTGTTTACAAAATATGAAGTCAATTGGTCAAACCATTTTTATTTTAGAATAAAAAAGTTCAAATACTTGTATCACAACCCCAACTTTCCAGTCCGTAAGAGCAACATTGTTTTTATTTTTAATTTCAAAAATAATCGGTTGAATCTATACGCTACAGACATACAAGCAAACAAACATTCGCTTTTATATAATATAGATAAATTAGTTTTGATTGACATCAATTATTATTAAATTTATATTCAATTATCCCAGAAGTTAAAAAATTACTTAATACTTCCCTTTTAGGTCTTGGAAATTATGAACCTCACACAAATACCTTTAATAATGGAATATTAAAAAATCATGAATTAACTGAAATAATACAACCATATGAATTAAATGAACAGGCGGAATTAGCATTGGAACAGTATGGTATAAATGCAGCTCTATCCGATATAATCAGTTTAAATCGTAATATACCAGATACTCGAGATGAAGAATGTAAACATTGGTATTATCCAGAAAAATTACCAAATACAAGTATTATAATAATTTTTTATAATGAACCACGTTCAGTAATACTTCGTACAATACATTCAGTTATAAATCGAACACCTGAACAAATTTTATTCGAAATTATTTTAATTGATGATTATTCTACAAATGAAGATTTAAATGAAAATTTTAAAAAAATTTTCGAAAGTAATTCATATTATGAAAAAATTAAATTTTTTCGAAATAGTCAACGTGAAGGTTTAATTCGTTCAAAAATTAATGGAGTTATGAAAGCAACAGGTGAAATTATTGTATTTTTAGATTCACATTGTGAAGTAAATACAAATTGGTTACCACCATTATTAGCACCAATAGTCAATAATAAAAGGACAATGACAGTTCCATATATTGATGCAATTGATTATAATACATTTGATTATACTACACAATATGACAGTTTAGTGAAAGGTCTTTTTGATTGGAATCTAATATTCAATGAAATTGTATTGTCTGATGATGAAATATTGAATAGAAAAACAAAAACAGAACCACATTTAAGTCCAACACATGCTGGTGGTTTATTTGCAATAAATCGTGAATATTTTTTAGAATTGGGTACTTATGATCCAGGCCTATTAATATGGGGTGGTGAAAATTTTGAATTAAGTTTTAAAATATGGCAATGTGGTGGTCAAATTGAATATATACCATGTTCAAGAGTTGGTCATGTTTATAGATATGCAACATATGATTATTTATTAGAAATTCCATCATCCGAAATAGTTACTAATAATACCGAATTAATAGAAATATATAATTATAAAAGAATAGTTGAAGTATGGTTTGATAATCAATATAAAGAATATTTTTATAGAAGACATCCGAATGCACGTCAATTAAATATTGGTGATATAACGGAACAATTAAAATTAAAATATAATTTAAAATGTAAAAATTTTCATTGGTATATGAAAAATGTTGCATATGATTTATATGATTTTATAACAATCCCTTCAGAAAATTTATATTGGGGTAAAGCAAAATTTATTGGAACAAATGCATGTATATTTATTAATTATTTAAATGTTTTTAATGAAGAATTCAATTTAGAAAAAACACTTTATATTGATTATTGTCCTAATTTAGGTAAAGATAATTATTTTAAATTAAATTTAAATGGTGAATTAGCATATGGTTATAATGGAGATTGTATTATTGATGAAAATCTGACAGAATTAAAAATTATAGAATGTGAAATTTATTATCCATCTGGACCATGGAAATATTTAAAAAATTATAATCTTATTTATAATAAAATTACAAAATTATGTTTAACATTAAATATTATAACAGAAAAATTATATTTAGATGAATGTTTAAAAATTTCCAAAAATATTATTCAAAAAATTATATTTGAAGAAATTGTTATATAAATTTTAGTACCTGTTAACAATTAACATACATAAATTTTTAATTTTAGTATACATATTATAATAGTAATTATCGACATTTGTGATAAGAAACTCTAAAGAGCCATCAATTAAATTTTTCTATGGATATTATATTTGAAATAAATTTTAATAAAAAATGAATATTTTGAATGTTTTTGTAAGTTTTTTGAATTTTAGGAGCTTTAATTTGATAATTTCAATAGACTATTTCAATTATTACTAAAGAATAGTGTTTGTAAGGGGTTGGGTACGAAATTCCAAAAAAAAATTCCATATCCGAAATTCCATTTTCATAATTCCAAAAAAAAAATTCCAAAAATCAAAATTTAATGACAAACTATTTTTTAAAAACAGTAATTTTTTACATGCATATTTCAACAAATAAAAATTTAAAAATAGAGCGGCTTATTGAAATCCTGATTTCGAATCCAACTCTAATATAAATATTCTGGAAAAAGCGTATAATCCTGTAATTGTAGCCAACTATAAAATCTCTCATAATTATTTTTTACATGCATATTTCAACAAATAAAAATTTAAAAATAGAAGGGGCTGCCGCCCCCAAACCAATGCTAAGCAAATTATTGAAACCCTGATTTTGAATCCAACTCTAAAATCCCTCCTAATTCAGAATCTCACGTATACAAATATATAAATATTCTGGAAAAAGCGTATAACCCTGTAATTGTAGCCAACTATAAAATCTCTCCTAATTATTTTTTACATGCATATTTCAACAAATAAAAATTTAAAAATAGAGGGGACTGCCGCCACCAAACCTCCGCTAAACAAATTATTGAAACCCTGATTTTGAATCCAACTCTAAAATCCCTCCTAATTCAGAACCTCACGTATACAAATACATAAATTTTCTGGAAAAAGCGTATAATCCTGATTTTGTAACAAACTCTAAAATTCTTGATCGCTAAAGCTATGGAAATATTTTTTGGATTTTTTTTTTTTTGGAATTATTTTTTTTCTTTCTTTGGAATTTTTTTTTTGAATTATGACACCATCCCGTTTGTAAGCACTATAGTATTCCTATTTCTTTTAAATGTGAAAAATTTAAAGATTTATTCAGTAACTCTTCAATTATACTTGAAGTCCAGGAAATTGATAAAATTTTATTTTGTTGCAGTCAATTGTTATTTCACAAAAAAATTTAAATTGAATATACAATTATACTATAAATGGAGCAATTAACAACCTTTCAAAATATTTATTCAAATAAATTATATATAATAAATGAATATTATAATGGTATTATGATCCCAAAAGAATCAATCTGTCGAATATGGTTTAGTCTAAGTGAGAAACGACTTGATATTAATGTTAACCTGTGGTTGTAAGAGAAAGATGAACTGAACATTTATTTTTTTAGACATTAATTATTTATTTATATGAAGTTAGAGATGGTTCCGAAAGTTTGAAGGAAGATTAATATTTCAGTCTTTAGATTAAATGAATCAAATTTCAAAAAAAAAATTATAATAAAAAATTGTAATATATAGTAGTATGCTTAACAGCTATTTGATTAAGTCCTGCAAATTTTTAAATTTCCTACATTAAATAATGAACTACCTTCTAAATTATAATGAAAAAATTTCCACTTTTTTATACTTATTTCGTTTAATTTTTTTTTTTTTTTAGGTTTTGGAAATTATGAACCAACATCTGTATCAGTTTTTGATGGTCCCGGAGAACAAGGATTGCCATATATTTATCCACAAGCATTAGAGAATGAAGTTATAAAATCACTTCAAGAATATGGAATTAATGAAGTTTCATCAAGTTTGATTGCATTAAATCGATCAATTCCGGACACTAGAAATCCAGAATGTAAACATTGGTATTATCCAGAACATTTACCAAATACTAGTGTTATAATTGTATTTCATAATGAAGCTTTAACTGTACTAATAAGAACTTTTCATACAGTATTGTATCGAACTCCAGAAAATATTTTACATGAAATTATTTTAATTGATGATTATTCTGATAAAATTGATCTAAGGGATAAACTTGAAGGAATAATCAATGAAAATCCATATTATAAAAAAGTTAAACTTGTTAGAAATAAAAAACGTGAAGGTTTAATTCGTTCAAAAATTAATGGAGTTTATGAAGCTACTGGTAATGTTATTGTATTTTTAGATGCACATTGTGAAGTAAATAAAAATTGGCTACCACCACTATTAGCACCAATTGTTGAAAATTCTAAAACAATGACAGTACCATTTATAGATGGTATTGATTTTCTTACATTTAAATATGATCCTGTGTATTCTCAAACAAGTCTGTTTAAAGGGATTTTTGAATGGGGAATGTTTTACAAAGAAAAAACTTTATCTGATTATGAAATAAAAAAACGAAAATATCAAACAGAACCATATTACAGTCCAACACATGCTGGTGGATTATTTGCAATAAATCGTGAATATTTTTTAGAATTGGGTACTTATGATCCGGGCCTATTAATTTGGGGTGGTGAAAATTTTGAATTAAGTTTTAAAATATGGCAATGTGGTGGTAATATTAAATGGGTACCTTGTTCAAGAGTTGGCCATATCTATAGAAATCCAAAATATAGTTTTGCAGAAATTACTGAAAATATTACAGCACCAATTGATCAATATAATTATAAACGAGTTGTTGAAGTATGGTTTGATGATGAACATAAAGAATATTTTTATACAAGAAATCCATTAACCAGATATATTACCAATGGTGATATATCTCAACAATTGGCATTAAAAAAACGTTTGAATTGCAAAAATTTTAATTGGTATATGGAAAATGTTGCTTCAGAAGTTTATCATGATTATCCAAAACCACCAGCAAATTTATATTGGGGTCAAATAAAAGTAATTGCCACTGGACGTTGTTTAGAAGTTAAAAGAATTGATATACCATTTAAAGTTGATATTACAGAATGTTTTAGTAATAGCGGCCAACAAGTGTTTCGATTAAATTCAAATGGACAGTTAACACATGGAGAAAGGTGTATAGAATATTTACAAGATAAATTATCTACGGATTATTGTAGTATGGGTAAAGTAAGTGGTTTTTGGAATTATGATTTTGAAGGAAAAATGATTTATCACAAACAATTTGATAAATGTTTAACCATAGGGGTGCCATATGATGAATTATATTTAGATGAATGTGATGATCAAAATGTTTTTCAAAGATGGGAGTTCACAGATTTAACACCTAAAAATTAAATGAATTTAGTTAAAGTTGATTTTTTGTTTTTTTAATAACTTATTTGTACAAAATTTAGAGTAGGTAATTGAAAAAGTTATAAGAAATTTATTATTAAAATTTACAAAAAAACGAAAAAAAGTGTAGTATATTAGACTGCGTCAATTATGGGATACTCATATGAGTGTAATATAGAAATTATATCATACGGTTATTTACTTTTAACAAAATTTGAAATACACAACTTATTAGGCTTTCAGTTATGTACAAAAGAAAATATAAGTTGAAAGGCAGCTATTTGTTTTCAAATCTTTTTCCAACGATCATTTGATTACTTTTAACTATAAAAAGGATTGTACCAACAAGTGTGTTGAATTGAGATCATTAAGCATGTTAGATATCTTGGACTCGTGATTGACCACAACATGAACTGGAGCACACAAAGCACTTAGGTATCTAATAACTTACACAATATATTATGCTACTTTTACCATTTAAAAAAATATTGTTCACAAAATCTATTAAAAGTAATATATTATAGTCAGTATGGCATTTGCTATTGGGGAGGAAGCTACCAAAACAAAATTCGTCTATTATTAATAATTCCAAAAAGCCTGGTTATGTCACAAACTTCGTATTCATCATACGATAGAGCTTTTAAGAAGTTTAAAATTATTACCAACAAGACATCTGTTTTATTATAAGATGGTTAAGATATTTTTCAACTGAAGTGGTCATTTAAACTATAGAACAATATAGAGATCCCAATTTTTCGGAGTACATTTTAACAAAATTTCTAAAACGAGATATAATGCAAACTATATAATAAAATTCCTTATAACATTAAGCGCATCGGGAGTAAAAATGTACTGAGTAAAAGTATTAAATCTTTGCTATTTAGCTTTGACCACAATAATAAATATTGAGAATGAAATTAAATAATAAATATTGTGAAATTTTTTTCTTATTGTTTTTATCGTGATTTTATTGTTTAAATTCATTTTTTTTATCTTACATGTTGTTTCCAAATAATTTAATGGATTTCAGTTTATACTTTTTGACTTTTCTTAAACTTAAGTAAATATCTACAAAAAATTAAAATAAATTTTTTTATGTAAGTATATGGTCACCCCACCATTTAATTAAATTGTGGATACAAATGAATATAAATTAACTATGAATGGTATTTTAACACTGTGTTGTCATTTACAACAAAAAATATCAAATCTTCCCTTAAACATATTTTTGCACTGCCTCAATCAAATTTTCCAATAACTTTGACCAATACACTAAACTATTTTTGGCAAAATTTCAGGCACCCAGCTACATTAGGTACAGAGTATTGCTCATATAAGAGAAGAAGTTGTATAGCTCGAACCCACTGCAGTAGAACAACCAAATTTTGCTGAAACTTTGGCCATACAACTAAACTACTTTTGGCAAAATTTCAGACACCCAACTTCAATAGGTATAGAGTAATGCTGATATAAAAAAAAGGAGTTGTATGGCAGCACCTCTAACGCATTGCACTACCCCAACTATGAACCGTCAGTTTGTGTATCAGTATATCTATTTGATTTTATGTTCATCTGCTTTTACATACGCTTGGGGTCTAATTGGAATGTTTAGATGTAAGGTTAGACACATATACAAAAGAGAAAGCACTGCGATTTTATAAAAGTTTATACCAACAAGGGGTGCTAATATGCATGTTTTTTGAATTATTAGAAAAAATTAAATATCTTTGCACAAAATGTATGTGATTTATGTTTTATTAATAAAATGTTGAAATATGTTTTCTTAAAAATTAATATACCCATAATTCATTACATACTTTTCATCGTACATATTAATATTTTTTTTATAAGTTGATTTATTTTTAATATTGGTAAATTTAAATATGGAAAAAAACTATTACGAAAACAAAAATAAATGATTCACAAGAAAGTATTATTTAAATATAAAAGGTTCACAATTCCAAATTTTTATTAATTTTTATAAAACACTAACAAAGTTAATTCTATTTATTTAATAATTTTTTTAGAATATTCTCTCTTTATTGAACACATTATTTTATTATTTAACTTGAGAAAATATTTTAATATTGTTTAGCAACATTAGCGCCACTGTTTTAAGCAACGTATTCTTTATACTACATATTTTTCCCACATCAACTGCATGCCACAACTTATATTTTAATTTTTTTTTTAATAAAACTATTTGTATACATAAACTAATAAAAATATTTAATAATATTTAATAGTTGATATAAATTTTAATAAAATTATTTTGAACTAGAATCTAATTTACTTTATTTTTAACTTTGATAAAAACAAAATAAATAAATAATTTGTTATTTTATCAATATGAAATAAAATGATTATTTTAATTAAAATTTGTTTTTAATGGTTTTTTTTTAAATACTTTTTTATTTTTTTTTTTTTGAAATTTTTTAATATTCATAAATTAATAATTTTAATGGTCCACAACGGAGAGGTAAAATTCCCTATATTTTAATACGGTATTGCATACTTTAGTAATATTAAACTATTAAAGGAATAAAATGAATAGGTACTTTACGCTTTATTAAAAATATAAAAAATAGAAAAAAATATTTAATTTTATAGTCAAACTACAAAATTGTTAAAAATTTTTTAACAGTATTAAAATGTTAATATAATTCTTCAAATCTAAGCGCAGCTAATATATAATCGGTTTATTTTTTAATATTTTTTGAATTTTATTTAATATGTGTTTGTTTTTCTTGTCTTTGGAATATATAAAAGTAAAATATATTAAAAATAAATATTAAAAACTTTTAAGTGGCCAAATCGTTTAAAAAATATTATGATTTCGTTAAAATTACTTTTGTCACTTTGTGCATCGATATATCTACAACAAAACACAGAAAATCCATCAATTGTAATTAAATTTACATCAGACAATTTCGAAAAGACCATTATACTAAATAGTAATTTATCAAATAAATTTGGAGTTTTAGGAAATCCTATAAAAAAACGCCAATTATTGCCACATCATCAAAATACAAATTCACCACATGGTCCAAATCCAACATTATTCCCTGTAAATGAATCAGATAAGGAAAATGCTATTAAACTCCCATCACAACCAGATCATGAAAACAACTTGCCCGGCGCAATAAATGATCCACATGCAGAACCATATTCTGGAAAACACCATCCAAAGCATGACAAGGATAATAATATTCCTTTTAAAATCTTATCGCATCCAGATCATGAAAAACATTTGAACGAGGCAGTAAATGATCCAAATGCAGAACATCAATCTAAAAAACACCATCCAAAGCATAATGAGGATAATCATGTTCATTTTAAAATTTCATCACATCCAGATCATAAAAACAACTTGCCCGGCGCAATAAATGATCGACATGCAGAACCATATTCTGAAAAACACCATCCAAAGCATGACAAGGATAATAATATTCCTTTTAAAATCTTATCGCATCCAGATCATGAAAAACATTTGAACGAGGCAGTAAATGATCCAAATGCAGAACATCAATCTAAAAAACACCATCCAAAGCATAATGAGGATAATCATGTTCATTTTAAAATTTCATCACATCCAGATCATAAAAACAACTTGCCCGGCGCAATAAATGATCGACATGCAGAACCATATTCTGGAAAACACCATCCAAAGCATGACAAGGATAATAATATTCCTTTTAAAATCTTATCGCATCCAGATCATGAAAAATATTTGACCGAGGCAGTAAATGATCCAAATGCAGAACATCAATCTAAAAAACACCATCCAAAGCATAATGAGGATAATCATGTTCATTTTAAAATTTCATCACATCCAGATCATAAAAACAACTCGCCCGGCGCAATAAATGATCGACATGCAGAACCATATTCTGGAAAACACCATCCAAAGCATGACAAGGATAATAATATTCCTTTTAAAATCTTATCGCATCCAGATCATGAAAAATATTTGACCGAGGCAGTAAATGATCCAAAAGCAGAACAGCAATTTAAAAAACAACAACCAAAGCATAACGAGGATAATCATGTTCCTTATAAAATTTCATCACATCCAGATCATGAAAACAACTTACCCGGCGCAATAAATGATCCACATGCAGAACCATATTCTGGAAAACACCATCCAAAGCATGACAAGGATAATAATATTCCTTATAAAATTTCATCACATCCAGATCATGAAAAAAATTTGTTCGACCCAATAAATGATCTAAATGCAGAACAGCATTCTAAAAAACATCATCCAAAACATGACAAGGATAATAATATTCATTTTAAAATATATTCGCATCCAGATCAAGAAAAATATTTGAACAAGCCAATAAATGATCCAAATGCAGAACACCACCCTAAAAAACACAATCCAAAGCATAACGAGGACAATCATGTTCATTTTAAAATTTCATCACATCCAGATCATGAAAAAAAGCATGATAAAGGTCATCCAATGAATAGGCCTCATTCTAAACCAAGTAAAACACCGAAAAAACATCATCCTAAAACAAAACCAGATTCAAAAGAAAAATTGTTAAATGAACCTGAAGTTACAAATACAATTTCACCGATTTCTACAACACTATCACCTGAAGCGCTCAACCTCGGAACTACGTTAGCCGCAGATTTATCATTAGAGGATTCAACTAAAATTAAACCGCTTGATAAAAGTCATCCATCGAAAAGGCCTCATTCTATACCAAGTAAAACACCGAAAAAACCACATCACAAAACTAGTAAAAAACCGGAAAAATATCATCCTAAAACAAAACCAGATACTAAAGAAAAATTGTTAAATGAATCTGAAGTTACAACTACAGTTTCACCGATTTCTACAACGCCATCAGCTGAAGCGCTCAACCTCGGAACTATGCCAGCATCAGACTTATCATTAGAGGATTCAACAAAAGGTGTACCGCATGATAAAGGTCATGCATTGAAAAATCACCATTCCAAACCAAGTAAAAAACCGAACAAACATCATCCAAAACTAAAACCAGATCCCAAAAGAAAATTACCAAATGAATCTGAAGTTACAAATACAATTTCACCGATTTCTACAACACTATCACCTGAAGCGCTCAACCTCGGAACTACGTTAGCCTCAGATTTATCATTAGAGGATTCAACTAAAGTTCAACCGCATGATAAAGGTCATCCATCGAAAAGGCCTCATTCTAAACCAAGTAAAACACCGAAAAAACCACATCACAAAACTAGTAAAAAACCGGAAAAACATCATCCTAAAACAAAACCAGATTCTAAAGAAAAATTGTTAAATGAATCTGAAGTTACAACTACAGTTTCACCGATTTCTACAACGCCATCAGCTGAAGCGCTCAACCTCGGAACTATGCCAGCCTCAGATTTATCATTAGAGGATCCAACTAAAGTTAAACCGCATGATAAAGGTCATCCATCGAAAAAGCACCATTCCAAACCAAGTAAAAAACCGAACAAACATCATCCAAAACCAAAACCAGATTCCAAAGGAAAATTACCAAATGAATCCGAAGATACAAGTACAATTTCACCGATTTCTACAACGCCATCAGCTGAAGCGCTCAACCTCGGAACTATGCCAGCCTCAGATTTATCATTAGAGGATCCAACTAAAGTTAAACCGCATGATAAAGGTCATCCATCGAAAAAGCCCCGTTCCAAACCAAGTGACAAACCGAAAAAACATCATCCTAAAACAAAACCAGATTTTAAAGAAAAATTGTTAGATGAATCTGAAGTTACAACTACAGTTTCACCGATTTCTACAACGCCATCAGATGGAGCGCTCAACCTCGGAACTACGCCAGCCCCAGACTTATCATTAGAGGATTCAACAAAAGGTGTACCGCATGATAGGGGTCATCCATCGAAAAAGCACCACTCCAAACCAAGTATAAAACCGAACAAACATCATCCAAAACCAAAATCAGATCCCAAAGTAAAATTACCAAATGAATCCGAAGATACAAGTACAATTTCACCGATTTCTACAACACTATCACCTGAAGCGCTCAACCTCGGAACTACGCCAGCCTCAGACTTATCATTAGAGGATTCACCAAAAGGTGTACCGCATGATAAAGGTCATCCATCGAGAAAACCCCATTCTAAACCAAGTAAAAAACCGAACAAACATCATCCTAAAACAAAACCAGATTCCAAAGAAAAATTGTTAAATGAATCTGAAGTTACAACTACAGTTTCTCCGATTTCTACAATGCCATCACCAGAACCGCTCAACCTCGAAACTACGCCAGCCTCAGGCTTATCATTAGAGGATTCACCAAAAGGTGTACCGCATGATAAAGGTCATCCATCGAAAAAGCACCACTCCAAACCAAGTATAAAACCGAACAAACATCATCCAAAACCAAAACCAGATCCCAAAGTAAAATTACCAAATGAATCCGAAGATAAAAGTACAATTTCACCGATTTCTACAACACTATCACCTGAAGCGCTCAACCTCGGAACTACGCCAGCCTCAGATTTATCATTAGAGGTTTCACCAAAAGGTGTACCGCATGATAAAGGTCATCTATCGAAAAAGAACCATTCCAAACCAAGTAAAAAATCGAAAAAACCACATCACAAAACTAGTAAAAAACCGGGAAAACATCATCCTAAAACTAAACCAGATTTTAAAGAAAAATTGTTAGATGAATCTGAAGTTACAACTACAGTTTCACCGATTTCTACAACGCCATCAGATGGAGCGCTCAACCTCGGAACTACGCCAGCCCCAGACTTATCACTAGAGGATTCAACAAAAGGTGTACCGCATGATAAAGGTCATCCATCGAAAAAGCCCCATTCCAAACCAAGTAAAAATCCGAAAAAACCAGATCACATAACTAGTGAAAAACCGAAAAAACATCATCCTAAAACAAAACCAGATTCTTTAGATTCAATAGAGGATCCAACAAAAGGTGTACCGCATGATAAAGGTCATCCATCGAAAAAGCCCCATTCCAAACCAAGTGACAAACCGAAAAAACATCATCCTAGAACAAAACCAGATTTTAAAGAAAAATTGTTAGATGAATCTGAAGTTACAACTACAGTTTCACCGATTTCTACAACGCCATCAGATGGAGCGCTCAACCTCGGAACTACGCCAGCCCCAGACTTATCATTAGAGGATTCAACAAAAGGTGTACCGCATGATAAAGGTCATCCATCGAAAAAGCCCCATTTCAAACCAAGTAAAAAACCGAAAAAACCAGATCACATAACTAGTGAAAAACCGAAAAAACATCATCCTAACACAAAACCAGATTCTTTAGATTCATTAGAGGATTCAACAAAAGGTGTACCGCATGATAAAGCTCATCCATCGAAAAAGCCCCATTCCAAACCAAGTGAAAAACCGAAAAAACATCATCCTAAAACAAAACCAGATCATAAAGAAAAATTGTTAGATGAATCTGACGTTACAACTACAGTTTCACCGATTTCTACAACGCCATCAGATGGAGCGCTCAACCTCGGAACTACGCCAGCCCCAGACTTATCATTAGAGGATTCAACAAAAGGTGTACCGCATGATAAAGGTCATCCATCGAAAAAGCCCTATTCCAAACTAAGTGAAAAACCGGAAAAACGTCATCCTAAAACAAAACCAGATTTTAAAGAAAAATTGTTAGATGAATCTGAAGTTACAACTACAGTTTCACCGATTTCTACAACGCCATCAGATGGAGCGCTCAACCTCGGAACTACGCCAGCCTCAGACTTATCATTAGAGGATTCAACAAAAGGTGAACCGCATGATAAAGGTCATCCATCGAAAAAGCCCCATTCCAAACCAAGTAAAAAACTGAAAAAACCAGATCACATAACTAGTGGAAAACCGAAAAAACATCATCCTAAAACAAAACCAGATTCTTCAGGTTCATTAGAGGATTCAACAAAAGGTGTACCGCATGATAAAGGTCACCCATCGGAAAAGCCCCATTCCAAACCAAGTGAAAAACCGAAAAAACATCATCCTAAAACAAAACCAGATTTTAAAGAAAAATTGTTAGAGGAATCTAAAGTTACAACTACAGTTTCACAGATTTCTACAACGCCATCAGATGGAGCGTTCAACCTCGGAACTACGCCAGCCCCAGACTTATCATTAGAGGATTCAACAAAAGGTGTACCGCATGATAAAGGTCATCCATCGAAAAAGCCCCATTTCAAAGCAAGTAAAAAACCGAAAAAACCAGATCACATAACTAGTGAAAAACCGAAAAAACAACATCCTAAAACAAAACCAGATTCTTTAGATTCATTAGAGGATTCAACAAAAGGTGTACCGCATGATAAAGGTCATCCATCGAAAAAGCCCCATTCCAAACCAAGTAAAAAACCGAAAAAACCACATCACAAAACTAGTGAAAAACCGAAAAAACATCATCCTAAAACTAAACCAGATTCGAAAGAAAAATTGTTAGATGAATCTGAGGTTACAACAACAGTTTCACCGATTTCCGCAACGCCATCGGCTGAAGCACTCAACCTCGGAACTACGCTAGCCCCAGACTTATCATTAGGGGATTCAAGAAAAGGTGTACCGCATGATAAAGGTCATCCATCGAAAAAGCCTCATTCCAAACCAAGTAAAAACCTGAAAAAACCAGATCACATAACTAGTGAAAAACCGAAAAAACATCATCCTAAAACAAAACCAGATTCTTTAGATTCATTAGAGGATTCAACAAAAGGTGTACCGCATGATAAAGGTCATCCATCGAAAAAGCCCCATTCCAAACCAAGTGAAAAACCGAAAAAAAGTCATCCTAAAACAAAACCAGATTTTAAAGAAAAATTGTTAGATGAATCTGAAGTTACAACTACAGTTTCACCGATTTCTACAACGCCATCAGATGGAGCGCTCAACCTCGGAACTACGAAAGCCCCGGACTTATCATTAGAGGATTCAACAAAAGGTTTACCGCATGATAAAGGTCATCCATCGAAAAAGCCCCATTCCAAACCAAGTAAAAAACCGAAAAAACCACATCACAAAACTAGTGAAAAACCAAAAAAACATCATCCTAAAACAAAACCAGATTCTTTAGATTCATTAGAGGATTCAACAAAAAGTGTACCGCATGATAAAGGTCATCCATCGAAAAAGCCCCATTCCAAACCAAGTGAAAAACCGAAAAAACATCATCCTAAAACAAAACCAGATTCAAAAGGAGAATTGTTAGATGAATCTGAGGTAACAACTACAGTTTCACCGATTTCCACAACACCATCGGCTGAAGCACTCAACTTCGGAACTACGCCAGCCTCAGACTTATCATTAGAGGATTCAACAAAAGGTTTACCGCATGATAAAGGTCATCCATCGAAAAAGCCCCATTCCAAACCAAGTAAAAAACCGAAAAAACCACATCACAAAACTAGTGAAAAACCGAAAAAACATCATCCTAAAACAAAACCAGATTTAAAAGAAAAATTATTAAATGAATCTGAAGTTACAACTACAGTTTCACCGATTTCTACAACGCCATCAGCTGAAGCACTCAACTTTGGAACTACGCTAGCCTCAGACTTATCATTAGACGATTCAAAAAAAGGTGTACCGCATGATAAAGGTCATCCATCGAAAAAGCCCCATTCCAAACCAAGTGAAAAACCGAAAAAACATCATCCTAAAACTAAACCAGATTCTAAAGAAAAATTGTTAGATGAATCTGAGGTTACAACTACAGTTTCACCGATTTCCACAACGCCATCGGCTGAAGCACTCAACCTCGGAACAACGCTAGCCCCAGACTTATCATTAGAGGATTCAAGAAAAGGTGTACCGCATGATAAAGGTCATCCATCGAAAAAGCCCCATTCCAAACCAAGTAAAAAACCGAAAAAACCACATAACAAAACTAGTGAAAAACCGAAAAAACATCATCCTAAAACAAAAATAGATTCCTTAGATTCATTAGAGGATTCAACAAAAGGTGTACCGCATGATAAAGGTCATCCATCTAAAAAGCCCCATTCCAAACCAAGTGAAAAACCGAAAAAACATCATCCTAAAACAAAACCAGATTCAAAAGAAAAATTGTTAGATGAATCTGAAGTTACAACTCCAGTTTCACCGATTTCTACAACGCCATCAGATGGAACGCTCAACCTCGGAACTACGAAAGCCCCAGACTTATCATTAGATGATTCAACAAAAGGTTTACCGCATGATAAAGGTCATCCATCGAAAAAGCCCCATTCCAAACCAAGTAAAAAACCGAAAAAACCACATCACAAAACTAGTGAAAAACCGAAAAAACATCATCCTAAAACAATACCATATTCTTTAGGTTTATTAGAGGATTCAACAAAAAGTGTACCGCATGATAAAGGTCATCCATCGAAAACGCCCCATTCCAAACCAAGTGAAAAACCGAAAAAACATCATCCTAAAATAAAACCAGATTTTAAAGAAAAATTGTTAGATGAATCTGAAGTTACAACTACAGTTTCACCGATTTCTACAACGCCATCAGATGGAGCGCTCAACTTTGGAACTACGCTAGCACCAGACTTATCATTAGAGGATTCAACAAAAGGTGTACCGCATGATAAAGGTCATGCATCGAAACCAAGTAAAAAACCGAAAAAACCACATCACAAAACTAGTGAAAAACCGAAAAAACATCATCCTAAAACAAAACCAGATTCTTTAGATTCATTAGAGGATTCAACAAAAGGTGTACCGCATGATAAAGGTCACCCATCGAAAAAGCCCCATTCCAAACCAAGTGAAAAACCGAAAAAACATCATCCTAAAACAAAACCAGATTCAAAAGGAAAATTGTTAGATGAATCTGAGGTAACAACTACAGTTTCACCGATTTCCACAACACCATCGGCTGAAGCACTCAACTTCGGAACTACGCCAGCCTCAGACTTATCATTAGAGGATTCCACAAAAGGTGTACCGCATGATAACGGTCATCCATCGAAAAAGCCCCATTCCAAACCAAGTAAAAAACCGAAAAAACCACATCACAAAACTAGTGAAAAACCGAAAAAACATCATCCTAAAACAAAACCAGATTCTTTAGATTCATTAGATGATTCAACAAAAGGTGTACCGCATGATAAAGGTCATCCATCGAAAAAGCCCCATTCCAAACCAAGTGAAAAACCGAAAAAACATCATCCTAAAACAAAACCAGATTCAAAAGGAAAATTGTTAGATGAATCTGAGGTAACAACTACAGTTTCAGCGATTTCCACAACACCATCTACTGAAGCACTCAACCTCGGAACTACGCCAGCCTCAGACTTATCATTAGAGGATTCAGCAAAAGGTTTACCGCTTGATAAAGGTCATCCATCGAAAAAGCCCCATTCCCAACCAAGTAAAAAACCGAAAAAACCACATCACAAAACTAGTGAAAAACCGAAAAAACATCATCCTAAAACAAAACCAGATTCTTTAGATTCGTTAGAGGATTCAACAAAAGGTGTACCGCATGATAAAGGTCATTCATCGAAAAAGCCCCATTCCAAACCAAGTGAAAAACCGAAAAAACATCATCCTAAAACAAAACCAGATTCAAAAGGAAAATTGTTAGATGAATCTGAGGTAACAACTACAGTTTCACCGATT
Organism: Dolichopus griseipennis; assembly: GCA_963082915.1. NCBI lineage: Eukaryota > Metazoa > Arthropoda > Insecta > Diptera > Dolichopodidae > Dolichopus > Dolichopus griseipennis. Next base: position 359,745,863 of record OY720441.1, read on the forward strand.
TCTACAACGCCATCAGATGGAGCGCTCAACCTCGGAACTACGAAAGCCCCAGACTTATCATTAGAGGATTCAACAAAAGGTTTACCGCATGATAAAGGTCATCCATTGAAAAAGCCCCATTCCAAATCAAGTAAAAAACCGAAAAAACCACATCACAAAACTAGTGAAAAACCGAAAAAACGTCATCCTAAAACAAAACCAGATCCTTTAGATTTATTAGAGGATTCAACAAAACGTGTACCTCATGATAAAGGTCACCCATCGAAAAAGCCCCATTCCAAACCAAGTGAAAAACCGAAAAAACATCATCCTAAAACAAAACCAGATTCAAAAGGAAAATTGTTAGATGAATCTGAGGTAACAACTACAGTTTCACCGATTTCCACAACACCATCGGGTGAAGCACTCAACTTCGGAACTACGCCAGCCTCAGACTTATCATTAGAGGATTCCACAAAAGGTGTACCGCATGATAACGGTCATCCATCGAAAAAGCCCCATTCCAAACCAAGTAAAAAACCGAAAAAACCACATCACAAAACTAGTGAAAAACCGAAAAAACATCATCCTAAAACAAAACCAGATTCTTTAGATTCATTAGATGATTCAACAAAAGGTGTACCGCATGATAAAGGTCATCCATCGAAAAAGCCCCATTCCAAACCAAGTGAAAAACCGAAAAAACATCATCCTAAAACAAAACCAGATTCAAAAGGAAAATTGTTAGATGAATCTGAGGTAACAACTACAGTTTCAGCGATTTCCACAACACCATCTACTGAAGCACTCAACCTCGGAACTACGCCAGCCTCAGACTTATCATTAGAGGATTCAGCAAAAGGTTTACCGCTTGATAAAGGTCATCCATCGAAAAAGCCCCATTCCCAACCAAGTAAAAAACCGAAAAAGCCACATCACAAAACTAGTGAAAAACCGAAAAAACATCATCCTAAAACAAAACCAGATTCTTTAGATTCATTAAGGGATTCAACAAAAGGTGTACCGCATGATAAAGGTCATTCATCGAAAAAGCCCCATTCCAAACCAAGTGAAAAACCGAAAAAACATCATCCTAAAACAAAACCAGATTCAAAAGGAAAATTGTTAGATGAATCTGAGGTAACAACTACAGTTTCACCGATTTCTACAACGCCATCAGATGGAGCGCTCAACCTCGGAACTACGAAAGCCCCAGACTTATCATTAGAGGATTCAACAAAAGGTTTACCGCATGATAAAGGTCATCCATTGAAAAAGCCCCATTCCAAATCAAGTAAAAAACCGAAAAAACCACATCACAAAACTAGTGAAAAACCGAAAAAACATCATCCTAAAACAAAACCAGATCCTTTAGATTTATTAGAGGATTCAACAAAAGGTGTGCCGCATGATAAAGGTCATCCATCGAAAAAGCCCCATTCCAAACCAAGTGAAAAACCGAAAAAACATCATCCTAAAACAAAACCAGATTCAAAAGGAAAATTGTTAGATGAATCTGAGGTAACAACTACAGTTTCACCGATTTCCACAACACCATCGGCTGAAGCACTCAACTTCGGAACTACGCCAGCCTCAGACTTATCATTAGAGGATTCAAAAAAAGGTGTACCGCATGATAAAGGTCATCCATCGAAAAAGCCCCATTCCAAACCAAGTAAAAAACCGAAAAAACCACATCACAAAACTAGTGAAAAACCGAAAAAACATCATCCTAAAACTAAACCAGATTCTAAAGAAAAATTGTTAGATGAATCTGAGGTTACAACTACAGTTTCACCGATTTCTACAATGCCATCAGCTGAAGCACTTAACCTCGGAACTACGCCAGCCTCAGACTTATCATTAGAGGATTCAACAAAAGGTGTACCGCATGATAAAGGTCATCCATCGAAAAAGCCCCATTCCAAACCAAGTAAAAAACTGAAAAAACCAGATCACATAACTAGTGGAAAACCGAAAAAACATCATCCTAAAACAAAACCAGATTCTTTAGATTCATTAGAGGATTCAACAAAAGGTGTACCGCATGATAAAGGTCATCCATCGAAAAAGCCCCATTCCAAACCAAGTGAAAAACCGAAAAAACATCATCCTAAAACAAAACCAGATTCAAAAGGAAAATTGTTAGATGAATCTGAGGTAACAACTACAGTTTCAGCGATTTCCACAACACCATCTACTGAAGCACTCAACCTCGGAACTACGCCAGCCTCAGACTTATCATTAGAGGATTCAGCAAAAGGTTTACCGATTGATAAAGGTCATCCATCGAAAAAGCCCCATTCCCAACCAAGTAAAAAACCGAAAAAACCACATCACAAAACTAGTGAAAAACCGAAAAAACATCATCCTAAAACAAAACCAGATTCTTTTGATTCATTAGAGGATTCAACAAAAGGTGTACCGCATGATAAAGGTCATCCATCGAAAAAGCCCCATTCCAAACCAAGTGAAAAACCGAAAAAACCACATCACAAAACTAGTGAAAAACCGAAAAAACATCATCCTAAAACTAAACCAGATTCTAAAGAAAAATTGTTAGATGAATCTGAGGTTACAACTACAGTTTCACCGATTTCTACAATGCCATCAGCTGAAGCACTTAACCTCGGAACTACGCCAGCCTCAGACTTATCATTAGAGGATTCAACAAAAGGTGTACCGCATGATAAAGGTCATCCATCGAAAAAGCCCCATTCCAAACCAAGTAAAAAGCTGAAAAAACCAGATCACATAACTAGTGGAAAACCGAAAAAACATCATCCTAAAACAAAACCAGATTCTTTAGATTCATTAGAGGATTCAGCAAAAGGTGTACCGCATGATAAAGGCCATCCATCGAAAAAGCCCCATTCCAAACCAAGTGAAAAACCGAAAAAACATCATCCTAAAACAAAACCAGATTCTAAGGAAAAATTGTTAGATGAATCTGAAGTTACAACTACAGTATCACCGATTTCTACAACGCCATCAGAAGGAGCGTTCAACCTCGGAACTACGAAAGCCCCAGACTTATCATTAGAGGATTCAACAAAAGGTTTACCGCATGATAAAGGTCATCCATCGAAAAAGCCCCATTCCAAACCAAGTAAAAAACCGAAAAAACCACATCACAAAACTAGTGAAAAACCGAAAAAACATCATCCTAAAACAATACCAGATTCTTTAGATTCATTAGAGGATTCAACAAAAGGTGTACCGCATGATAAAGGTCATCCATCGAAAAAGCCCCATTCCAAACCAAGTGAAAAACCGAAAAAACATCATCCTAAAACAAAACCAGATTCAAAAGGAAAATTGTTAGATGAATCTGAGGTAACAACTACAGTTTCACCGATTTCCACAACACCATCGGCTGAAGCACTCAATTTCGGAACTACGCCAGCCTCAGACTTATCATTAGAGGATTCAAAAAAAGGTGTACCGCATGATATAGGTCATCCATCGAAAAAGCCCCATTCCAAACCAAGTAAACAACCGAAAAAACCACATCACAAAACTAGTGAAAAACCGAAAAAACATCATCCTAAAACAAAACCAGATTCTTTAGATTCATTAGAGGATTCAACAAAAGGTGTACCGCATGATAAAGGTCATCCATCGAAAAAGCCCCATTCCAAACCAAGTGAAAAACCGAAAAAACATCATCCTAAAACAAAACCAGATTCAAAAGGAAAATTGTTAGATGAATCTGAGGTAACAACTACAGTTTCACCGATTTCCACAACACCATCGGCTGAAGCACTCAATTTCGGAACTACGCCAGCCTCAGACTTATCATTAGAGGATTCAAGAAAAGGTGTACCGCATGATAAAGGTCATCCAACCAAAAAGCCCCATTCCATACCAAGTAAAAAACCGAAAAAACCAGATCACATAACTAGTGAAAAACCGAAAAAACATCATCCTAAAACAAAACCAGATTCATTAGATTCATTAGAGGATTCAACAAAAGGTGTACCGCATGATAAAGGTCTTCCATCGAAAAAGCCCCATTCCAAACCAAGTAAAAAACCGAAAAAACCACATCACAAAACTAGTGAAAAACCGAAAAAACATCATCCTAAAACTAAACCAGATTCTAAAGAAAAATTGTTAGATGAATCTGAGGTTACAACTACAGTTTCACCGATTTCCACAACGCCATCGGCTGAAGCACTCAACCTCGGAACTACGCTAGCCCCAGACTTATCATTAGAGGATTCAAGAAAAGGTGTACCGCATGATAAAGCTCATCCATCTAAAAAGCCCCATTCCAAACCAAGTAAAAAACCGAAAAAACCACATCACAAAACTAGTGAAAAACCGAAAAAACATCATCCTAAAACAAAACCAGATTCTAAGGAAAAATTGTTAGATGAATCTGAGGTTACAACTACAGTTGCACCGATTTCTACAACGCCATCAGATGAAGCGCTCAACCTCGGAACTACGCCAGGCTCAAACTTATCATTAGAGGATTCAACAAAAGGTGTACCGCATGATAAAGGTCATCCATCCAAAAAGCCCCATTCCAAACCAAGTAAAAAACGGAAAAAACCACATCACAAAACTAGTGAAAAACCGAAAAAACCACATCACAGAACTAGTGAAAAACCGAAAAAACATCATCCTAAAACAAAACCATATTCTAAAGAAAAATTGTTAGATGAATCTGAGGTTACAACTACAGTTTCACCGATTTCTGCAACGCCATCAGATGAAGCGCTCAACCTCGGAACTATGCCAGGCTCAAACTTATCATTAGAGGATTCAAGAAAAGGTGCACCGCATGATAAAGCTCTTCCATCCAAAAAGCCCCATTCCAAACCAAGTAAAAAACCGAAAAAACCACATCACACAACTAGTAAAAAACCGAGAAAACATCATCCTAAAACAAAACCAGATTCAAAAGAAAAATTGTTTGATGAATCTGAAGTTACAACTACAGTTTCACCGATTTCTACAGCGCCATCAGCTGAAGCGCTAAACCTTGGAACTACACCAGCCCCAGACTTATCATTAGAGGATTCAACAAAAAGTGTACCGCATGATAAAGGTCATCCATCCAAAAAGCCCCATTCCATACCAAGTAAAAAACCGAAAAAACCAGATCACATAACTAGTGAAAAACCGAAAAAACATCATCCTAAAACAAAACCAGATTCATTAGATTCATTAGAGGATTCAACAAAAGGTGTACCGCATGATAAAGGTCATCCAACCAAAAAGCCCCATTCCATACCAAGTAAAAAACCGAAAAAACCACATCACAAAACTAGTGAAAAACCGAAAAAACATCATCCTAAAACTAAACCAGATTCTAAAGAAAAATTGTTAGATGAATCTGAGGTTACAACTACAGTTTCACCGATTTCCACAACGCCATCGGCTGAAGCACTCAACCTCGGAACTACGCTAGCCCCAGACTTATCATTAGAGGATTCAACAATAGGTGTACCGCATGTTAAAGGTCATCCATCCAAAAAGCCCCATTCCAAACCAAGTAAAAAACAGAAAAAACCACATCACAAAACTAGTGAAAAACCGAAAAAACAACATCACAAAACTAGTATAAAACCGAAAAAACATCATCCTAAAACAAAACCAGATTTAAAAGAAAAATTATTAAATGAATCTGAAGTTACAACTACAGTTTCACCGATTTCTACAACGCCATCAGCTGAAGCTCTCAACTTTGGAACTACGCCAGCCTCAGACTTATCATTAGACGATTCAACAAAAGGTGTACTGCATGAAAAAGGTCATCCATCGAAAAAGCCCCATTCCAAACCAAGTAAAAAACCGAAAAAACCAGATCACATAATAAGTGAAAAACCGAAAAAACATCATCCTAAAACAAAACCAGATTCTTTAGATTCATTAGAGGATTCAACAAAAGGTGTACCGCATGATAAAGGTCATCCATCGAAAAAGCCCCATTCCAAACCAAGTAAAAAACCGAAAAAACATCATCCTAAAACAAAACCAGATTCTTTAGATTCATTAGAGGATTCAACAAAAGGTGTACCGCATGATAAAGGTCATCCATCGAAAAAGCCCCATTCCAAACCAAGTGAAAAACCGAAAAAACATCATCCTAAAACAAAACCAGATTTTAAAGAAAAATTGTTAGATGAATCTGAAGTTACAACTACAGTTTCACCGATTTCTACAACGCCATCTGATGGAGCGCTCAACCTCGGAATTACGCCAGTCCCAGACTTATCATTAGAGGATTCAACAAAAGGTGTACTTCATGATAAAGGTCATCCATCCAAGAAGCCCCATTCCAAACCAAGTAAAAAACTGAAAAAACCAGATCACAAAACTATTAAAAAACTGAAGAAACATCGTCCTAAAAATAAACCGATTGATATATCATATATGGCTCATGGAACTCCAAGTCAGCCAACATCTTTATATGTACCAGATACAGAAGTGGACTATTTAGGATTGCCTGAAAATCCAATTTTTAAGGAAAATGCTATTGAACAAGATTCGAATAGCTGCACTCCACCTAAGTATTTCAATGCAGGTCTTACAAGTTTAACTATATCAAAAGCTGTAAATTCGTTACCGCAGGAATTTAAAACTACAAATTATATATGGCCTTACAAAAGAACATGTTAGTAAAATATTTTTTATTAAAGTCAAAGTTAATTTATTTTAATTTGTTATTTTATCCTCACATTTTTTCTTTTTTTCTTATAATTTTAGACACATTTATTAAACCAGCAAATGCATATTTCAGAACCTCAAAATCAGTTGATGGTGAAGCTATATTTTGCTTTCCTGACAATCCAAATAATGAAAACGCAATTTGCCCTATATCTTTCTTTACAGCAGAGGTAATTAGTAAATCCCAAAGAAAGGTTTATTCTTCTGGGTTATTTAATGAAACTATTGAAAAAGGTAAACAATTGTGTGTTAAAGTAAGTGTTTTAGATACCAATCATTTTGATATTAACGTTAGTTTTCATGGTGCATAAACGTGTATAAGATATTTAGAATAAATATATAATTAATTATAATACTGTCTTTTTTTTTAGCTCTAAAATTATTTAAATGTGTTTTCATTTATTATATAAGAACAAGTGTAGTTTTACTATAATTCTAGTTACTAGAAAAACGATATCAATATTATAAATTATATTTTTTTATTAGATATGTATTGACTAGGATTTGAATCAGAAAATAATTATATAAAACAAAGATAAGAAAATTGGCGCTACGAACTAACGTCCAAGTCCCTAACCCCTAAGTACAAAAATGAACTAATCCCCAATATTTTTTCAAATTTTAATTTGGGAATTAGTTCATTTTTTTGGGGTTTATTTCATTTGAAGAATTTGGGTATTAATTCATATGAACTAAACCCCAAAAATACGAAAAAGATTTTTGGGGATTAGTTCATATCTTTTGGGGGTTAGTTCATTTTATTTTGGCGGTTAATTCATTTTCCTTGGCGATTAGTTCACTTATTTTGGGAATTCTATTGAGGTTAGTGGTTATTTCAATTGAGGAAAATAATTAATTTAGCGAATACAAAAAAATCTATAAGTATTCTGTAAAAGGCGAATAAACCTGATTTTGAATCCAAATATAAAATCCTTAGATATCGTCGAGTTCCCGTGGTCTGCTTGGTAGTCCTAAAGTGCGCGGCCGTAACCTGGCACTTCATTGCAGTACGACAGTGCAATACGACCGCAAACTCGAGCGTTCGACGGGGTGCGTGCACGGCTGTAAACGGACGCTCCATGGCAGCACTGATTGTAAATTATTGTAACCAATTTTAAAGTCTCTCCTAATTTCACGTGCATATTTAATGCATGTAAATGAAAAAATAAAAGGCATGTAAAAGAATAAAGAGAAGCATTTAAAAGTTGCATCCAAAATTAGGGTATTCTCTTTTTCCAGAATATTTATATAAGAAATGCCGTATTAGGAGAGACTTCAGAATTGGATTCAAAATCAGGATTGCTGCTTTTTCCAGAATATTTATATATATGTGTAAACGCTGGATTCTGAATTAGGAGGGCTTATAGAGGGCTCATAAAATTAAAGATCAAAACTGCCACTTTTTCCAGTATATAAATTTATTACATATATATAAATATTCTGGAAAAAGGGAATACCCTGATTTTGTATGTCACGTACACATAGATATGCATATATAAATATTCTGGAAAAAGCAGCAATCCTAATTTTGAATCCAACTTTAAAATCCCCTAATCAGACCCTGTACATTTTTTTTTGGGGTTAGGTCATTATATTTGGGGGTTAGTTCTTTTTTTGTGGGAAATACTTGATTTTATTTAGGGATTAGTTCATATTTGAAATTGAGGGATTAATTCATATGAATTAAACCCCAAAAATTCCAAAAATATTTTTGGGGATTAGTTTATTTCTTTTGGGGATGTTCATGTTAGTACTTGGGGGTTAGTTCATAATAAACTAACACCCAAAAAAAATTGGGGATTAGTTCTTTTTTGACTTGGGGATTAGTGACATTAGTTCGTAGCGCCAAGAAAATTATTTAAGCCAGTTTTTAAAACCCAACGAGAAAACTTTTGTAAATTTAGTAAAAACTTGTTGAAATTTCACTAAATTTGTTTATCTGTTGTCAGGGGAAGAAGCAATAAAGTTTTCCAAGTTTTATATTTAAATTACTTATAAAGTTAATCATATCGTAATTGAAATTCTAACAAAAAAAAAATGCATAGAAAATTAAAAAAAAAAAAATTGTAGGCATTTAGGGTCAAGATCTTTATCACATATAAAATTGCAAAAATTTTTTTATTGTATACTAAAACTAAAGAATATTTAGTTCTGGTTTATATTACTTTAAAATTGTTTCTTTTATTTTTTATAAAAAAATTTAGCAAAAAATTTCTATTATATTTTTTATTACTTTCTATTTAAAAATATAATCTATTTATATTATATTTATATAATTGCATTTTGCATCATTAAAAATCTGAAAATTTTGAATGAAAAAAAAACAAAATATTAAAAAAAACTCTTTAAATTCTTTATTATAACAAATTTTCACTAATAAAGCACTGGAAATAATGCAATTTTAGTGAATTATATCATAATATTTAATCGGCTAATTTTTTCCCATATAAATATAAGCGTCCCTTTTCAGGGCAAACTATTGGAAAAATTTTAATAAAAGAACAACTAAAAAATGGTTTTATTTTTGTTTGCATATTTATATAATGTTTTTTTAGAATTTTGCAATTTCTCAGGTGAAAACCCGTTATAAATTTAATCTAAAATGGTCACGCGATTCAACGTTGTGGCCTATGACTCCAATATTTGACGCCAACTTTCTGTAGAAATGTAATTCATTTTCGATTTTGAATCGTGGCTCAAGTAAACTTTTATTATGCGCCGTATTATACCTTTCATTTTATTATTTTTAACTTAGTTCAAATTTTCAATGATCAAGGAGATTAAAATACTAAAAAAATTTTTTTCTGTACCTACAGAAAAGTGAAGGCAACATAATTTTTTTATGGTTTTTTTTTTTTTTTTATACCCGTGCATACATATATGACATAGGGTATATTAAAATTGCTCCTCCGTTTGTAACGCATCGATCTAGAGGAGCTAGATATAGTGTCAAGGGTACGTATCGGCTCAGAATCGAAAAATAAGTCGATCTAGCTATGTGTGTCTGTCCGTCCGTCCGTCCGTCCGTGTGTTAGCACGATAACTTAAAAACTAAAGGAGCTACAGTTCTGAAATTTTCACAAAATATTTTTCAATCAATTTCTAGGTTCCCTATTTTAAGTTCAGATCGGACCAAAACTTCGGGTAGCTCTCGAACAACTAACTTTTTTAACTCCGATATTTTCATATAAAAATTTAAAATTTGTCTGCACATCTTGTATTAACATGAATTTATATGAATTTTGTTTTTGTTTGTTACGATTTCATACGATTTAAATGATGCGTAAAATTTTTAAAAACATTTTAGATTTGGACTTTGTACTTTGAGATTTATGAATTAAAATCATTATGAATATGATGATAATTTTTGATCATGATGATCTGATCATTATATGAGTATGATTATAATATCATGCTTATTTTGCTTGGGTTTAATATATTTGTGAATTAAAAATTAATTACAAGAGATAGAATTGAAAAATTAGAGCTAGAGTTTTGAAATTTACACAAAACATTTTTTGGACATTTTTTAGGTTCCCTATTCTTTTTGGTTAAAACCAGACCAAAGCTTCGGGGAGCTGCCACACAACTTATTTAAACCAATATGAATTTCCTCAAAAGTAATAATACCAGGAAGATGAAAATTACACACGGTTAGTTCCATAATGAATCAAGCACTTATTTGAAATTTCGAAATGTTACGGCTTCATTTTCGGGGGGCTGCGATACAACTTCTTTGGACCAATATGAATTTCTTCAAAACTAATTATACTATGAGGATGAAAATTACAAACTGTTAGTTATATAATGAATCAAGCACTTACATGAAGTTTTAAAATGTTACGGCCCCATTTTCGGAGTGCTGCCATACAAAGTTTTCAGTTCAATAACTAATAAAGCTAGGAGGTTAAAATTAAAATTGGGCAGGTAAAGTAATAGGACAAGTTACTTGGCAAAGTTGGACATCACTCGGACCAACTTTTAGGGTGGGGCATTTTTTTTTTTTTTTTTGTTTTTTTTAAGCAAAAATTATGGGATAATGAGTTAAATTTTTTTAAACTAATTTACTTTTTTATATTTTTTGTAATATATTATAGCATTAGAGAAATAAATAACGGTTTATTTTACACATTATAGTGGTTATGCACGGGTATCTAAAAGTTGACAAGGGCAACTATAATCTTCCTCGTTTTTTCTAAAATAGAAACAATATTTTTGAGAATTGTCGTTTGTAATATTTTTTTGTATATCTACATATTGTTGTTGTTTTTTTTTAAATAAAAAAAGCGGACTTGATATTATGTTTATGTGGTTTCAGCGCTTGTAATAAATTTTGGTAGACAAACAAATGTTATGATAAATATATGGTTGATAAAATTTAAAAAAATTTTCTCTCTTAAAAAAAAATAATTGGTTAGGTATTTGAATAATTAGTTCCTTAATAATTAAAAATTTCATTTAACATTTTAAACATCGAATTATTTTTATTATAACAAGTTTCACATAACAAACATTTCTTTTGTAATAAAATTTGTTTGTCTCATGAACCTCATGACCAAACTAAACATTTGTTCTTATTACTAAAAAATTCAAAATTAGAAAAATATAAACTACAGATTTCAGAATCGTTTTTCAAAACCGAACCGTAAATATTGATGTAGAATTGTATTCAAAATATTTACATTTTGTTTTAGTTACACTAACTACCTACCTGTAACTAATCTAATAATTTTTATAATGAAAAAATTAATTAATAGTACCTACTTATTCTTTTATTATTATTATTGTTATTATTATTATTACTATGATTATTATTATTATTATTATTAGTATAATTAAAGAACTTTAATTCCATAATTTTTGTAGGTATGACTGTATGAGTATGTTATAAATTTCGAAATGATGATTTTAAAAAAAAAATTAAAAAGCTTAACTTATGGAACTTTACTAAAATATTTCCACTTTTTAATATAACATAATAGGTATCTTCCCTACTATTTTTATTATTATTAATTATTATTTATTATATTAGAATTATAAACAAATTTTCTTATATTCAATCTCTACTTTTAAACGTTCGAAAACTTAATTTAAAAAAAAATAAAAACATATAATAAATACAAAATATTTTTCAAATAAATTAAAATAAAAAAAAAAATATATTTTCTTATTTTACACACAATTAAAATTGTATTAATAAACGGCTGGCTAATGGACCTTGAAAAGCTGCAGTTACACACCAGAAGGATAGGAGTCGTTTAAAATGTCTTTTCGCTAAAATCACTTTTATTATAGTATATTCCTTATAATTTTTCATATATACCTATACACTTTAAATTTTCATTTGTTAAATACTTTATTTATACAACGGTTTGAATCTGATAAAATTATTAAGAGACTGGCAACTGGACTCCATACCCTATGCTTTTCTAAAGCGAACGAGAATATAGAAAATGTGTTATTAGGTAAGATGAAATTTATGCAGTTTAGAAGGGTATAGATATGTTGTTTCAACCGAAGCTACTTGCCTGCCATATATTTGAATATGGATGCATTACCAAATCCATAAAATAATTGGACTTGATTTCTATTTAACTAATCATTATTTGGTTTCCTTTAGAGATTTAAATAAAAAGCAAATTATAAATAATCCCCATTGTACAAAACTAGCATTTTGAGCTGAGCATTTTTTGAGCCAATAAAAAAACTGAGCATTTTTTGAGCCAACAAAACCTTTCTGCTAATAATTTATTGCTTTCCAAAACTACTGAAGTTCCGAAAAGTAGCAAAATAAAATCCGGACAGACACAATAGATGCAATTATCACGTCTAACTTTTAGATTTTAAACTGGTTTTATAACATGTTTCACGTGCAACATCAAATTTTTGGAGGTAAACCTATTTTAATGAGTATTGATGTTCGCCAAACAATACCAGTAATTCTTTACCTACAGGTTGGTATGGAAATAAGGATAAAAATTTATTTATATATATTCATATACAAAATTTCAAAATTTAATTCTTTAACAGTTTTTAAATATAAGTCAATCTAGTCAAAGAACCAACCTAATTTCCAAAGAATTTCTTATTTAAGAATAAGAAAATATTGCTGTGATTAAAAAGGTAGTTCTAGAACTTGTTCTTATTGTTAAATTATAATAAAAAAGAGCTTTGAAAAATAAAGTTAAAATTTAAAATTTTTTTGGGAAATTGAATTAGATAATCAACTATCTCAAATGACAAGTTAATTATATTTAATATATTTAAATATTGAAAATAAAGTGAAAAAATTAAGGTTTATTGCTGATACATAGAATATTTTTAAAAATGGAAAGGGTAAGTGCTTATTGGTTATCAAATAAAAAATATGATTTCACATAACCTATTCAAGTGAAAATCCATTTATTCAGAAAAATTTTAATAAAAGCTATCGGATATTATTTAAGTATTTACTCCTCTCATCTACTCTTTTACATGATCTGGTGTAGCTGGTACTAGTTGAGAGTAGAAAAGATTAGTTTATTCCTAATAAAGGAACGTAAACTAATGATTTGTTTGTTTTAAGAAACTTATATGATATAGAAATATATTTTTGTCAGTAAAAAACTTTAGAAAATTTAAAAAAATAAAGTAGATAAATAGGTAAGTATAAAGTAAAGAATTCAGAACCATTTTTTACATACATACATACATTTGTAGTAAAAAGTTCAGATTTTATTATAGAAATGGAGTTCCAAATTACCTATGCAGCTATTAAATTTAAAAATGGAATAAGGGGAATAAAAATTTATCATTAGTTAAAAAATGTATAGTTGAAAATATAAATAAATTTGTAGATACACGATTTTTACTTACAATTATAATTTTTATATTATTTCATATTTATTTATTTTCAACTGTGTTTTTTTGGTTTTTGTTTTTTTAATATCTGTAGATTTGTAAAATTAAAAATGAAACTCGAGAACTAAGAGAGCCTTTTTAATTATTTGCTAATATTGCAAAAATTAAACTGAACTGTATTGAATTAATAAAAATTTTTAGATTTTTTAAGGGAAACATTATTTATATCTAATATAATTATATATTTCAGAATATATTTTTAATTCGATTGAAAAACGTGTTCTTTATCGTTATTCTAATAATTTGCTCCAATTATATTTAAATTTAAAAAAAAAAAAAAAAAAATGTTAAATTTTCAATATATTTTTATAATTACCTCCGTAATTATTTTAAATGTTACTTCCAAAAGTATAAAGTCTAATTTGGATTCTCATTTGAAAAATGATGCCGATGAAATTAGAACAGATAATGGACAAATTTCGGATAATTTTATTGCAGATTTTGATTTAATGGGTCCTGGAGAAAAAGAAAGTTTCAATAAAGAAAAACAAATTTCAAAAGAATCTCAAAAAAATTATTCTGAAAAACTTGAAATTTTCGAAAATAATGAAAAAGATGATACAATTGGTACTAATTTCGATGCTGATGATAATAATGATGATCAACAAGGATATTCTCATTTTCGTTATGGTAATACAATGTTTGATATTACAAATGATTTTTGTTCACCATCTGATGAAAATAAAGCTGGAATTTCCAAAATAATAATGATTCCAGAAAATCAATTATTTGAAAAAAATTGGAATTCTGTCGAATATTTAAATCATAAAACTCGGTATTTTTTTGGAATGAAAGTGGATAATATAAATGATAGTAAGTATTTTATTTATATTAAAATTTAAATAATTTTGTCATAATTTAGGGGTTTTTTTTTTAAATGGGGGTTTTTTTTTGGGGCTCTATACCGTTTTTTTAAATTTGGACATTTTTGAAATTTTAAACAGTACATATTCATATAAATTAATTAATTTTTGAAAAAATTATTAAAATTTATAGTAAAAAACTAAGAATATCTGAAATGTTTAAGAGTGTTTTAAATTTTAATTCTCTTAATTCAAGTTTTTTAAATTATTTAATTTAATTTATAGTTTTTAATTAATAAATTTAAATAAATTCATATTTAATAAATTTTTCATTAAACAAATTTAAGTTGATATAGTCTAAAATAATCGAATTAAATTAAATCTTTTTTAAAATTATATAAACTATAAATTAATTAATTTTTTTAGTATTACTTTTTAGTATTTTAAATTTCAATTAAAAAATTTTTTAACGGATTTAATTTACAATAAAACTAAATGGATCTGAAATTTTACTTATCTTAAAAATTCATTTTGAAGGATTATTAAGGAATAATGTCTCAATATGTTAAAGTTAGTAGGGGTAAATGTTAGTAGGTACATTTAATAAGTATATGAATTATATATTTTCGTTCAATACTTAATTAATAATCATTTATTTAATAAGAAAAGTTAAGACTCAATTAAATTTTTTTTTTGTTTTTTTATTTTAGCATATTTTTCTAAAATATCTCAGATCAATACCAGTTACAGTTCAAATCAAAAATTAAATGCAACAATTGAAATATGTTATCCTGAAAAAAAGAAAATGTTAATGAAAACATGTCCTCTTTACGGAATCAATGTATTTTTAGAGCAAAAATATGGTACAGGAAATGTTTCAATAACTTCGGGAAATTTATATAATTTTATTGAAAACGGTCAACAAGTTTGTATTACAATTGAGGCTAATAATACAAAATCCTATAATATAATTGTAAATTTTTATGGTTTAAATAAAAATCGTATACCAGAATTGATAAAAGAAACTTATCCGGGAAATGGTGAAGTTCCAGAAGTATTAGCAAATCGACTTGGTAAATCATTTGAATTTCATCAACAGATTACAAAAATCTTTAATGAAGTTGGAATTTTATAAATTAATTTGAAATTTCTGTTTTTGTTATCAAATTAAGTATTAAGTTTAAATATTTAATTAAACTTAGTTAATGTGTTAATAAAATTTAATTAATTCGAAATACAGTATAAAAATTTATAATAAAAGTTTTAATTGGCAATATTAGTTTCTCTATATAATATTAGATGCCATACGTCATTGGGTTAAGATTAAATGATTGATGATATGATGATAATATTATAATTATTATCTATTATCTATAAATACATATATAAAAAAACGAAAGTTTGTTTGCTTGTTACTTTGTATGTTGCGAATAGACACCTAAACTGCTCAGCCGATTATTATGAAAAGTTATATATAAAGGTTTTTGGATACTGACATACTGATCATTTTTGTTCTAAGTTGCGGCTGTGGTTCAAGTAATTAAACTTTTTTGTTCTAAAATGAAAACGGTTTGACCGATTGACTTTAAACTTTGTATAGGTATGTACGCTGTTTGCCAGTGAAGTTGACTAGGGAATATGTTAACACTTATGAACACAATGATAGGTGGAAAAAGATGTTGGAAGCTAATTATTCAATTTTATATAATAATTCCTAAATTAAATAAAGGAGAATTTTAAAAAACAGTTAGAATGATTAGCTTTAAAATTCGTATACTTAATGCTCGCTGGCGGTGGAGTTGTGGAAGATGGCTTTCTGACGAATAATATCTAGCGAATTAACATTTCTGAGCATAAAACAAGTGAAATTTGATAAATTTGTTAAAAAAATACTAAATTATTCCAGGAAAAACGTTTTTAATAAAATTTCTTTAATAATCAATCTTAAAATAACACTAACATCATGTGTAATTTTTGTGTTAACTTTTTGCAATAATATCAACTTAAGTTAAACACATATGGGCAGCGGCAACAATGCGCATCGGGGTATTAGCTAGTATAATATAATAAAAATAAAATAATTTATAAAAATTAATATAACTCACAGACACAGAAATAAATTATACATTAAATATTATTGGAATGTATAACCAGACCAGTATAATAGAATTTTATCAATTTCAAACTTTTGTCATTCAATATCAAATTATAAGTGGAATTCATTAAGTTCATTTCTTTTAATAAGAAAATTTTTACGTTATGTCTCAAATAGTGACTTTCCTCGTATTCAAATGCAACATTTAATGAAAAAACCAAAATAAAGTAATTTATTACTTATACGTATATACAAGATTAAAATAATCGTAACGAGCTACAATCATTGTGACAATTTGATCAAAAATGTAAATGTAAGTAACAATTAAATCATATGATTTTAAAATTAAAAAAAAACTAATAAAAACTTTAGTAATTCTATAAGTTTCGAACACATGGTTAATTAGGTGACCTGAATTAAGGCCCTGCGAAATAAAGCTCCTGTAGTGTTATTTACCATTTAATGAGAAATAACGCCCTGGAATCTTATTTCTCATAGTAATTGAAAACTAAAGCCCCCAAAATATGGGAAATGAAGCCCAGGGTTTTATTTCTCTTTGAACTTGAATTGCGACTTGTATGAGAAATAAAGCCCCGGGGTATTATTTCTCATTAAATATGTAATTCCCCGGGGGACTTTATTTCGCAGGACCTTAATTCAGGTCACCGGTTAATTAACATAATACATATAGTGAGTACATACATAATAATACACAAACACATAATACAGTTTAACAAACCCATAATATAAAAAATTAATATTTTGAGGAAGCGGTTAATTTTTGTTCAAATCTTACAGAAACGTTATGTCATAAAGGATATTTCTTGTATTAAAATATTCTTTTGCAAATTAGCTGGAATTCTGATTCATATAATCCATTTTTATTATACCCGTATGACTATATAGTCAAAGGGTATAATAAATTTCCATTACGTTTGTGACGCAGAGAAGGAGGGGAGGTAGATATAGACTCAAGTGTATGGATTGGATCAGAATCGAAAAATAAATCGATTTAGCCATGTATGTCCGTCCGTCTGTCCGTCTGTCCGTCTGTCCGTCTGTCCGTCTGTCCGTCCGCACGATAACTCAAAAACTAAAGGAGCTATGGATCTTGAAATTTTCGCAAATTCGTTTTTTTGCAATAGCCGTCATCGCTATTTAAATCCAGCTATTTTGGTCCATGGGTTCGGGTAGCTGCCATACAACTTCTTTTTTTATATGAGCATTACTCTGTACCTATTACAGCTGCGTGTCTGAAATTTTGCCAAAAGTAGTTTAGTTTTATGGCCAAAGTTTCTGCAATATTTGGTTGGTTTAGTGGAGTGGGTTCGAGTAGCTGCCATACAACTTCTTATTTTATATGAGCATTACTCTCCACCTAATGAAGCTGGGTGTCTGAATTTTTCCCAACAATTGTTTAGTGTAATGGCCAAAGTTTCTGCAAAATTTGGTTGGTCTGCTACTGAGGGTTCAAGTAGCTGCCATACAACTTCTTATTTTATATGAGCATTACTCTCCACCTAATGAAGCTGGGTGTCTGAAGTTTTGCCAAAAATTGTTTAGTGTAATGGCCAAAGTTTCTGCAAAATTTGGTCGGTCTACGACAGAGGGTTCGAGTAGCTGCCATACAACTTCTTCTTTTATATGAGCATTACTCTACACCTAATAAAGCTGAATGTTTGAAATTTTGCCAAATGTAATTAACCAGATGATATAATGTATATGTTACGGTCATACGGGTATCCCATAGTTGACACAGTCTACCCTACTACACTCTTCCTTGTTTTTCTCATGTAATTGCAAAAAGTGATATAAAGTCTAATCGTTTCGTTACAGCCATTTTAAATTTAAACTGAATCTTATATAGGTATAATCGATTATTTAAGCGTATAAAACTATAAAACTTTTGATTATTTAACATATTCGCTTTAATTCGCCTTTAAAAATAATTGCGGCGATTTCCGTCATGATTTGTGTGAATGTGTGTTTGGGAAAATTGAGTGATTTTTTTAGTAAGCCTGCTAACAAAATAAGTAAAGGCGAATGTGTTAAATAACATATAAATATACATATATATATATATATATATACATATAGATTGAAAATGTCAATGTAATTATTTATTTCCATAATAAAATTTAACTAAAATCAATATGATTCCCTGATAACTTGATATCAGCAATTACGACCGAAATAAATTACAGAACAAGTAGCCTTAATTTTTATACCCGTGCATACATATATGAACATCGGGTATATTAGATTTGCTCCTCCGTTTAGCTAGATATAGTGTCAAGGGTACGTATCGGCTCAGAACCGAAAAATTAGTCGATCTAGCTATGTGTGTCTGTCCGTCCGTCCGTGTGTCAGCACGATAACTCAAAAACTAAAAGGGCTAGAGTCTTGAAATTCACACAAAGTGATTTTTAGATAATTTCTAGGTTCCCTATTGTTTTTGGTTAAAATCGAACCAAGGCTTCGGGGAGCTGCCATACAACTTTTTTGCACCAAGATGAATTTCTTCAAAACTAATTATACTACGGGGATGAAAATTACACACGGTTAGTTTTATCATGACTCCGGCACTTATATGAAGTTTCAAAATGTTAGGGCCCCATTTTCGGGGGGCTGCCATACAACTTCTTTGCACCAATATGAATTTCTTCAAAACTAATTATACTACGAGGATGAAAATTACACACGGTTAGTTATATAATGAATCGAGCACTTATATGAAGTTTCAAAATGTTAGGGCGCCATTTTCGGAGGGCTGCCATACAACTTATTTGCACCAATATGAATTTCTTCAAAACTAATTATACTACGACGATAAAAATTACACACGGTTATTTATATAATGAATCGAGCACTTATATGAAGTTTCAAAATGTTACGGCCCCATTTTGGGGGGCTGCCATACAAAGTTTGCGATTCAATAACTGTGAATCTAATGAAGCTACAAGGTTAAAATTAAAATTGGGCAGGTAAAGTAATAGGGCAAGTTAGTTGGCAAAGTTGGACATCACTCGGACCATCGGAATTTTTGGGTGGGCCATTTTTTTTT
Source organism: Dolichopus griseipennis (assembly GCA_963082915.1). Classification (NCBI taxonomy): domain Eukaryota; kingdom Metazoa; phylum Arthropoda; class Insecta; order Diptera; family Dolichopodidae; genus Dolichopus; species Dolichopus griseipennis. Next base: position 359,765,385 of record OY720441.1, read on the forward strand.
TTTTTTTTTTTTTTTTTTTTTTTAAGCTAAAGTTATGGGACAATGAATGAAAATTTAGTTTTTAGTTTTGTGATTTTTTTTTTTTGTTTGTTAATTTTTTTTTTTTTTTTTTTTACGTCAAAATTATGGAGTAATGAGTTAAATGTATAAGGGAAGTAAATTACGGTTTATTTTATGCACCATAGTGGGTATGCACGGGTATCTAAAAGTTGACAAGGGCAACTATAATCTTCCTCGTTTTAAATTGTTATTAACAAATAGTAAAATTAATATTAGAAAATATACTTAAACATAACTGAGAAGATTACTTCAGTTCACCACTGAAAAAGTACTGAAAAGTCCTCAATGAAAAAAGAAGAACTTCCAATGTATTGGTGCAAAAGTGACAAATGTGTCCCCACCATTTTTATTCATTGCGGTAGGAAAGAAGTATTTCCATTCAGTAGTGCAGAAATACTCCGGAAGTACTTCCGGGTTATCATTCAAATTGAATATTTAAATATGATATCTTAAATACATATATAAGATAACTGATAAAAGACGTATATAATATATTTTTCAATGCCGAATTTTAAGAAATTTCGCATTATTTACTTAACAAAAATGTATTCTGAATGAAATCAATTTAAAACTAATTTTGGTTTTTTTTTGTTAAATAAATGTAGGGTAATTATTAAAAATTATAAAAAAGTAATAATAACGATATCTTTAGGTAAAAATATTAAGCGAAAAAGTATTTTGAACATTTTTAATAAAAGATGCGAATTTATACATTCTTCTCTAGTGCCTCTGGAAGCCAGAAATAAGTACCAGATTTGCAGTGGTGAAACATGTTTCTTGTGCGTGAAATATTAGATAACCAAACCCCGTCTAGTCTAGTATGGTATAGGGGTCTAGTCTGGGACAGACGAAAAAGCAAGAATGTGCTGGCTTGTACTACCAGAATTGAATTCCGAAAGACAATATTTTAAATAAAACTTTTTTTTTGGTAATAAAGGTAATAAAGTCGTTCGGATAGATTTGTTGTTATCTTTGATTCCATATCTACCCTCTTTAGAAATTCCCTTTATTTACAAAACATGCTTTCCAATATTTTAATCGGTAAATAATTTTAGAATACATTTGTGAAACTTATACCTGAGATAAAAGTTATTCCGAAAAAAAAAAAAATAAACAAAGGTTTCTTTATAAATTAAACCAAAAAATCAATAAATTTTGCAGTTTGAATTTTAAAATTGTGAAAGGAAGTTATAATTTTGAGCATTAATAAAGTTTTAAATAATTCAACGGAAAAAAATAAATATTTTTATGAATTATGTTTGGAAATTCAAATTTTTCATTAATTTTCCTATGGATTTCTTTTTATAATTTGGCCAACATTCATTGTGACTTCTTACCTTGTGATGAAGGCTCGGGTGATGATGAATCTGATGAATCATATATGGGCAGCAGCAACAATGCGATTAAGGGTATGAGCTAGTATAATATAATAAAAATAAAATATTTTATGAAAATTAATATAACTCACAGACACGGAAAATAAATTATACCTTAAATATTATTGGAATATATAACCAATAGAATTTTATCAATTTCAAACTTTTCTCATTCAATATCAAATTATAAGTGGAATTCATTAAATTCATTTCTATTAATAAGAAAATTTTTACGTTTTGTCTCATATAGTGACTTTCCTCTTATTCAAATGCAACATTTAATGAAAAAACCAAAATAAAGTAATATATTACTTATACGTATATACAAGATTAAAAAAATCGTAACGAGCTACAATCATTATGACAATTTGATCAAAAATGTAAATGTAAGTAACAATTAAATCATATGATTTTAAAATTAAAAAAAAACTAATAAAAACTTTAGTAATTCAATAAGTTTCGAACACATGATTAATTAGGTAACTTGAGTTTAGGACCTGCGAAATAAAGCTCCTTTGGTGTTATTTACCATTAAATGAGAAATAACGCTCTGGAATCTTATTTCTCATATTAATTGAAAACTAAAGCCCCCAAAATATGGGAAATGAAGCCCAGGGTTTTATTTCTTTTTGAACTTGAACTGCGATTTGTATGAGAAATAAAGCCCCCGGGGTATTATTTCTCATTCACATTGAACCTGCAAAAGTTAATATAAAATCAGTAACGGATACGAATAATAGATTTTCTTGAACTAAATTATAATATCAAAAATAATAAGCACAGATTTTGGAAATTATTCCCTTTTTCCAAAATTTAAAAACAAATAATAATGTTACATATAAACTACATTAATACTATAAACTACATTTATACTATAAACTACATTTATACTATAAACTACACATATAAACATGATTTTTTAACCAAAGTCTTACATACATTAATTCATAAGTACTCTGGAAAAAGGGTCAACTTTGATTTTTTAACCAACTTAAATATGCTTCCTAATATAGAATCTCGCATATGTTGCTTTACATCTAATATTTAACTTATATATTTATATTTTAATTTTTTTTCAGGTTCGAATATTACAATAGGTCAATGGATTGAATATTTAATGAGAAATAATAACTTGGCTCTTGATAATGATCAAAATATAAACTCTTATAAAATTGACAGTGAGGAGAATATCGAAAATGACAGATGTGACTATGATAAAGCAGGAATTTCCAAATTTTTAATTACACCATACAAGTATAAGGAAAAAACTCATCTTGAATATCTTGATTATGCGACTAAAGTAGAACACTTAGATCAGGTTACAAAATACTCATTTGGTTTAATGTACAGTAAGTATTATATTAATTATAACATTTTACTGCTTATATTTCTATAAGTAATTAATTTGCCATAATTTATAAATTGAATTTAAATACAGTTTTGGAATATTCATTTTTTTTTGGTTAATTTTTAAATAAAAGTTAGAAACCGAGTTCGTTATCAAATTGTTCCAAAATCTCACATTTCAAATCATGTGTTTTAAAATCTCGCGTTTCCAGAACGCGTACCTTGAACAGTTTTACCTACATACGAATTTATATATAAAATATATATTGAAATATAAAGTTTCAAAAAAACTTTGAAAAATATGTGCCCATATAGTTTCACTGTGTTCGTCTGTCCTTGAATTTAAAAAATTTCAACACCGTTTCAAATAAAGAATAGAAATTTTAACTACGTGTAGGTATTGCAAATAATTTATTTCATGGAAGAACTTTTTTCTTTAGCCCCACAAGTTACAAAGCTACAGCTACCTTCATATCTAAGTTCTATATTATATTAACTAAAGATCATACAAGAAATAATTTAATTTTGGAAATGCCAAACTATAACTGTTTTTATAAGCTTTACAAATATATTTAACATGTTTAAGTGATTTTATTTAACCTCCGCCCCAAAATAAGTTAGAAATAGTTAGATAATATAAAATTTTTTGTAATCAATTTCTAATTATAATAATGTTGCAAATTTTAGGTGATGAAATATCGGAAGTCAAAATTAGTTATAATTCTACTGAAATGTTTGATGCTTTTATTGAAATATGTTATCCAAAAATTAAACAAGATAATATTATTCAATTGTGTGCAATAAATGGAGTACGTGTTTTATTACAACAAAAATATGGTGAACAAAATGTTTTATTAACTAATGGTAAATTATATCAAAAAAATCAAAAGATTTGTATAACAACTGAAATAAATGGAACAATATCATTTAATATAGTAATCGAATTTTATACGTACAACTCCCGATCCGCATACTATGATGTACCACATTCATCTAGTATTAGTAGACTTTCAATTTTATAATAAAAGTTTTTTTTTTTAAAATCATGTACTTAATGTTTGTTTTATTTTCAATCTCTAAGAAATCAATTAAAATATCAATTTTAGTACTACAGATTTTGGGGGGACTCTGCAGCAAATGGTGCAACCAGCATAGGACCAACATTTTATAAAAAGAAAAGAATATATTAAGAAATATAACAGTTAATATACAAAAAGATAAAAACAACAAGAATGTTATCAGCTGCCACTCTCGTTCAAACGTTTTCTTCTTTTAACATGCTATCTGTTCACAGTTCTAAATGCAATTCCACATGCAATTTACATGAGATAGTATTATGCCTTATAACATTTATAAATGTCTTAGATTTTCAATAGATACAGTTCTATTTTGTTTATATTGTAATCATTTTATATTGGAGTTATATGGTATTTTATATCTGTGAGTTATATTATTCAATTAAATTATTTGTTTATATTTTGTATTTGTTTATATTGTTACATTAATGTATTTTTTATTAAAGATATATAATTATTAATTATTATGATTAAGCCATTAATTTGTATCCAATGACGAATGGTAGCTGAGGTAAGTCGAAAAGCAGATAAATGTTTTTTTCACTTTCACTGGGATTCGAACCTGGAAGTTTCGTATGAAAGGTCGGGGCTTTAACCATCGTAATCCAGCCGATAAAATTTGATATAAATAGCGAAATGCGTTAAGAAATATATTATTGGAAAGGTGGCTGCACATATACTGGGTGAATTAGACATATACTGGGTTTGCTTTTAAGTGGGTACAAAATTTACTGTAGAATTGCAAATTGTATTTATTGAACGGCTCAGTGTCATAACGCCAGAACCGAAAAACGACATAACACCAGAAAAAATTCTGATATTGAGTATAGTTTTTATTTTCTGGCGTTATGTCAATCTGCATTCTTAAGTAAAAAAATTTTGAACAGAAAACTAATTAATGTCAGAAGAAAACGTATTTTTGCCAGAAAAAAATTGAATTAAAGCCAGAAATTTATTATTTAGAAAATTTATTTCATTTCGTAGAAAAATTTAATTTCAACAAAATACTATCGTAAAAATTTTACAGAAAAACTTTGATATTTTCATTAACTTCTTGTCTACATACAAGATACAATAAAAATAATTAGAAGGAATTTTAGAGTTGGTTTCAAAATTAAAGTATTCCGCCTTTTCCAGAAAAATATATATATATATATTTATTAATATATATTTCCTATTCTTGAAAAAGGGTATAACCTTATTTTAAATCCAATCCTAAAATCCCTCATCATTTAGAATTATACATATCCTAAAATCCCTCATCATAGAAGAGAATATACATATATATAAACATTCTTGAAAAAGATGAATACCCTAATTTTGAAACCAACTCTAAAATCACTCCTAATTATTTTTATTGTACAGATATTATAAATACAGAAAAAAACAGCCACTTTAAAGCCAGAATTTTATTGAATTAATATTAGAAATAAAATGACACAACACCAGATAGATAAATTCTGACGTTATAACATTTTAATTTTTCTGACATTATGTCGCCGACAAAAAGCCAGAAATTTTTTATAGTGTTATATCGTTTTTGGTTCTGGCGTTATTACAGGGAGCCTTATTGAACTATTAAAAGGTAAAATTTCAGAATTAGTGTTTGGTGGGGAGTTAGTATTTGCAATAAGGCACATAATCGAAATAACCCAGAAATCCATTCGAAGAGGGAATTATTATATTGTTTTCAGAACTGTCTGCCTCGGATAATATATATAGCCACAAATATTATAACTAATTTATTATACCACCATAATTATGTTTGATGGGTATTAAAAATAATCTAAAATTTAACTCATGTGCTTCTGTAATGAAGAAGAAGTAGGAAGCAAGGAAGTTTGTAAACTCGTTACTACTATTTGTATTCATACTTTAAAAAATTTAATTTTTTTATCTTTAAACTCATCAGTTATCAATTTTTAGTAAACTATATTGATAAGAACGTTCAATAATAAATAGATTTCTTTAATATGTTGTCGATTTTATTGAATATAAACGATTTTTTTTTTTTTTTTTTGAAATTGCTGAAAGATAAAACTTAAAATATATTAATTTAATTTTTCATTTAAAAAATGTTTGTATATTCCATATTACATTTATAAGATATAGTACATATTATGAAAAGTATTAAACCATAAACGATTTGATAAGAAGGACAAAATGAGAATGGATAAGGAACACCCTTAAAAATCCTACGAATAATATTACGCTTCTGATATAGGAATGGGATCCACAGGGAAAATGAAAAGTATTAGTAAACAGACCTTGACAAACATGACGCAGTTCATAGTCAGGATAGAAATGAAAGATAACAATAAGACTTAGACTGAAATTAAACAACCAGCCAAAAGCAGGGTTAGATGAAAAAGCTTTGTAGAAGCCTTATGCCTTCAAGATGAGTAAATATGGATAAAAAAAATTGAAATGAAACAGAAGAACGTTTAACAGTAACTATTTTGGAATATATAAAACATCAGAAATTCGTAGTTTTGAAATCCATATTTTATAAAATTAATAATCCTCCCATTTCTATACTTTAAATATAGGATAAAAACGAAATAAGGCGTGATTTTAGTGTGTTAAAGCCTTGCACCAATCAAAAGAACTCCGTATCTACAGTATCAATGAATGATCGATTTAAAAAAAAATTAAATAATGTATTATGATCGTAATGGCATTGATTGAAATCAAGTACTATTATAAAAAAATCAAATGAAAACAACAGATTATGGTCAATTTACAAGAGTTCTTCAAAAAAAAAAGGTGCAGTTGCTAAAAATTATTTTTGAAATTATTATTTATAATTCTAGTTAAATTGTAAAATTTATAAACGAAGGTTTTATATTAAAATTTTTCCACATTTAAAATTTCAAATATAAAAACTTTTACCATAAATAAAACATAATAATGTTAAATTTAAAATTTTACACATTAATTATAATTTTAATTAATACAAAACTTATAAATTCTCGTGTTATAAACTCCGATTTAAACTCTGTGCAAATATTTACGTTAAATAAGAATGACGATCAATTAAACAGTAGTGCAGAAGATCATTCAGATTATACAAAAATTTCAAATACAAAAGCTGATATAAAACTTAATTCATTTTATAATTATTATTATAAAATGGAGTCTGAAACAGAAGATGAATTAAAAACTGACAATTATGATTATGGAGATATGAGTTATAATGATAATAATATTCTTAATGATGATCTATATAATAATGAAAATAATAACGGTGATGTAAATAATGAAAATGATTATCATAAAAATTATAATAATAATTATAATAATAATAATAATAATGAGAGCAGTCATGATAATAAAGATATTAATGATGATGATGATGATGAAGATGATGATTATTATAACTCCAGTGAAATATATAATGATGATAATGATGATGATAATGATGATGATAATGATGATGATAATGATGATGATAATGATCAATTTCAATATGATGATTTTTTTGATTTAACAAAGAGTACTGCAGGACTTTTCAATATTTCAATAAATCCAATTTCTAGAAATTTATCAAAATATTGGAACTCTTTTAAAGAACCGAAACAAATAATGGAAATAACTGAATACACTTTTGGTAATAAACAGAATAGTAAGTACAATTTTAATATATAAGTTCATTTTCAACCTTTAAAAAGTTTGCAATCAAATATAAATATTTAATTAAATATGTATAGGTATCAAGTATTTATAGGTCATTGTTAGAGTAAAAATTAAATTAAATTATGCATATATATCGATTATCCATGTAGGTATATATATTTTATATATTTATTTATGTATTTAAAATAAAGTTTTTATATATATTATATATATATATATATATATTAACATATGATGTGTTTATATATAACGGATTGTTTTATCAGTCGCTTATTGCACAAATAGTAATTTACTATTAATTTATTATATTTGTTTAATTAATAAATTAATTAAAGTTGGTATTGAGCAGCACTAGTAATAACTTATGCGCATGAATTTTTAACCGCAATCCCGCAAATTACTAAAATAATTATTTTAATCCCCTTTTTAAAATGAAAAGCAATCTTGATATTTTCAAACTCTTTTGTAGAAACATACAATGTGGCAAAGTTTTGTTGAACTTTAGCTTAAAGCTTATTAGCGTTTTTTTTTATCAAATTTAGGATTCAGAGCTGAAAATAAATATTGGTCTAACCTGAATCAACGCGTACGGCGTATTATTTCTACTCGAGCACCCGATTTCTATGGGAGTACACGAAATATACAATGTACGAAATATGCGTGTATAATTTTTTCTTATGTTGCTAAGGTGATGTTTTTTAAATATATACATTATACATATATATTTTTTATACATAATGACAAGAGCCGTGCGTATTCATTTCGGAATCTATCGACATATTGACGTCCTGGCGTATAAAAATTTTGCGTGGTACAATTTGATTCCTGCGCCCTAAAATTCAACTTTGAGAAAAAATATTTAATTATTTAAAATAAAAGTTTATAGCCGTATTATTAGCCGTATATTATATATCTATAATTTTAAATATGTATATAATTTTTTTTACAAAAATTCTTTAAATTTATTTATTTTTTTTTTTAATATATTTTTCTTTTTAAATTTCTTTCAGTTCCAATTATAACTGAATTCAAAATTGGTTTTAATAATAGTCAAAAAATTAATGCAAATTTTGAAATATGTTATCCAGAAAATAAAGATCATTTGCGACAAGCTTATCCAATTGGTTCAATACAAATTCAAATTGAACAAAATTCAAATATTGGTAATGTTGAATTAATATCTGGGGAGTTATATTCAATTGAACCATTAAAAAGACAAATTTGTCTACGAGTGCACATCAATGAAGCTAATTATTTTAATGTAATCGTTCATTTTAAATGTGAAATGTATGGTATTGACACAGGAAATATTTTTTGAAATAAGAAAAATAAACAAATATACAAAAAAAAAATATTATTTAAGATTTAATTTGTATCAACAATATTTAATTTAACCCTACCCTTAAACTCTATTTACTTTTTTATAATTTCGCAGGAATTTTTATTAAAATTTTGTTATCAAATTGCAAAAAAAAAATTGTTTGTACTTAGTTTTAAATTTAGAATATTAACAAGTAATGAAAAAAAACCACGGGTGTTTAAAAAAGCACATTCTCAAAATTAAACAGCGTTCCATAATAGGTTTTGGGTAAGGAGCATTATATTGAAAAATTTTTCAAATTTCCAGTTTTTTGACGTCTTACAGCTCCTATACGGGCGGTTATACTAATAAATTTTAATTATGTTCCTAGCTTAATGTGTCTAAAGGATTTTTAAAAATTAAGTTTCCCATATCGATAAATTACAGTACCGTATGGCAACGTTTTACATCTTTGCTACATATATTTATTGTAAGCTTATAAAAGCAGCTTTCGTTTGAGGTTTGATAATATTGATTATATTTCTTATAGAACTTTTGTTTAAACAATTTAAATATATAGGACTTTTACGGATTTTAGGGTGCTACAGTTGCGTAACCAGTGTGTCTATCGGTGACATGAATTAATGTCAAAAGAATTAAAGCCAATTGACCATAATACCAATTTAAAATTGTAATAAAATCAATTGATATGAATTTAATCAATTGAAATATTCTGTATTTGAATTCATTTAATTCATATGCGCACATATAAATTTTCTGGATTAGGAGATTCTGAATTAGGAGGGATGTTAGAAATGGATTCAAAAGCAGGGTTTAACGCTTTTTTCAAAATATTTATATACATGAATATGCTAGATTCTGAATTGGGAGGAATTTTAGAGTTGCATTTAAAATTGAAAAGAATAAAAGGTCCAATCGGTCATATTTTCTTGGACATTATTCTCGGTCATCACAAAATGCATTTGAAGTAAACCAAAAACCTTACGATATAGAAACAGTTATTTAATAGAAAACAAGAGTAAAAATGGGTGACGTGCATTGATGTCAAAGAAATTAAAGCCAATTAACTTTAATTCCTTTGACATTAATTCACGTCACCATGTTTACCTATCAACTATGAAAATGGTTAAAATTTTTAATTTTTTTATTTTAAACGTTGCAAAAGCTTTGTAAACATTCGGTCGGACGACAGAGTAAAACTTTGTAGTGAATTTTAAAAATAAATAAAATTGGTTGTTATAAAATATTGATAATATTGATTAATTTTTGTAGATATAATAATATTAAATACAATAATGTCTCTTTATTTAATTTTTTACCTGCTAGGTAGAATATATTTTTTATAAATGTTATTTCCAACCGCAGTTATGCTTCTTATTTTTTTTTAGTAATAAATATATTTCATTTAAATCAAGCTATTGTGTAAATTTAAGAAGCGCTTAAAAGTTTTTAGATTAGGATTTTAATAATTTTAATTTAAAATTTAATCCTAAATTTTTAAATATAAACTCAATTTATTAGGTATATACCATTGCTTTTTGAATAGGTTGCGCTGAATACTCTGCATTTCAAGTTATCTACTGCATCTAAAGTGTCAGATCTTTATAACTAAGAATGCAACTTATTATTAGACTGAAACTTATTATTATCAGTCTTATAGCCTATCTACAATTAACGCTCTCATTCCGCTCTCGACACGTAGCTATCTGTCAAACTAAGTTAAATGTATTAAATTATATGAAAGTGCCTACAATAGACGCAGCCATGTCGCATTCATGTTTTTCCTATATTGGGTTAAATAATATTAAACCATTATTCAACATAGCTATACAATAAACTTTAAACTATTGAATATTTTTTAATTTATGAAATTTGTAAACAAAGCAATGTCAAAAAACGCTGTCATGTACATTCCATTGTGGACACTCTTTTGTTGACTACGTAATGAGAGCAGAATGAAAGCGACATGAGAGCTTTAGATAAGCCATTATACGTATATCTTTATTGGGGTTATAAAATGGGTCAGCTTTGAGCTTAAATTACACGGAATCTACAAAAAAATATTTTTATTAGTAATATATAACATTTGTGATTCCAAACAGTATTATTTTATCCTATAGTTGCTTTAAATATATTTTTACATTGAATGTTTATTTTGATTTTAAATTTAAATAAATAAAATATTTATTTTGATATATTTAACCACTAAAATCCGCTAAAATGGAATACAAAAAAAAAAATAAACCCTTTTTCGCACACATTTATAAAAATATTTTTAAAAAATTTGTTTATTACTTTTACTTTGACAGTCTGTCTGTTGATAAAATTACAAATATACATATATCTGATAAACAAGAAGAAGCTATATAAAAAAAAACTTTATTTACATTGTCCCCTCAAAATGTCCCCAAAGAAAAAGCTCGATTTTAAAAATTATTTTTTTTTAAATTTTCTTCTTCTCACGTGCTCTTTTAAAAGCCTTTGGCATCTGTACTACCTTATTTTTTATTTATACGTACTTTTATTCTAATTAAATAGAACTTAAAATTAAAGTGAATGCAATTTGGATAGAAAAAATTACTAAGCATAACATTTTTATCAAGCGCAATATTTTGACGAATTCTGTTTTATATTACGTTTACATGCAGAAAGTTTGTAAATGTTTTATTAAATGTTGGGTAGGTAAATAAAATTAAATTAAAGGTATATGGAATTGCCCAAAAAGATTTTTTAATTGGTTGTCTACTACACTGATCTGATTTGAAAGGAAGCATAGGGTGTCATTGATTGGAGTACAATAGCTTAAGAAAGGGTTGTACTTCAGTAAAATTCAATAATTTTGAAAGGTAAACATATTAACAGCGTAATATGTTATGTAGTAATTTCTTTCGAAATTAAATTAGAATTGTGCACTATTACAATATCGATAACAGTCACCAGTGAATCGATACAGAAGACAATCACTTGAATTCTTGAAGAATTATCATACTAAAAATATCACTGAGGCGATGTTCAACAAGACTTTACCTATAAAGCGATAGACAGTTTGGATCACTTAAAAAATATTCAGTGTTAAGTATCACCTCTGCCTTTTAAGTTCTTTTTTAAAGTTACAGAGGGGCAATCGACCTAATTAAAAAAAAGGTATTACAGGCTTTTTAGAATCATAAGGATTGATAATAGCTTTCCAGATTTTTGCAGCATCTTTCATTTCCATCGGGTTGCTAATGAGTCTTCAGGAATATGGCTTAAAGATGGTTTTTAATTAAATTTTTAAAAAAATAGTAAGCTAAAATTAGGTGATATCTGTTTATAAGTTAAAAGTTAACCCTAAAAAAATATTAGTTTTCAAATATAAAATATTAAGCTAACTTTTCCTAAATTACTGAGTCATGAATTTTTCATTTAATTGAACTTTTAAAATAGGGAAGGAATTCAAAAAATTAAGCTTAAAGACAAATTTAATTGTTTCATAGAAGAACTATTTCTAAAAACTAGAGTTTTTTTTTTTTTGAAAAATTGAGATTTGAGTTAAAGCTTAATTTTATGCAATTGACCGGTACTTTCTATATGTGAATGCAGTTTAATAAATTATTAATAACTTGTTTGGTTTTTTACTTTTGAATAATGAAAAAAAAACCAAACTTATTATCGTATAATTTCAAATGAAATTATAATCAAAAAAAGAAAAATAAAAATCGATAAGCGATACAAATACGTTAAAAAGATAAGTTAAGTAAATTTTTATTATAAGAATATAGTACAGGGTGGCGCATATGGTAACGACCGATATGGTTTAAATGTTAAATAACTTTTTTATTTAATGGTTAATTATTATTATTATTTTTTTGTTATACGTGATATTAATGGGGAATATTTTTAGCTTAAGTAGAAAAATTATATTCCGCAAGTGGTGACCACTTTCAGCTTCGCATATTCTTCCTCTTTCCAGTACATTTTCCATAACTTTTCGTAATTTTTGGTCACTGTTCTGTTGTGTACTGTTCCATTTCCAATTCCCCAAGTTTTCTTCACAAAATTCTGAAATAAAAATAAAAAATATAAATAAATTTAAAAAGTTATTAAAAATTAAAACCATATCGGTCGTTGTGCACCACCCTGTATTTATTAAATATATATTGGCAATTTGTCATCGGTTTTTTATATTTAGAATTTGAAAATAGTTGGATTCAGTTGTGATTAAAATTTCCAATTATAAATATCATAATTTTTTTTTTAATTCTTTTTACAAAAATGAATTCTTTTACAAAATTAATACTTTTTGGTTTAATTATTAATTTAAATAATTTTACATTTATAAATGCAAATGCATTACAACAATCAGTATTTAATAATAACAATGATGAAAATATTGATAATAAATTAGAAATAACTAAAAATATTATACCAGTTTCTGGGAATACAAATGGCAAAAATATAATTGAAAGAATAATATTGATGATGGACAAGGAAATAATCATACAATACCAGAAAATTCAAATGTTCAACAAACAATACGTTACATGTTGGGACATCGAACAAGTGGTAAGAAAAATTTAAATAATATTAAAAAAATATAAAGTGTTTTTAAATGGCATTAACTTTACATATTATAGAATAGTTATTGTATTGATTGTATTCTAATTACATTTCAATGGTGACTTGAAGTTTATAACCAACTTATAACTCATATTATAATTCAAATTTCATAATATAACCAGATTTTTTTTTCCTCTTTTTTCACTTGGGAGCATAGGATTTCTAATTGAAACCTCCATTCATTTCTAGTCATAGCTGTTTCTACTATTTCTTAAACGGACGCGATATATCTACTCAAATCAACTGGGCATTTTTTGTGGATCAAGAGGCATCTTCACCTAAATCCGCCGGATTAATTAATTTTTGCGCTATTTGTATTATACATTTTTCATTTTAACAAGTTTGCATTTCTTATTTCGTTCGGCCAGAATATTCAGCATATAATTATGAGATATTTATTTATGAAGACTTGAAATTTATTCTTAATAGAATTGGTAACTGACTATGATTCGTTGCCATATGCTAATATAGATTTTATGATATAAAAATATATACGAGTAAATTAAAATTAGGTGAACTTTTTGCTAATATTAAATATATTAACAAAATATATATAATTTAAATAGAGGTAAACTAATATAGGCGGCTCTTTTTTGGTATACGATAAAATAACTCAATTTCAGTTCTTAAACTTAATTTATACTGCAGCAATGCACCGTGTTTTTTCTGCCGTGCTTCAGAAGTTGTTCTTCAACTCTCATATCTTCGGATTTGTAAAAGTTTATCCAAAACATTTTTTTTTTTTTTTTTTTTTTTAAATTTTTAAAATAGTATTTATAATTTAATATTTAATATATCTATATTCTTTTGTTAAATCAATAAATTTAATCTGTATTTGTATGTGTATATATTTTCAGTTGATAAGATAGTAGCACAATCTGCCAATAATTATCATTATGCGACTTTAATGAATGTTACATTAAAATTATGTTATCCAAATTCGGGTATTGGTAAATTAGTAACATATGTTGAAATTGTTGTTGATCAATTATCAAATAAAGGACGTTCATATGTTTTATCTGGTGGTATCGGACAACGACATATTTGTGTTATGGTTGAAGCTGGAAATACTAATTTCTTAAGTTACAGAGCATCATTTTATGGATACTAAAATACAATAATTTTTTTATTCAAAATTTTTTTTAAATAATATATTCATGCCTCTTTTTTTTTATAATTGAAACATTTATAAAATAATAAAACTTAAAAATTAATATTAGAAGTTTTCAAGTATTTTATTTAATTTTTTTGAGTACCTATACATTAATAGGTAACAAGCAATCTGGAACAAGTTTAAATATTTTTTAAAATTTATATTATTATATTATTTACATTTAATAAAGAAAAAAGTGGAATACGTTGTAATCTAATTTAGAAAGTGGACCTTTGCAGTTGAATGTAACTACTTAACACTTAAACGGAACAGATGTTTTTTTAGAAAAGAATCTAAAATAATTTTTAAATATTTTCTTTGAAACTTTCGTGCTTTTTTATTAATTATTAACTAAGAACAATAAACTACAATATAAAATAACTTTAAAAATTTACTTATTTCATAGTATAAACAATTATTAAAAAAAAACTAAATTTTAAAATCTTATAGGTACATTTAAATAAAAGTAATTAGTAAAATAAATTCTGACAGTTAAAACGCTTCTTTAAAATTTGGTTCTTTATTTTATACCAGAAATTGTAGTTATTTGGAGTAGGTTTGTGTCTTTACTAAATATATTCAATAGACAATAATTTAAGTGTCAAAATGTGAAACTGTTATTTATTTTTACAATATTTGACATTTCAAACTTCATCACTTTAAATTTCAACTTGAATATAAAAAAATTATTATAAAAAAGTATGAAGTTAAAAAATAATTCGGTGAAAAACCACTAAATGACATAATTTTAAAATATTATAATAGAATATTTAATAAAAATATTTATAAAAAAAAAAAAATGGATGTTTTATTTATTTACTTATTTATTTATTGACATTGCCCTACCTCATACAATAAAAGATAAGAAAATGAAAAATGCCTTTTCTTTTCAGGTGTGGCAAATATATTATTTATTTTATATTAATTTTATAAGAAATATTATATATTTGTCTTATATAATTTATTTATTTATTTATTTGTAGTATCGGACAATAGTAAATATTACCTAATAGTATTAATCCTTTGCCTATTTGACATTTGGACTTATTAAATTATTTTAATATACACTATATTTTTTTATTCGATATGATCCGATCAGGCTTTGAACCCGAAACTTTTTCGATTGAAAAGCTGCCACTTTATCACTGAGCTATCGGTGAGATATATAATTTATATATATTATATTTACATAAACATATAGTTATACCTATGGCACTAACAGTAAAGGCTAAAATACTGGAATCGAACTCAAATTTCCTCGAATAATAAGCCATATCCTTTCCAACTATATCACCAGAATCCCTTAAATTTCAATATAAAATTAATAAAATAAATACGAAAAAGATTATATTTGCCCTTATTGAATATTTGTAAAAATGGTACAACTTGTTGAAGGTCTTTTTTTTATAAGTGTTATAAAGTTCAAGTTATAAAATTCAAGTTAACTGTTATATATGTAGTATAAAATTTTTTTTCAAGTAAACATTTTAAGACGAAAATTAAATTACAATTTGTCCAATAGATGTCAGCTCAATAGAATAATATATTTGTTTTTAAAATATTAGTTAGGTTGTTTTAAAATTAAATTATTTTGAAAGTATAAATTAAATCAAATAATTATGTGCTTATGGTTGATGTAAATATTTAGATAACTGAAACACTAGTCATATAACTGGGATTTTAATTTATTACTAATATAAATTTGTAATTCTGGATAACAGTTGAGAAGATTATTATTATTATTATTTATTTTTATTACTTTAATGTATTATGTATATAAATATGTATAAGTACATCTTTATTATAGGGTTGGTGGCAAGCACAAAATACTTAAAAGTTACAAAGTTGAATCTAAATTAATTAATTACTAAATTCTTAATTATTTATTTGCTTATCTTCAATCTAATTTTTTTTCTTTATGTTGGTTTCCATATCGTGTGCTTATACGTTGTGCTTTAATAGGTTCACTATTTTATTTATGCAATCCCAGTTGCGACTTGCCAAGGCTATTGTGGGAGAGGTGGATTCTTTAGCACAGTAGTTTTTTGATGCCATGCAGTCCAGTACAATGTGCTTTATTGTGGCTTTTTCCTCCTATTGCAAAAACGGTACCTAGGAGGAACCTCTTCGTTAAATAGGAGCTTATGGGTGTAGTAGGTACATCCTATTCGAATTCGCGAAATTTTGACTCTTATTTCTCTGCTTCCTGTATTTATGAGGTGGTTTTTGTTTGCCTTTGGGAAGAAGGCACTGGGTCGAGTTGAAGCTTTCTGCAGATAATGGGACTTTGTGGATACCTTAAAAAAATAAAATTATTGAATTTCTTATTGGAAATGCTTAAGGACTATTATAATATTATAATTTTTTTTTTGTAATATTTTAAATTAACTTAAATATCTTATAATAACTGGATCAACTCCTTTAGATGTGTATATTATCTACATTACACTTTTATTTTTCTATTTAAAATGTAATATGAATTTTTCAAATTGAAATTTGAACCGTATACGGTACTTTAGTAGTACCCACTTTGAAAGAGATAAGAAGGTACTAGGAAATCCGGATATGAGTAATTAGAGCTTTTCGAAAATTATGATCGTTATTTGCTAGGAATTGTTTTACTTTTTTTTATTATTTAATTAGATTTTAAGTATTTTCAAGTGTCGATGGCATTTTTTCTTTGAATTGATAATATTTAACCTTTATCATGTAGACTTATTTGATTAAATATATCGGCAAATACTCAATGTTCAGCTCTCAAACCCAATGAAAAGGAAATAAATTACGATAAACCTAAAAAATTCGGATGGAAAGAAATAACCGTTTATTATTAAATGTTGTGTTTTTATTTTTAAAATGCGATTAAAATTTAAAAAAATATCTGCAAGCATTGGGTAGAGAAAGTGGAATTGGATAGGTCGTTCTAAACTTAGAAGACGTAAAAATTAGCCTGTAGATAATAGATCACAAAGTCACAGAAAATGTGGACGCCTGAAAATGAGTTACCCCAAGAGCTTGGAGCGGCCAAAAAATAAGCATAGATCATAGGGAAGGAAATAGGTTTGATTTAAATCTAGTGACTCGGCAGCTATTTTAATAAAGATATATATGATAATTCAACTTCAAGACAATATTCAACTTTAACATGCAACTTCAATTAGGCTTATTCCTGTAGATATAAATGACAATGCAAGATTCACAATATCTTGTCTGGTTTGATATAAAAATTAGTTGGGTTTTAGAGTTGGATACAAAATAAGGATTAGGCTGGGACTTGAGAGCGGGCGCACTCCATATTTTAAATATTTTATAACTTACATACTACGTATGACAAATCATAAGAGATTTTTTTTGGTAAAACAGGTAAATGAACATCAGCCTTGAGGTATGGTAGTTCAGTGTATCTTATAAAGGAATTAATAGGACTAAGAAAAGGCATTTCCATGTTAAATCAATTTTCAGTTTATGGCCACAGACTTTAAATTTTCTTTATGACTTTTAACATTTAAATTCGAATCTTTAGAGTTTTTATAATTAATTTGATTGAATTAAGTCAAGCCTTCAGTGGAAATTTTTTCATTTATAATGTAATGATAAATGACACGATTTTAAATTTAAAAATATTGATAACAGTATTTTAATGTAAAAAATCTTTAATTTGTTTTTATTAGTTTTCGTCAAATTTTAGGATTATAAAATAATAAAGTAAAACATTTTAACATTTTATAGCGGATAATAATTATTATATTTGAATTATTTAAACACCCATTTTTTGATTAATACCAGTACAATAAAAATAAAACAGTAGTAAAATTCAAAAAAAAAAATTTACTTACGCCAATTCTATTTTTAAATTTAAATGATATTTAAATTCTGATTAAATTGACTTTTACTTAACCAATTACAGTGCCAATTAATATGCCGTTATTCGTCAAACTTTTTTAATTATTTTAATCTGTGATATATAATATTGAATTAAAATTTATTTATAAAATAAAATATTTGTTTAATTTTAATTGCTATGAGTTTAAGGATAGATTCAGATTTTTAGAAGATGACGTGTTGACTTTTTGGCGAATATTTCGAAAGCGACTCGACTCGGGAATGATTCTTGTATCGGGAATCCGTGCCAGATTTTATCTCTGATATTCATTTTAAAGAGGAGTCTCGAAGAGAATTATTCTGGAATAATCTAGTTTTTTTGTCGGTTGTTAGGAGAACAGCTCCTGTTAATTTCATTTAAATGTTCAGAATTTGTGAAAAAACTTAAAGAGTCAGGCGTAATTTTATTCAGGCACTAAAGACATTCCATTATTAGTGGCACGCATTATTATCAAGACAGATAGTCATACTTAGTGTAATTGCATACAATGTTTTTTATATTTATTAAATAATAAGTAGCCAGGTTTTGAAATTTTATTAATTGTAGATATAAGTATTAGACCAAATTATTATTATTAAACAAGTTCATCATTTAAATATAGAAAAAATACTCATAAGAGTCATAAATTAATAAAATGGAATTGAAAACTTCAAAAAAATAGGAAAGGAAATAACATAATAAAGTACTTATGATAATTTAATTTTTAGTAGAAAATTATAGTAATTAAAAAAATTTTTTTTTTGAATGAAATAATTTTATTATATATGTACATATTGTACATATATTATTAAATATACATGCAGGTAAACATGTATTAATTAAATATTTAAGTGGAGAAATTTTTTTCATTTTGATTCATATATTAGTTATCGTTTTAGGGATGGTCTAAATCTATTATTAGATTATTAGACATTATCTAAATTATTATATTGATATTAAATCAAGTAAATCTATTTAATTAATATAAAATGGTAAATTGAATAGGTGCCATAAAAAATATATATATATTCAAATCGATTTGAAAAATATATACCTAATTTATGATCTTGTTCTATTTAAAAGTTTATTATTTTATAAGTAGGAATTTAGTATCTCGTCGATGTTTTTTTTTTGGGTTCTTAATAAGTGACTAGTAATTGGTAATTACTAAACATCTGCATAAATGATATATTTTAAAAACACTTGTGTGAATGAGTTTTGACAGCTCTTAAAAATTAATTAATATTGTAAAGTTTTAAAAGATATAAATTAAATAAAGTTGAAAAAAAATTAGCAAAAATTAGAATATATTAAACTGATTACAATTATAAAATTGTACTCGAAAAAAATCATTGGTAATATTCGATTCCTGTAGCGAATACACTTACATAACACAAGCATACTTAACTAATCTTATTTTAAGGAACCCTATATTTCAGCAACTAGAGGACCGATTAACATATAGTTCAATAAAGAAATCTATATTCTTAGAGCAAATCGAGGGCTAGGTTTTTTAAATAAAAATTATTTAAAAATTAAATATTTACTTATTACTCTTGATTGAATGTGGTGAATTACTGTCAAAAACAATTCACAATAGATTACAGCAATAAAATTTAATAATTCACGATATTCTTTTATGCATTAAAGTATGAACTGAATGTTGTTTAAAATATTATGACAGATAAATGTATAAATTACATTTCCTTGTTTCCTACTTTTTTTTGTAAAATTATGAACCATTTTGTTTAAAGTAATTTTAAGAGTGTTTTAGAAACAACCACATCCTATCAAAATAGTCAGGGAGGTTGATTCTTAAATGGTTGAATATTAGTTTATTGTTATTTAAACACTTTGTTGAAAAGAGTTAAGAAATCCTGATTCACTGAAGCTACCACAATGTTGAACAGTGAATCTAAACATAACATGATTGAATTCGGTATTAAAACTTTTCAGTTGGTCAGACTACTGAGGTGACAATTATGAAACAGGATATGTGTAGTGATTGATTATTGATAATGAAACTTTAATTCTACAATAGTATTTATTGAAAATAAAGTGTCTATATCAATTTTTATGATTCATTAAAAATTTAATATATTCGATTTCATTCGTATTGTGAAATTTTAATAGAATTTCGAAATAATAAAAGTTTTTTCTTGTACAATCAAAAGATTTTTTAAGCTAAAGCTATAAATTAAATTGAATAATTAAAACAAATTGACGCACATTAACAAATTTATATTTTTATAATACCTTAGTATAGCATTGTAATTAATTATTTTAACGTCAGACTAACGTTTTTACGTCAAAAGAAACTCTTTTTTTCGGCAAAATGATTATTAACATGAGGTAGCAATGAAAGAAACTTATTGTTATAGATCATTTATTAGACATTTTTGAACATTAGACATTCCAAAATACAAAAAAAGGTAATTCAAAATTGATTTATGGTTTTTTGAGTCATAATTTACAATCGTAAAAAAAGCTTCATCAAAAGATGATAGTGAACATTATGGTAATTATACCAGTTTTTTTTTTGACATTCTTTTGATATGACAGTTGACATTTTTTGAAGAATTTTGTTTAATTGCTTTTGATTAAAATTATAATTTTTAATTTTTTAATATTTCTTGAACAGATATCTTAAATAACTTTTAAATTATTTGAATTTAAATTAACATAATTAACATTTCATTCATCTTTATAAAATTAGAATTAAATTCATTTAATTTGATATAAATTACTCAATATACGTGTAAACATTTCCAATTTATTTTTGACTCAAAAACCAAAGTAATAAAACCAAGCAATAGAATATTTATGTGTCGTGAATTTAGGATCACCTGAGAGTAGAATTCCACCTTGTACTACGGCCAAATCAACTGTTTCACGCAATATATAAAATTGAGAAAGCAGATGGTACTTTTTCTTTCTAAAATCTACAACTGCTGGGTGGCACAGTGGTTAAGCGCCCACCTTTCATGTGAAAGGTCCGGTTTCGCATGCCAGTGAAAGTGAAAAAAACTTTTCTGGTTTTCGACTCGACTCAGCTACCATTCGCCATTGGGATCAAATAAATTGCTTAATCAATAATTAATAATTATATATCTATAATAAAAAATTCATTAATATAACAATATAAACAAATGCAAAATATAAACTAATAATTTAATTGAATGATATAACACACAAATATAGAATACCGTATAACTCTCTTACAAAATATTACAATATTAACAAAAGTAGAATTGTATCTATTGAAAATCTAAGACGTTTCTACATGTTCTAAGGCCTAGTACTTTCTCATGTTTAAATTGTATGTGGAATTCATTAAGATTAATTCTAATAACAGGAATATAATATGACCCCCTGTTCCAACATCTACCTATGGTATAGACTGCCTTATTAGCCTAACAGTTGAACACTTAGCGTTTAAAAAAAAACCAAAAACAAAAAATTACGAACAACTTGATGAATGCTTTTGAGGATTCAACAGCCAGGGAAGATTTAATTGAGATTTATATCAAAAAATTAAACACGTTGTGTTGATCAGGATCAGTTGTTCGAAACTTTCAAGAAGATGCATTTATATTAAATGCTTTTCTCATATTAATTTTATGTCTTCTATTCAGTAGATCAGTTTAGTCACGTGACAAGTTATTTAAAATCTTAAATTGTAGACAAAAAAAGTCAATTTAAAACGGAATAAAATTTTTTTCTGTAGATAACATTGTCTGAAAATTTTTTTTTAATTTAATTAAAGTTCGAAATTTAAACCATATTTTCCATATTTTACATAATATTTACTCTTTATACTATTTTACGCAGATTATTATCATATTAATCATATCAATACTGATATATTAATTAATTTTAGTATTCATCTGTGTTCCATTGTATTTAATATGTGTTACAAAAATTTTAAGTGCATATGTCACTTTTTTTTGGGTCTTGGAAAATGGAAGCCAAAGATCGTTAATTGGTTTTAAACGTAGTCAAACATTATAATCGAAACTCTTTTTCAGATAAATTTGAGCCTTTTTTAAAAAAAATGTCCCTGTATCTTGGGAATCGGAAATCGATTTAACATGTTTCGAAAAACCTGTGCTTAAACGAGCTTGAGAATTGAACTTTATTAACTTTTCTTCCCCTATTTATATTCTACTATAAAATCGTTTTAAATCTTTTTACAATTATGTTGATCTACTAGATCCAAAGCAACGGAACTGATTTAAAAAAAGAATAATTTAATTAAAACATTAAGGACTATTGGTATTTGAAAATATACCAAATCCATTTAAAATTGAAAAAATATAATATGAAAATAAATCTAAAACCATTTTTCTAATTTTCCTTATGAAGTTTCCGTTCTTTTTATTTATTTTAAAGAAAAATAAAATTCCTGAGAAAACCCATATTGTAATTAAAGAATTTAAATTATTTTGTTTTAATTGCAGTGGTTTAATTTTAATTCTAATATTGAAGAAAAAAGAAAAATAAGTTCTTTATTTATTTAAAATATTGCAATTGTTCACCTATTGACATTTTCTTAAATATTCAGTACATTAAAATAAATTCAATACAATAAGGCAGTACAAGATAGCATTACAATATAATTTTAAATGTCATATTTATTCTTGACGTACTGGTGTATGAAAGAACTTGTTTATTTTACCTTATTAAAATTATTTCCAAATTTTGTTGATCATTTTCTCAGAATCTTTAGTGATTGGCTCGAAAATTAAAATTTTGCTATTTTTAAACACCTGTAACTTGATTACCTGTTCAAATTTTTTTTTACAAATATACAAAATTTTAAGACTGCAGCATTATATTTCAACGTATGTTAAAGGTTTTTCTTAAATTTTTAAGGTGTTCTTTAAATTGAAGAAATAGTTTTAACCATTTTTGCTTAGATAACAAAATTCAAGGTAAAATTCCAAATTTTGGTAGATTTTAAAATTGATTTTCTAGAACCTATAAAAATGGAAGAGTGGGAGCAGGAGGGGATGGTCAGATCCTCGAGCAAAATTTTTTAATTAAAAAAATTTAAATCTCCTTTTGCCAAAAATTTAGCTGGAACGGTTTTCAATATGACTGCCCAAAAATTCCCTTAAAACAAAGAAGCACGATCCATTTACCTATTGAGACACAAAAGGCAAAAGGATTTTAATAATTATTTTTTATAAGATATTTTTTATTGAAAGAATGTTTTAAAAAAGTTTTGCCTGCTTCACCCAATTTTCTTTAAGCATCAAAATTTAACTAGGTATCGTAAGAAAATCAACTATATGATTAACTTTTTTTCGAAGTCTCGGGCATTACGCAGCTTCAGCCCTTCAAAGTTTCGAAAAAGTCTTGAAAAAGAAATGGTTTATTTTAACTCTGGAAACGACAAACGAAAGATGTTTTTTTATATTTATATTTTAGATGTTTATACACTTATGACTATATAGTCAAACGGTATAATAAATTTGCCATTACGTTTGTGACGCAGAGAAGGAGGGGGGGTAGATATAGAGTCAAGTGTATGGATCGGATCAGAATCGAAAAATAAATCGATTTAGCTATGTATGTCCGTCCGTCTGTCCGTCTGTCCGTCTGTCTGTCTGTCTGTCCGTCCGCACGATAACTCAAAAACTAAAGGAGCTAGGATCTTGAAATTTTCGCAAATTCGTTTTTTTGCAATAGCCGTCATCGCTATTTAAATCCAGTCATTTTGGTGTATGAACCTATTACAGCTGCGTGTCTGAAATTTTGCCAAAAGTAGTTTAGTTTCATGGCCAAAGTTTCTGCAAAATTTGGTTGGTCTACTGCAGAGGGTTCGAGTAGCTGCCATACAACTCCTTCTTTTTTATGAGCATTACACTACACCTAATGAAGCTGAATGTCTGAAATTTTGCAAAAAAAAGTTTAGTGTAATGACCAAAGTTACTGCAAAATTTGGTTGGTCCACTGCAGAGGGTTCGAGTAGCTGCCATACAACTCCTTCTTTTATATGAGCATTACACTACATCTAATAAAGCTGTAATGTTTGAAATTTTGCCAAAAGTAATTAATCGGATGATGTAAGGTCTATGTTACGGTCATACGGGTATCCCAGAGTTGACATAGTCTACTCTACGACACTCTTCCTCGTTTTATATAAAGTTTCGAAATATATATATTTGTTACTCAAAACTCAGTTTTTGCACATTTTGAGATTCCTTATATATTCCAAATCGTTTAGGTTTGAAATTAAAAATTTTTAGAGAAATAAGATCCTTGGAAATAAGTACCTAAGTAATTTAAGAACATAGTTTAATGTAGCTTCTTCTAAATGTAAGTTGTGCAAAAGTGAAAATTCGGTTCTTTCAAAATCTGTGCGATTCGAGATATTCTGACAACTGCGAATATACTTTTACTAAAGTTTAGAGTTCGTTTAAAAATATAAGATTGACATTTGTCAGTTAGTGAATTCATAACTTTAGCGATTACAATACTTTTTTTTTGTTATCTTATGATATAAGAATATAAAAGAATAAAAAAATAACAACAACAAAATAATCAAATTAATATTATTGATTATTATAAAGATAATACTGATAAGATTAATATCAGTATTAATAAAATAAAAAAAAAACAATTGAACTTCCAAATTACTTAAGAATATAAATACCGATTATAATTGGTAAAATTTTAACAAAAAGTCTAAATTCATTAATGTATTCGGTACGTTGTTGAAATTATATTTAAAAAGTAATTGTGAAACTCAAAAAAAAAGGAAAAAATTAAAAAAAAAACCCAAAATACTTGAAGTGTAGAATTTTGAAAATATATTTATTTTAAAATTTTTGGCGATAATTTTGAATTAATTAAAAAACAAAAACTTTATAAAAATAGAATTTTAAAATGATTTCAAAAACAATATTTTCTATTACTTTTATATTAATATTAACATTCACTAATCTTTCGAGTGGTGTTGAAGCATTCAAATTAATTGAAAATAATTCTAAAAATAGTGAATTAAAATTAAAAATAGATAATAATCTATTGAAAAGTGGAGCTACATATTATACAGAAAAATATTATGTATTTGGCAATCGAATTGCAGGTAAGAACTCGAAATAGATATATGTGTACTTACTTTAGTTAAGATAAGATTTCGAAACTTTAATTGTCATTAATATTGGCACTTAGAAATGTGTCAAGTGACAACTACTTAATATTATTAATACTTTATTAAGCTTTTCGAATTGAGTAAGTCATTCAGAATTCAGATACAAATTGTATTTAAATGGCGTAGTATATATTGCATGTACTTCTAGAAATAAAGCTTTTTGCTTATCGGTAAAATATAATTATTAAGAATAAAAACGAAAGTTTAAGAATTAAAACGGAAAACTAAGCGGTAGCGGTAAATTAACTACCGTAGATTCACATAAATTGAAAAGTCCTTTATATAACATTCAAGTCTTAAGAAGGTTCACAGACCTGGATTTAAAAGCGATTTATTTATAGTTTCTGTAATATTTACATAAATATTATATATATGTATATATAATAATTTTGAGTTATTTAAAAATGGCGTTTATATAAAGAAACTTAAAAAAAAATTATGTTTAAATTGAGAATGTTGCAAATTTGCAAGTGAAGGTTAGTAGTGACCTAAATAAATTTTCTGAATTATATAAGCTGGATTGCACCCGAATATAATTTTTTTAGATATACTAATAAATTGTAAAATCTTATTGGAAATTCATTGATTAGCGCCTAGATTCATGTAAATAAACGGTGTCCAAAACTCAAAGGTAACGAAGTACAATGGTTAAAAAAGAAGTTCGTAACAAGCAGAAAATTGTGCAAATCTATTTCAAACGGTTTCTGCTATAACTGTTTTCAAAGTAATTTCCTTAACTTTTTAAAGAATCATCTCCTGTACATTATAATCTTCACCCCCGTTCATCATAGAAAATTTATTTAAATGTCGCTTTTTAATTAATATCTCAACTTTCAAATTGTCATTTATAATTGAAGATTTAAAAGGTTGTAAATTCAACAAATTTTGATATATTTCATTGTTTTTATAAAATTTGTGTAAACAAGTGTTACAGGTGTTTAAAAATAGCAAAATTTTAATTTTCGAGTTCTTATAGCTCCTAAACAGGGGGCGTAACAAAAAAATTTTTGTTAACCCACGTCTTGTAATTTCTGCGGATCTCACTTCTCCCATTAACCGTTTAAAAGATATGTGGGACCAAAAATTGAGTTTCGCATAGTGGTAAATATTAGTACCGTATATAAGTAACCTTATATATTTAAAAATTTAAAAAGCTTATAAGACCAGCTGTCTAAAACCGTTTTCAAATTGAAAATATACCAAACAGAACTGTTGTTATAACAATTTAAATAAAGGGTTTTGGGGGGCTGTAGATCCATAACATGTGGGCTACAAAAAGAAGTTATTCCATGAAATTTTTTTTTTTAGCAATAAATCTTTAGAACATGTGCTAAAAACCGTTATTAATTCACCAAATTTAATAATTCTATAATAAATATAGAATTCTATTCCAAAATGTCAAAGTTAAATAAAAACAAAAGAAAAATATTAATTGTCATCCTGTTGCCATCGGCCTTTTAATCAATAAAATTTTAATTCCAATTAATAAAAAAATATTTCATAGATACTATAATGAATTTTTTTTTTTATCACAATAGAAATTTAATTTAAAAATAATTAATAGGGGTATAAAAAACTTTAATCGACTTAGTGAAATGTAATTATTATATCTTAATAAATTAATCCAATTTTAAAAATATTTATTAAATAGAAATTATATTGGGTTTCCCAGTACAAAAATATAAAAACAAAATTAAAAACAATTGTCCATGATTTAATGATTAATAATAATACTAATATTTTTATTACTTTCATAAGTATACATATATATTTTGTATACGTCATTATGTCAAATATTCCCCTGTCAATCAATCAAATTTTTGTTATAATTTATGATTTTTGTGTTAATAAGGTGATTTAAATTTTCAAGTAGATTTTATATATATATATATATATATATATTTAAAGCTTATTGAGAAATTATTAATGAAATATTTTTATTTGTAATCAATACAAGTATACAATATAGATAGATAAAATATACAAGATATTAAACTAATCCATCAAGTATATTATACACACTTTAAATTTCATTAGATTTGTCTTCATATCACTTCAATATGTAATAATTTAAGTGCAATTTAATGTCCCTGGAAATGTCTGTTGTATGCAAATTTTGCAAGAGATTTCTTTATAATGTCTTCAGAATTTAGAACTCCTTAATAATACAGGTTTCTGAAGTTTAATTGGTTTCCTTGAATTTGGTCCTTGAATCTTAAGACCACCACAAGATTAGGTCAATAATTTTTACTTTAATATTAAATTGAAGTTTATTAGCTACCGCAAAAATTTTGCAAATAGCTTTTAAAAGAGGTGTTTTATACAATTTAATTAATAATTAAGTAATAACGATTAACTATTTGCTAAGGCTCTGTTGTAATCTAATCAAATAATGACTTATTATATACTTTTATATAAACTTGCCTGTGTCTATGGCTTTATTATATACTTTTATATGAACTTGTCTGTGTCTATGGCTTTATTTTTCATTCTGTCAGTTAGTGATACATTTATATTAGAAATCTGACCATAAATTTATAAGAATTTTATGGTTCAGTGGTTAGCAAAGTGGCTTAGGGTGTAAATAGATCTGATCCTCCTTCAAAGATAAAAATTTTTTTTTTGTTTTTCTTTTTTTAAATTCAACAGAAATAATAAAAAAAATTACAAATAATTTTTTTGATAAGTGAGTATTATATTTTTACTAATCAAAACCTTATAAGGTTATAATCAAATATATAGTTTTAGAGTAAAGAAAACTTATCAAAGAAATTATGATTTGATTAGTAATAACTTGTGGGTACATTAAGGGCCTAGGTTGCAATTAAAGGCAATGCCTGGATAAAAACTTTAAACTTTTTGTTCTTTTTTTTAAATAAAATAATTAATATAATATGTAAGTTATTTAAAATATATATACCAATGTTGTAACTTTTATATAACTACTTGTTTTTTTTTATTCATTTCAGGTGATAAAATGATATCAGAATTTACAGATAAATTATCATTTCCATCAGAAACTGATAAAGAAGTTGAATTAACTTTTCCAAAAGATAATACAAAACAATTTAAAGTATCACAAATAAAAATATATGTTGATCAAAGTTCTAAGAATGGTACTGCATATATTGTTGATGGTGGACCAAACGAATATTTTGTTAAAGTTTTAATAAAAGCTGAAAAAACAATGTGGTTTGGATATATTGCAGAATGTTATGGATATTGAAAAATGTGTATTATGAGAAGAAAATTAAGAAGAAAATATGATAAGGAAAATCAACATTTTCCTATTCGTATATGATTTCGTATTAAAAAAAAAAAATTAATAGAAATTTAATTTTTGTATTCAGTATTTTTATGCTCATGAGTCTCGTATCTACAGATGAAAAATGGAAATGAATGTTTATTCTTTTCTAATTTCATTCTAAAGTATAATAGATTTAATTTAATTTATATTATATAATTTATATTTAATTTAAAATAAATACATTTAAATTTATAAATAAAAATTTAAAAAAATTTAATTTTGTAGTTTTTTATTATTTAGATTTGGTAGTTTGTGTGGGATTTTTAATTTAATATTTTGAAAAGTTTTTTTTTGGGTATATTTTTTAATTCCGAATTTAATATAAATAAATTTTATTAATTTAATAAATATTAAAGATAAATTAAGAATGAATTACTTTATAAAAATCACATCTACTGACTGTGGTCGTTGAAAATTTTCACAAGTTACCCTTTGATACTTTACTAAGCTTTTTAGTATAGTATGAAACTTCTTTGATTAATGTCGTTTTTAAGCCAAATTTTGGAATGGAAACTTTGATACAAACTATCAATTTAACTTAAAGCTAATTAGGTTTATGAAAAGGGGTTCTGGCAAGTTTATATTAAGCAATTTAAAATGGTAGAGATTAGAGATCAATTAAATGAAGGGGACCACGGTGGTGTTGTGAGTAAGCATTTGATATATATTAGCTGAGGGGCATGGGTTCGATTCCAGTTTATGAAATAGTAATTTAAAAAAGGTGAAATAATTGTATATGACTCTTTTAATGATTACTACAGTGGAGTTTCATTACTTCATAAACATTGATTTCTCACAATATTATTATTTTAAAATAGCTTAAACTAGGATTTCCATTTTACTTTATTAATTGGGTCTACTACTCCCCATTCCGATCGTAGCTATTATGTTTCTTTTAGATTTTCAACTTCTTTGAAATTCAAAGTTCCATCAGGTGTGGTGTAAGGGAGCCACCTTGAATCGCTTTTGTTTACTATTGTAATCAATGATGTCACTTCCATAACACAGTATTGTGATATTAGAATTTATGCTAATGATATGAAGATTTTACATATATTTTAAAGAAATCCAACTCTATGCTCCGGTTAATAAACCATGGGCTTGGGAATTTGAAGATCCTAATGTTTTTAAATCTCTTTACACTTGCTTATTTCATTCTAATGTAGAATATGCTTGCCAGCATTGGAGTGCATTTTATTAAATTCATTATCAAGTTTATTAGATTTGCCCAACGCCATTTGCACGGAGAAGATCCGTTTAATCTACCTATAAATGAACATACACTAAATCTCTTAACTCTATATATACCCTTGAAAACTTTCTAACATTGCAGACATATTATTCTTGACTGATTTGATTAAAGGTAATATTTGATCTACCCAATTATCAACCAACATTAGCTTTTGCTCTAATACTAGACTAAAAGTAAGATTAACTTCTTTAATTTGAAATTTCACCGTACAAAATATTGTAAATATGAACCAGACAATAGAACAGGGTCTGAACATTATCTAACCAATAGCGTATTGGTAAAGACGTCGCCTTTCAGTGGATAGCCTCGGGTTCAAACCCCGGTCAGATTATATCTAATAAAAATCGTAAAATTTATAATTATATCGTTATAGTTAATATCGTAATAAGATTTCTTATATAAGATTTGTATTTAAATAACTCTTGTGTAGGATAATAGCTGGCGCAAAAAGTTAACATTTATCTTATAAAAAAACTGTAACATCGCCGAGTAATCGACGATTTAGTGAATATAACGATTAAAGAAAATGAAGCATTGTTTAAATATAATTGATGAATGCCCTGTACTCCTTGTAGTGGAAAGGAATAAAAAAACAAAAATAGAACAGTGTCATTATGTAATTTACACAAATCCAAAATTAACCTTAATATTTTTTTTATATTCCAATCGAAGGTTAATTATAATTTATAATTCCATTTTTTTTAATGTTAATTGTTAACAAGGTTCTAAAGTTTCAGACTATAAAAATGATTTTTAAATAAATAAAGAAGATTAGGAACAATTTATAGTTTTAATATTTTCATTTTAAATATTTTAATTGCTACAAATACTTATAAAAACTTTTTTATACACAAACATAAATTTAACAACATAAAAAAAAAACAAAAAAAAAAAAATTTTTATATTCTAGATGCGTTATTTTTTGGTATGATTTTTTTAGTTTAATTTGGTTTTTTTTTTTTCAAATTTCAAACAATGAATCAATTAATCGATCCAATAACGATTCAGCCTCAGATAGTCATGGTCTACCATATATGAAAACATCATATTTAATATAATCTGTATTTTTTGCTTCAATTACAAAACTGATCTGCCTTTGTCCTATACCACCTCTAACAACATATGCATCACCTTCATTTGAATTTTGATCAACAACAATTGCAACATATGTTACAATATCACCATATCCTCGAGCTGGATATTCAATTAAAACTTCTAAATCCTTCTGGGAACCCCATTTGCCGCTATCACTGTCCGTTGCAACAATTCGATCATCTAAATTACAATTAAAATTTTAAATTAAAAATCATATTACAATAAAATGATATAATAAACCATAATACGGTTTTAACGACTTACCACCAGAGCGTCTACCCAAAGTATATACAATACTCCCTTTGGCACTCCGTGCATTATTAATTCTTGTAAATTTAGTACCAGTATTAAAACGTCTAGCATTTCTACCAATATTATCTACTAAAGAAATTTTTGAAACTGCGTTATTTTTTGGTTGTGCATTACTCGGTAGATCTGGAGATTGACCGAATACATAAACGATCACGATCGCAATTATAAGTAATATAAACTTGTAATCCATTTTTGTTATATTTTAATTAAAAAATTTTGGCTTTGTTGTTGAAATTTTAAACTAATAACTGATACTGACATATAAAAACTAGAATTTTAAAGTATTTATACATTTTTTTGTTAAAATGCAAAACTTCATTACTTTGTATTTGTAGTAATGATAGTAAATTTAAATGATTTATATGCTAAACGCGGCATAAAAACAACACCGATAGTTTTATAGAAAATAAAAATGAATAAGAAAATGTAAAAAAAAAAAAAATGTTTAGTCTGTCTTTTATAGGAAGCTTTGTTTTGATTTTAATAAGTTTTAATAGATTGACTTTCATTTAATGCTTCACCCTTGGGGGCATACGACGTTCACATAGCTTTTGCACTATTCTAAAACGCTTTCCGTGGTGTCTAGGTTGGGTCGTGCTCCTTCTTCGTTTTCTTTTGTTTCTCTTTTCCTTCATACTCCTTCTCTTTTTCTCCATGTAGTTTTAGATCTCGCCATTTATCATTTTGCTTGAAAATTTTGGGCTTTCTTGACGAAAAATGAATAACTAAGAAGATCTGAGTTGGCTGTCGCATTGGCTAGAGTCGGCTACATTTTTTTTAATAAAAATATAGCATCGACATTTTTCTTTAATGGCATGGCATGTTTTCGTCTTCACTAAAAATAACGGTATTTCCTTATTATCACAATATTGAGTATTTTAAAATTTTGTAAACAGATTAGAATTTCTTATAGTGGGTATATAAAAAAGTAATGAACTTTTATTGTATTAATTTGTTAGTATGACTTTTTTGTGAGTTTTAGACAAAGTATTGAGCGCTTTAGTTTGTGTAATTTAGAACATACGTTTTCCTCCAGTCTCCTATCACAACTAATTGTCTTTGGCGCTTTATTTCGTTACAAATCGTTAGTACTTGTATTTCGAAATATATTCTCTATAATAAGCGCAAAATATCCATTCAATATTATTTTAATTGCAACTAAAGTATCATCAAAGGAAACTTAACTTATATTAATATAAGCTTTTATATCCTATTAATATGTTCAAAACGAAATAATAGATTTATAATGTCAAATATTTAGAATAAATCGAATTTTAATTTCTTCAAGTTTATCTTTGTACAACAGTGTTGGGAAAACTGTGAAAAATTTGTAATGTCTCTAATTTTAAGCCAAATTTGGTAGCAAACTTTGAGAATATTCTTAGGAAATAATTTTTTCAAGTCATTGAGGCATTAGACTACTAACTTTTAATATATTTTGACATAGTTGTAGATGCTGCACTTGTAAATACTTTGTATTAGACTTCACTTTACAAGACCTATTAATCTTAAGAATTTAAAACTTGCATAATCTCGATCCACCTTCGGATTACTTATTTTATAATTTATTCTAATGAGTTCGATGAAATGGTTTACTTAATTCGATGTGTTGAAAGAAAGTTTATGTAAAATTGGCTTAGTAATATTAAGTGGATCCATGAAAAGTTTTAGGTTTGTACTCTATTGCAAGTGTTGCCTTCCATACTTACTAATTCACTGAATGTATCAAACTATCATATTAAATGCTTTATACCTTCCAACACTAATTTTTAATAGTTTATTTTTAGTTTATCACAATAACATTATTTTGGATGATTACATAGAACCCACCGGTTGTAATGTTTTTTTTTGTGTATACCTTATTAATATTCGAATCACTGGGTGTTTGTTGTTTTCTTTGATTTAACTTTTAATATTAAAATGCATAAGTGAGTTAGTTGTACACGTAATATAGTAAATTTTTTTTTTTAATTTAATTTTAAATTTAATTCTTTTTAATAATTTATTTATTTTAAATATCTTATTAGTAGTACAATGATATCGTCGTTTGTTGTGACTATATTTTTGAATAAAATTCATTGCCAATATAGTTTTAATTTAAATTAAAATAAATAGACTATAAAATAGGCATATAGAGTTCATTAATAAATTATAGGTTATATACAATACTTGATATATTAATAAAAATATTTATTTAATTTTAGTCAAGGAAAAATGATACTATAATGTTTTTCCCCAGAAGATTAGTCATGTCATCAGGAAATATAATATTGAATACACATTAAACTCATCTTTTCTATATTTGTTAGAATTTTGAGATATTTTTAATGTTAAAAATTATATTCTCGTTTTTTTAAAGTTATCATAGACTAATTTTATAATCGAGAAGTTACTACTAGGTGCGGTGGAAGAGGTTTAGTAATAAAAGAGTATTCAAATAAGCTCTAGTGAGCTCTTCTTACCTTAGTCGAAATAGGTGAATATATTCTTGATCAGCATCGACAGCTGAATAGATTTTAAGAAGTTCGACCGTTTCCACCTTAACTTAAAAACTAAGTTAAGCAATCTTGATCTATACATTGAGGGTTTATAATTACTTAAATAAATAGAGGATTGCAAATGGAAACTGGGTCAGTTTCTACAATTAGTTAAGGGGAATCTGCAAATTTAGTAAGGTCACACTAAGGTCATACGATAAAGTCACATTCATAATTTTCGCTGTAAAATAATAAGTTTTCTGCACCCGATCTTCTAAAAATCTATAAAATTTGCATAGACCAAAAATGGAGTATAATGTACATATTTAGGCTGGAGCTCCCAAACCACGCTGGGATATCTTGATAAATTTTTAAATAGAGCTATCCGTATTATAGATAATCCCTGTAGTACTTCAACGCACACTTCAAACGTCTGGTTACTCACCCTGTTTTGTAGGGACAAGAGACTGTTCTAAAGAACAGTCAAACAGTTAATGCGTTCTCTTAAAGTTTTTCAATGTAAAGAGTGTGATAGATGGTCATCCCACGATTTAAGAAAATTTGTTTGTTATGCGTACGTCGCGACTATGGAATCAGTTATGTGTTTCCCAAAGTTGATAATTTATATATGTGCGCTCCGAAAAAGTTTAAGAAGAACATTAATATTCATATTCATGACATCCATTTAAATTATTTCCTTTATCCATCTTATTCCCAATCCCCAACCCTATCCTCAATTTCTTTTCCCTATGTCGGTCCTAAAAATCAAATAAAACATATTCTCATAAAAGAGAGGCGATTTTAGTTGGTTAAAGTTCAACACTACCAAGATGAACCCCGTACAGTGATTCTGGGCGGCTTTCGACCTTCGTAAAAAAAAAAAAATACGGCATATTTTTATTGTACTTACAAACAAATGTTGGGATTTAGTTAACTCTAGTGTTGTATCATAATTTAATGAATATTTAAATTATTATACATTTAAATTTTATGATATTTAACTATTTTATTCGTAGGTGTAAATGTTTAAACTCTATAAAATATTATTAATTTAAGAAATAAATAATCTATGTATGCATAATTTTCACATTAATTTTCTTTTAAGTGCGATTATATTTATCGTTATTTTCCGCCCTATTATTTCAATTCAAATTCCAGTAATTTTAAAATTAAATTTATGTATTTTATTGTTAAAGCAACAATATAATTGCAATTGATTAGTAAAAATTTAAAGAAACTTTACTTATAATATATTGAAATGAATGTTTAATAGTACCAATTTTAGTTTCACTTATTTGATTCTTAATATCTTAGGTTAATGTACAGTTATGTTGGCGAAACTTCCGGAAAGGAGTTTATTTATTTATTTATTATACTGCTTAACACAAACAGTTTACAAAAAATCATACAAATAACAATTAAAATTATACAATTAAAATCAATATAAAAAATTACATATTTGACTAATTATAAATATGTTCAAACTAAAATTAAAATTAAGAGTTAAAAATTATAAACTTTACATAACTACAAGAAAAACAAGACAAAAATAATCCTAATAATAGCGATTGTATAATTTTTGTTTTTGGGAGTGTTTTGAAAGTGTAAAGTCAATATAATGTTTATGTTTATTACCTATAATAAGCATTCTATTAATAGGTTCGAATTTGCCATAGTTAGTCCTATGATTATTAGTTTTAAATAAATTGCAAGAGCGAAGGCGTTGAAGATTTCTAATAATAATTTTACTAGAAATTAAATTAGATTTAACGTTACCCTTGACAATTTCTGTAATAAAAATGACATCAGAAACTTCACGTCGAAAATTTAAAGTACACAAATCAATTAATTTTAGCCTTTGTTCATATGGTGGTAAAATAATGGGATTCGACCATGGCAAATGGCGTAAGGCAAATCTAAGAAAATTTTTTTGTATTGCCTCAATCCTATCAATGTGTACCATATAAAACGGAGACCAAACTTGACTAGCATATTCCAAGTTTGGTCTTACAAGACAAGTGTACAACGATTTAAGTACATAAGGATCTGAAAATTCCTTTGCAGAACGTTTAACAAATCCCAATAGTGAATTAGCTTTATTTATAATATTATTATAATGGATTTTAAAGCTAAGTTGGGAGTCGAAGTACACCCCTAAGTCCTTTATTGAGGTAACTTTAGGTAAACTAATACCATCTAAGTTATAATTGAAACAAATAGGACTAGATCGGCGTGTATAAGATATCAGTGCGCATTTATTTACATTAAGTAGTAAACAGTTATTAACGCACCAATTGTTAAAATTTTGAAGATCATTCTGCATAAGGATGGCGTCATTATAAGATGTAATCTTTTTAAAAAGTTTCATATCATCAGCGTAAACTTGAAGCTCGCAATTAGAAATTAAAGAAGAAACATCATTTACAGATAATATAAAAAGTAGAGGGCCAAGGTGACTACCTTGTGGAACTCCCGAATTTGCCACGAAAGGTTCTGAAATCACATTTTTAAATATAACACTATAGGAGCGATCACATAAATAAGAATGTATCCACTTAAGGAAAAATAGTGGAAAACCATATTTTTCAAGTTTTAGTAAAATAATATTATGTGGCAATAGATCAAATGCTTTACTAAAATCAGTATAGACAACATCTGTTTGAAATCCTTCTTCCATGTTATTAAGAAGAAGAGATGTGGTTTCAACTAGATTAGTCACCGTAGATTTTTGTTTTACAAAGCCATGTTGGTTATCTATTAAAAGATTCCTACAATGATTATAAATTGAATCCGTTATAATTAATTCAAATAATTTAGGAATTGAAGATAATTTAGCTATTGGGCGATAGTTAGTGATTTCATTTTTAGCATTCTTTTTGTGAATTGGCCTGATATAAGAAATTTTCCAAATAGGAGGAAAATATCCGGAATTTAATGAATTTTTAAAGAGTAATGTTAAAGGCGTAGTGAGAATGTTAGAACACTTGCTCAAAATTATTTCTGGTATACCATCTGGTCCAGGAAAAGTATTATCACCCAGTTTATTTAGATAGCTGGAAACTATTTGTTCATTAATATTAATGTCAGTAAGAGAAGTTTTTTGATATGTATTCATATAGGAGAAATAATTTTCATTTGGCGTAAAAGAAGACTCACTATATGAAGTGCTAAAAAACTCACGAAAATATTTTGAAATAGTTGAAGGATCATTACTAGAAAGAGAATTGAAATTCATAAATGTTGGGTAATCATCACATTTACGTTTAGAGTTTAAGAATTTCCAAAATTTTTTCGGATCAGACTTTAATTTAGTTGCCATTAAGTTAATGTAACTATTATAAAGTATTTCAGAAGAAGTTTTAAAATTCTCAAACAATATGACAAAATTATTAAATTCATTAATATCTTTTGTTTTTAGATATTTACGCCAGGCTTTGTTTTTCTTATTTCTGAGAGATCTAAGCTCCTTTGTAAACCATGGTGGGCCAGAGTTAGAACATCTGTTTTTTGAAATAGGAACAAATTGTGTAAAACCTTCGAACATAATTTCATAAAACCTAATTGTCATTTGATTAAGGTCTATATTATTAAATATAGACGTGAAGTCATAGGTGTTTAAGAAATTTACTAGTCCGGGAAAGTTGGTTTTATTGAAATTAAACCTATAAGAATCTGCTGCTTCATGATTTATGGAATTAGTCAAACAATAAGTAAAATTTATTGAAGTGTGATAGGGGTCCAACGCAACAAGCGGTGACACCGATTCACAGAAAATAATATTATTCCAATCAGAAGTAAATATTAGATCCAATTGTTTATCTTTAAAATTGCGGCAGTGGGAAACCTGTTGTAAATCGTTGGTATTTAAACCATCAATAAATTGAGAATCAGGTTCATTCACTGAAGAATCAGCAATCAAAAAAGATTCTTCGTCATGATTGATCCAAGTTATATTAGGGAGATTAAAATCTCCACATAAAATTAACTCATCATTAGGACTAGAATTACAGCAAATCGAATCTATTACATTTAAAAGAGTAATATAAATATTTAAATTCGAAGAAGGTGGAATGTATGTGTTAACAATATTAACACTTTTATTGGAAAATTTTATGTTCACACCAATTATTTCGAGACAGTCCGCGTCAGAAATAGGAATTTCATTTGCATTAAATGAGTTTTTTACGGCTATCAATACTCCTCCCCCTTTAGGAATGTAACTATTAGATGGGTCATTGCCAACAAAAATGTCTTTCGGTCTTAAAATTTGAAATAATAAAATTAATTTTTTTTAAAGTCTTAAATATTGGAAACTATACTACAATTATTATTTTACTTAGATATAAAAATTGGAACCTTTTATAAAAGTAGTTAGCGAAATATATAACATTTTAGAGAATTTTTACATGAGTGTTATCTTTAAATCCATACATATACTGATGTAACACTCATGTTTTTTTTTACGATATATTCTAATTACGGATATTGTATTATCAAAATACAAAAATTGATAATGCAAAAAGTTTTGTTTCGCACTTATTGTATTTAATTTGCATTCAATTTAATTTATATATTTAAACATATTTAAAAAAAAATACGTAACACTCATGTTTTATTTTTTGTACTTACCATACTCAAAAGTTTTAATTATCGAAATCTTTAATTTTACAAAACAAATTTTTTTATCACAATTTATATTAAGATCTAAATAGTTTAAATTTATCTATGCACTATTCTTAAATATTTATATTTAATATTTTATTAGATTTTTGTAATATTCTCTAAAAACGTAACACTCATGTTATGCAGTTGAGACAAAATTAAAATGCAAAAAAAATGACTAATAGGAAAAGACAATAAGATAATTATAAATATGCATAAAATGTAGATAACATAATTATTACGATGTAGTTATTAATTTTTATACCTTAGAACAACAATAAGTTTTTTTTTTATAAAATATATTGAAAATTTTGATGGAGACAAATTATTTTACATGAGAGTAATGTGGGAAGTGTAAAAAGATAAGAGTAAACTGGAATTTAAAATTTTGAAATTTTGTCGTTACATTGTTTTTTTTTATTGAATGCATCAAACTTTACAATTTAACTATAGTTTGTGTGTATAGTTATATATTTTTAGTAATTTATAAAACGATAAACTTGAGAGACACGAAAAAGACGTTTTAATTGGCAATGACCCAGATACATTAAGTTCAGAGTATCTGTCTTTTCTAAAAACCGAGTATGAGCTATCAAAAAGCTCAAGATTGTTAATAGAAGAATTTAGCCAAGTTTCAGTTAAAGCAAATACGTCAAAATTTAAATTTATTGAATTAAGTAGGACTTGTCTAGTTTTTGTTCTAAGACCTCTGACATTTTGATAATATAATGATAAATTTATCAAATTTGAAGGATCAATCAAAGATGTAGAGGTCTTATTTAAATATTATTTAATATGAAAATATTTATTATGGTTATCATTTGAAACCTGCAAGTGATTGTAATAATTACTACTACAATGGTTACGGTATGCCTTTAAGTCGTCAGAAACATCTTTGGAAGATATACCTTTAATTTCGTGAAATTTAATATATAATTTATAGAGTTCTTTATAATCGGTCGGTAAACCTTCGTTATCAATTAAGACCTTTACACTTATTCTAGTCTTACCTTCCAATACCTTATTATAATTATCGTCAAACAAATACGACAAATACAATCTGACCATAAAAGTTGTGAGCTATCAAGATGACGTCATCACATAACGGTACTAAATATCTCAAAGTTTCCGAATATATATACCATTAGTGGCGATGGCGCCATCTAGTGGTCGAAAAATGCATTACAAAAATTTCCTAAGATTTTGTAGCATTTTAATTAAAATGCTATATTTTTCCTGTAAGACCATAAACTAGAACCAACATCATATAATATTGTAGAGCATAATATTGCCTTTGAATTCTGATTTTGTAGCCTAAGGGCCTTTCTAATTATATTTTTACATACATATTTAAATAAAAAAAATTTTAAAACTTTGAGGTTGTCACCTCCAAAATCCCTGAAAATTGCCAGAACCAAACTCAATATTGTATCCAAACCTAAAATGCATTCTTACATTTTTAAATTTGCCAAAAAGGCAAAATAAATTTATGAGAAATAAAGTATGAAAATGTATTTTTTGATAAAATTGTTGTGTCATTTTTGCATTTATGTTCTCTGGTGGGGCTATTTGTCAACATATGCCATACTTATTATATATCGTTGGAAAGAGTTTTAAGAGACCTTTCTAATGTTATAATAATAATACAGGGTGTTTTTGAAAATTTCACAGTTACAGTAGTTTTTTTGAAAGTTTGATTTTTTTTTTTTTTTTTTTTTTTTAAATTTTCACTTTAAATTGCAATATCTCAAAAATGGTTGCACCGATCCAGATGAAACAAGATGTTTATGAAAGGCAATATCATGCCCTGCAATATTGTAAGATGTTGGTTTCAGTTAATTGTCTTACAGGAAAAATATAACATTTTAATAAAAATGCTACAAAATCTTAGGAACATTTTGTAATGCATTTTTCGACCACTAGATGGCGCCATCGCCACTAATGGTATATATATTCGGAAACTTTGAGATATTTAATACCGTTATGTGATGACGTCATCTTGATAGCTCACAACCCCTTTCCGGAAGTTTTGCCGTTATGTTTCCTCTTAATAATATTATAAATCAGTGCTGTCTAGATAGCTTTGAGTTTAGCTCTAGACGCATAATTAGCTCACGTTTGCTCAAAAAATTAGACCAATAAATCTCGAACAGTATTACGAGTTCTTTAAAGGAAAAATTAAAGTGAGGCTTTAATTGAGTAACACTAATTTTGTATCTAACTGTAATCTTTCAATGTCTTTTACATGGATATTTTACTTTAGTATATGTATATGTGTACATATCTGTACTTAGTATGTGTTCTACCGCAGATATTTTGAGAAATCCATAGTGATAAGATAGTCTTCTAGTTCAATAGATGTTTTAGGAAATATACAAAGCTTAAAATTTAAACTTTAAAGGGTTGTTTGACTTCACCATGTGAGTCCAATAGGGCTATTTGGTTAAATTTTTTGTGCCAAATTTTAAAAAAAAAGTTCTAAGATTATCTGTATTCTTGTTATTACAAAATAACGCCGACAGTTGAAAAAAAATGTAGGTCAAGAGTAATATAAATTTTAAAATTGTTAAAAAAACTTTTTATCACCAAATTTATAATTTATTTCACAATGAAAGTTTATAATGGTTAAATTGATAAGAATTAGTTTGCAAAATTTGTTTTCAAGGGTTATATATAAAAAATCCTAGGGAAAAAGCATGGTACGACAGGTGTAAATGTAAAAATTAAATTTTGTTATTGTGAATCAATAAGAATAAATAAAAATTCTAATTTTACAGCTGGATGGCACAGTGGTTAGAGTGCTGACCTTTCTTGCGAAAGGCCCGGGTTCGAATCGCAGTAAAAGTGAAAAAAACTTTTTTGGTTTTCGACTCGACTCAGCTACCTTTCGCCATTAGGTTCAAATTAATGGCTTAATCAATAATTAATAATTATATACTCTCATAAAAAATACAAAAATACATGTTATAAAGCCTAGCACTATCTCATTTTTAAATTGTATGTGAAATTCATTAAATCAATTCTAATAACACGAACTCAATATGATCCCCTGTTCCAACACGTACCTATGGTAAAGACAAGCTTATTAGCCTAACAGTTGAACAGTTAGCGCTTAAAAAAAAGTTAAAAAATAATGTTTACTGAATTTATTTGCATTTAAAAAATAAATAATGAATATAAAACATATAATTTGTTATATGTGAACATTTAAATTAACGTTTTAATAATATTTTTTTTTTGGGTAAGTTTATGTATGTTAATATTACATTAGAAAAACATTAACGTTAGAAATCATTTTTAAACATTTTGATTTCTTTTTTTTTCCTATTTATTCAAACACTAAAGAATTAACGAATAAAATATGTAGGTTACGTATATAAATAACACTTAACATAACATAGGGCACGCTAATCAGCAGCAGTTCATCTTTTATTATATTTAGATATTCATTTAATATTTCGAAATTAGACTTATTCTAATAATCCAGAGGCAAATCTAATTCACATAAAAATCATCTCTTAGTTTTAAACCATTTTTGTTTATATATTAAAATTCTAAGAAAAATTTCAAATTTTAATGGAAGTCATAATTTAACTATTAGAACCTTAAAATTTTGGACGGTGAGAGATGAGAGGTGAGGTAGGATTCTCAAGAATAAGTTTGCTTAGTAAATATTTGGGAAGCTTCCAGATTGAAGGGTTATTAGGACTTATAATTTAAAAATTTCTTATTTTTAAAAACCAATAACTGTGCATCTGTGTATATATTCCAAGTTTGAAGTTTGACACATGTTAAAAAGTTGTCTTGATTGACATTGCTTGGGTTTAAGTTTTTAAATATGGATTCCATTATTATTCATAGTTTATAATTAATTAATGAAATAATTAAATTATAATATTATCAATTTATTTTTATAAATTTTTTACCCAAAACACAGTATGAAACATTGTATAGTTTTGGAAATGTGATTGTCCAAAAACCCTTGGTTTTTTTCCTCACTTGTTTTATATTTTATTAAATTTACTCCCAAAGATTTCTTATTATATTACATTTTAAATTTCAAATTTTTTTTGCAGAACGGTAAGAATAGCAACAAAAAAAAATACTTTAAACTCTTTTTTAATATGTTAATTATCGACTATAATCAAATTTAAGTCCTTCTTTTGTATTTTTTTTTAATTAGAATAAATTTAATAATTAATTTGCAAAGAATTTCATTGATGGAAAAACCTTTATTATCATGTTTTTTTGTTTCAAATATTTCTTAATAATTTAAAAAACAAATTTATTTTGCAACATAATTTCGAAATTCACCAAAGTATAAAACAGGTTTTTCATTTAAGTTTAGTTCGGACGAATTTCGTAATAATTTTAGCTGTTTTATTTTATTTTTTTTTTTAAGGATAGTATAGGGAAATTACCTTCCATTTATTTAAAACTTATATTTTTTTACACGTTGCTGATAATTTTACATGAACATGGAATAAAAATACTACCGGTTATTTTCACATTGACCTTTCAGATAAGAGAAGTTACTGATTGCACTTGAATGTGCAATTATGTATGTAATATGTACTACAGAGTTTGATAATAGAAGCAATATGAATGTTCGTGTTTCAAATTCCTAATAAACAAAACATTTTATAAAAAATAAAAAAATTGTTTTGAAATGATACTCTTGTTTTATGTCATTAAATTAATAGTTTTTCTTAGGGTTCAACAAACTGTGGAAATGTCAACACAATTTCATTAAGAGCAATTCAAAA
Source organism: Dolichopus griseipennis (assembly GCA_963082915.1). NCBI lineage: Eukaryota > Metazoa > Arthropoda > Insecta > Diptera > Dolichopodidae > Dolichopus > Dolichopus griseipennis. The sequence goes on from OY720441.1 coordinate 359,808,848, forward strand.
AAAAAAAATATAATTCTGATGTTAGATTTGTTCCTTTATTCGATCTTCTTGCATTACCCAAATTTATTTTGTTTAAACGTTGGTCATTAAAGTTAACAGAAGCTGTTTTAAAAAAAAAAATGTTCACGTAACACAACTTGTCAAATTTTGACAACAGAAAATTACAAAAACAAATGACAAATTATGAAAGAAATATGAAACATATCAAAAAACTTCGATACATCTAAAAATAAATCGATTATGTCAAAAAAAGTTTAACTAAGGTTATAATCTTCGGAAAGACATAGTTAACAAGAAAAAGTAATTTAGAAATTTCAAATTTTTTTCCTGTAATTAGAATTTTTTTGATTTAATATATGTACATACTTTAAAATAATAACTAAAAGAGTTTTAGTTTAAAATTAGGGTTATCCCGTTTTTTTTTTAATATATATATATTACTAGGAGATTACAGAATATTCAAGTTAGTTAAATATTTTATAAAAGTATTATTTACAATTCAAATACTTTCTTGAAATTTTAATATTTGCCTTCTAGTAATAATAAGAATATAATATATATTAACAAGTAATTTGCGTTTTAACTTTCGATTTATTTAGTAGTTCTTACAAGTTTTATCATTAAAAATGTCGTTAAACTCAAGAATTACCATATATATGTAGTATCTATTGAATATTCGTTCATAATTATGTAGCATTAGTTTTTAATTATATGTTATAATAAGTGTTATAAAAATATACTGGGGTTAGACAAAAAATTTTATGATTATAAATTAGAGATTGGTTCATTGGTTGAATGAATCACTGCAAAAGAATGAAAAATAAAACCCCAAGGTGTTATTTGTCTTTTAGTTTTACTTACAACTTTTTAAGAATTAAGGCCCCGCAGTGTTACTTTTTAAGAAGTCAAAGATTGAATTGAAAAAAAACAACACTATGAAGTCTTAATTTTTATGCTTTTATATATGAAAGGTTTAAATTAAGGAAGACTTTTAGAACTGTTATTTAGAAAAATTTTAGAACTCTGGATATTCCTCTTATTATTCCAGAATATTTATGTATGTGTAAGTGAGATTTTAAAAAAATTTTAAATTCTAGAAAATATGAATATATACCTTGTTTTTGCGGTCTTATTTTTCAATTACATATGAGAAATAAAATCTTATGGTGTTATTTGTCATTAAATGATAAATAAAACCTTGGAAGCTTTATTTTACAGCTCCATTATATTAAAGTCTACGCATTTATTTCAAGCATTTTAATTGAATATTCAGTTTTAAGCGGTCACATTAATTTTCAAATATTTTTGTTTCTAAAATGAAAAGGTATTCTAATACACAGGGTAGTATTTAGGGGATAATTATTAATAGCTGCATCAAGTAATAATTAATGAAAAGTTAATGGACATTTTGTTAATAGTCAAAACATTTTAATTATTATTTTTCTTTTGAAAGAAATTTGATCGAATTAGTTTAATTATATATACATATATGTATTTGATTATAGCTTGATTTTGGTATTAAGCTGCGACTTAAAATTCTTAGAAAGAGTTTTACTTTAGAAGAAAATCATAATTTTTCAATTTAGTAAACAAATAAGAGAATTAAAATATAAAGTAGTTTAATAATTATTTTAAAATAACTTGTTTCTCCTACCGATTGAAGATCATTATATCAAAACAAATATAACAAATATTTTGATATTAAAAAATAAAAGGAAAAATACGCTGTATCCACCACATAACCAACTATTCTTACAGATGCTAATTTTTTCCCAGTTGAATTTTGCAATGCGTCATCATTAGAACAAATTAAAAAATTATTATATGCAAATAATTTAAAGATATGTATATTAAATATGGACTTGAATTAACAAGGAAAATAAAGCTTAGAATATTCAAAGCATGTGTCAACACTTCTCTATGACAGTGAATCTTGGCTGACTACAAACCACATCAGGCAAAAGCTCGAAGTATTCGCGAACAAGTACCAAAGAATCATATGTAGAATATTTTTGCCTGACATTTTATGACAGCTAAGAAACGAAGTACCGGTAATGAGCCAAATCAAGCGCAAAAAATAGAGGTGGATAGGCCATAATAAAAATGGCCCTAGAATGGAATCTCCAAGGTATTAGAAGGTGCAGCCGACTCAACAACACCTCTCATCGAACAGCAACAGCTGAACAAGCAAGAAACTAACAAACTTGGGAGGAGATCAAGTTGTTGACGAACGATTCAGTCCAATGGAAGAGGACAGTGGATGCCCTATCTTCCCACGAGCAATTTTTTAAATTTAATTAAAGGGAAACTAAAGTTGTTTAGATCAAACAACTTTCTATGGCAAAATAGAAGCTCTTTATTTATGTAACAACTTTTATGCAATAAGTTTTGTTGTTTCATTTTTGGATTACGTAATATTCGCAAAAACCCAAAATTTACCATAGTGCTCCTCGGGATTGCCTGATTTTCTTCAAAAGCTTATCAATTCAAGATAATGTCATCAAAATCTTAGATATCAAATTTGAAGGTATTCGAAGGTAGACCGGCAGAAACAAAAACGGCTATCAGAAAAAAACACGTTCAGGCTCCAATTTTTGAAGCGAAATGAATACCTACCGCTTATTGTGTTTCATATTAGCGGTAAAAAATTGAATATATTTTAATAAATTTTAATGAAATTCTTTTGAATCCGTTTTAAAGTATTTGTATGATTCAACCTGTTCGTTTTTAAAGAAACACTTAAAATAGCATGAGTTCTCAGAACTAAATCAGTTTAATGTCGCGTGCTTCTTATTTCTTAAAAAAATATTTGAAATTAATTTTAGATTAGTAAGAAATAAATAAATATAAAGGAATAAAAATAATTAGTTAAATAACTTGATTTGAAGTGTTACCTATGTTCATATATACAATGAAGTTTATTATATTGAATTTTGAAAATATTCTACAAAACTTAAATCAAGTCTTAGGAAATATTAAAAATATGGAAAAATTTAAGGAAAGTATGATTAATTTAAAATTATTTTAGATTTTTAAAACACTTAAGTTGATATTGTAAGTTGTCATACTTGCTCTATGTCTCTGCAACTTGAGATGAATTGTCTGGAAGCTTCGGGTAGCTGCTATACATCTCCAAAGAACTTGCCAGCATGTCATCGAAATTAAAAAATACAAAATATTGAAATGCTGGTGTAAAGGCGTTCTATCATGTCTCTTTTACATTGCCTCAAAATACCAATGCTCATTTAGGGTCCAGTACTATTAATCTGCTACAACTCAGCGGTAAGGTATTTTTTTTGGGAAGGTTTTCAAAGTTGAAAAGAACCAGATTAATTCTCCTGTAATGAAGTGTTAAAATATTTTTCTTGAGAAGTTTTTCGAGATTAAACAGAACCAGATAAATTCTCCTGTAACGAAGTGTTAAAATATTTTTCTTGAGAAGTTTTCGGAAATTGAACAGAACCGGATCAATTTATTGATTTATCAATCAAAAATGTAGGTAATTATTTTTGTATAATTATGAATTAATTTAATTATTTGTAAATAAAACCTTTTATATTTCTATGTAAAAAGTTCAATATTTTAAGCATATCTTAGCATGATTTGATATACTATGACGATTTTTCGTATTAACTTGTTTCTAAAGGACAGAATTTATAAGATATATTAAGATATAACATATTTTTTTATCATAATAATAATTGAATTTTTAATTGAAACCACAAGAAACCGTATATAATATAAATTTTTCAAAGGTAATTGCATAACATCTTTTTAATATATCAGTTTCAAATGAAATAAATTCCGATTTTAAACAATATTATATATCTTAACACATATATGTATATATACAAATATATATTTCACCGCTGTGTTAATAACAGTTTATTTGGTGTTACAATAAACCTCTTCGATGAATTTTAAATTTCAATTCATTTTTATAAGTCACAGATAAAGGGGAATATTTATCTACTGAAATAACTATTAACAGTTAATATCCCAGCGTGTACCTAAGACCTTAAACGGACAGGCCTTGGACTCTTAAAATAAATAATTTGATTTTACCAAATTCCAAGTACAATCGGTAAATAAGTGAAGTACAAGGATCTTAGCAGAACGTCTAAGAGTGAAATTAGATACAATTATATTTGTTTTATAATATAAATTTTATTGTATTTCGGTACCTGTGAGTTATATTTTTCAATTAAATTATTTGTTGATATTATTTTAATAATGTAGTTTTTATTATAGAATCATTATATAGAATTATTAGTAATGCCATTAATTTAAACTCAATTTTAAATGATAGCTGAGGTCTGAGTCGAAATGAAAACCAGTTAAGAGGTTTTCTTCCAGTCTTACTGAGATTCGAAGCCAGGCTTCTGAAATTACAGGTTCGAATTTCAATTACTTTACCACTCAGATGTGTAGATGCAGATTTTTAAGAGAAGATGGTAGAGAAGACCATTTCAGAGGAAATTATGTTTAGTTAAAACACATCTTAAACTGTAGAATAGTAAAACTAGATTAAGTTTAATAGCCATAGATCAAATGCAAGTTTAATTTATTTTAGAAAATGAAACGGGAATCATAATAGGATGCTTAGCAGATAAATAAATTTATTAAGTAGATTCCATTAAAAGAATGTATAAAAGATGAGAAGCTGTAAAAAATAAAATTAAGTTTGGCAAATTAAAAAAAAAAAAAATGATTTAATACTAGAAATTTCTCAAAAGAAATGATGTCATAACAAAGTTTATTTATAAATATAGTCAACTCCACAGTAAACTTAACGATTCAAATAATATGTGGTGACATTTAATAGAAAGAAAATTTTCCGGTTTAATTAATAATTTATTTTGCATATTTTTCTTTTTTTAAATTTTAATAATTATTAAATTATAATAATTATACAATTTTAATCGAGTAATAAAATTCTTTATATTTTTTAGTTGTTGTATTTTTTGGGGGAAATTTGGTGGAGCGAATATTTATTTTTAATATTAGTTTTTTTTATATATAGCGATCTTTCTTTATAGATATCTTATTTAAATTAAACAATTAATAGCTCCACTTAAGAACTCCAAAGGAAAACAAGGACGGCAAAAGATGCTCATCTCTTTACAGTTGAGCTAACCCGATGACGCAGCAAGACTTTTTTTCCATCCCCTATAATTTCGGAATGCTATATTTTCTCAAAACTTATTCCTGATAATACTTTCACAACCTTATTCTCTGAACCAAAGCTTAAATTTGTATAACGGGCCCCATCCTAAAGTTTGGGTTCCAAAAGAGTTGTGGTTTTGGTATGTTAAAGTCGAAGACTAAAGGAACCACGTACAGAAAAAAATATAGGATTAATTTAATATCGAGTTTTTTAGTTCTGCATGTTCTATCATTTTTCAATCCGATTTCCGTATACAAGTTTCAACTATTTTAAGACGAACACTTCCCCATTTAATTTTTCAAATACTTAGTAATACTTAGTCAAAAATTAGGTTTATCCTCTTTCAGAAGTTTATTGTTTATTTTTTTTTAACTTATGTCTAGTAGTAAAGATATATGCCTTAATAACTGAAGGAAGACCAGTTTAAACACCGGACTGATGATAAACACTTTTAATTAAAGTCAACACTACTGAAAAGCTTGATTTTATTTTAGGAATCTCTTTGGTGATATCATCTAAAACATACAAAATAAACAACATTAGTCATCAATTATTAACTTATATTCCTTATCCGTTACACTTGGAAAGTAAAGTCTCACTCTCTTATAACATTGAATGTGGTGGTTAACTGTATATATTATAAATTTATATAATAAATTATTTTGTTTGCTCTCAAAGCTTTACTATACCCTACACTTAAAATAGGTATAGGGGTATATAGAAAAGTATATATATATAGATATAGAAAAAAATACATATTTTTGTTCAGCCTCAACCCCTGAGTTGTTTGAGCGATGTTTGTCTGTCTATACTTCGGATAACTTCAAAAAAAAATAAAGCCATCTTGATGAAATTGTACAGTAGATTACTAATGACGATAGTTACACGGGAATTGCAAAACCGAAATCGGTTCTGTTTGTGGAAGCTTTCGATCGAACCAAGGGCATACAAGCATATCTTGGATATTAATAATGGTAGAAACTTTAAATTTGGTGGAAAGGTGTTTCTTCCTTCAAGGGATAAGAGGATACTGTTGAAGAAGATGTGGATAAAACTGAAGTGAACGTGTATGATTTGTATAAAGTTATTCCCTGGTTCCAAACCCAGAGAAAGTGAAAAAACTTATCTGGTTTTCGACTCGACTCAGCTACCATTCGCCATTGGGTTTAAATTAATGGCTTAATCAATAATTAATAATTATATATCTTTAATAAAAAATGCATTAATATAACAATATAAACAAATAATTTAATTAAATAATATAACACACATATAAACAAAAAATCGAATTGTATCTATTGAAAATCTAAGAGGTTTCTACATGTTATAAGACCTAATACTATCTCATGTTTAAATTGTATGTGGAATTCATTAAGATCAATTCTAATAACACGAATATAATATGACCTTCTCTTCCAATATCTACCTATGGTATAGACTGGCTTATTAGCCTAAGAGTTGAACAGTTAAGGTAAAAACAAAAAAATAGGTAGTAGGTGGTATTTTTAAAAGAAAATTCATAGCAAACCTTAAAAAAAAAGTTTTTTTTTTGAAAGTACAATTGTAATGAATGAATTTAATTTTCATTCATTCAAAACTCAAAATTTAATAACCGATATTTTAGTATTACTTAATATGTATATTAAAATAATAATTATTTTGATTAAAATCTTAATTATACATATATAAATAAATTTATAAAATAATATTATCAATACAGTACATTTGAATAAGTTTACGTATTGATAACATGTTATTATGAACTTTTAATCATGAAATATTTTTCTAAATTCATTTAAAATCGTGATCAATACGGAAATTATTTTTCTTTTTTTATTTTTTAATTGCGGATTTGATTGCATTAATTTGAATTAGCGTTTTAAATTTTTATATTGAAAAATTTTTAGAGCTTTATTTCTTTCAATGTTACAATAAATGTACACATAAATATTGGATACACTTCCGCAGAAAGGTTACGAGCTATCAAGATAACGCCATCACATTTTGAAAATTTCACAATTATAGTTTTTTTTTTTAAATATTGAATTTTTTTTTTTTTTAAATTTCCACTTGAAACTGCAATATCTCAAAAACGTTAACATCACAATGCCCTACAATCTTGTAGAAAATGGTTCCAGTAACACAGTAATTACAAGAAAAATATAACGGTTTAATTTAAATACTACAAAATGTTAGGAAAATTTTGTAATGCTTTTTTTGTCCACTAGATGGCGGAAGCGCCACTAATAATTTATATATTCGGAAACTTTGAGATATAAAGAACCGAGATGTGATGACATCATCTGGATAGCTCATAACCCCTCTGCAGATGTTTACCCTAATTATTTAATTTATTTAAATTATGAATATTTAAAACTAAATCTAGTTTTAAAATATTAAATTAATAATAATAATAAATTAACGCCTAATAAAATAGTTAATACTTTTATTCAAATACAAATATAGTTAGTTTGAAAATTTAATTATGCTATAATATTCTTATTAGTTATTATAATAAAGCTTTCAATCATTTTGATAAGCTTTTGTTTTTATTATTACTAAGTTATTTTGAACTTAACTTTCTAAGAAGTTTTTAAAATTTTTAAAGTGAAGTCGTTTCATTTTAATTACTTGTTTTATTGATTACTGAAGATCCGTATTAACGGATGTAATTGTTGTTTTTTTGCTTTTACACTGTGTTTTACCAAAAATACTTTTTGGAATTTGACATGATTAATGACATTTGAAGGATAGTTTATTCATTTTTGAAATTAAATTCTTATAACATGGGTAGAAAATTAACCTTATGTACCGGAAGTTATATGTAAAATTGAATCATCATATAAAATATATAAAACCGAAGTAAATCTTTTTTTATTTAATAACCAATTTTTATAATAACTTCAGTTTAATGACACCGGTACTGAAAATAAAAAAAATGTCTACCTAAATTCGTAAAATTATTTTAACCTTCAATATTTTAGTTTATTTTTCATAATTTTTGCATTACTAACAATCTTAAGATATGACATGGATCAGAAATTTTTTATTGCACTTTTTTTACAATTAAATAGTGATCAATAATAAGATTTAAAAGTTATTTTAAGATATAACCAAGGTAGGTGTCCCTTGATATTTTTCTTTTAAATGCTTTAAATTTAAAAATAAAATTTCTTTTTTTTTTCGTTTTAAAAATTTTAAATTTTGGGTTTCTCTGGAATTTAAAATTAATTGTATTATACATAATATGATTGATTAAAATTGTCATTAAAGATTTTTATCTTATTGGATTTTCCACATCATTACTATAGTGTTTTTGCTCTTATTAAAAATAAAGCTTTAAAATAAAATAATAATAAAATCTCACATTGTCGCTATCTGTACTAAATAAAATCAAAATATTATAAAAAAAAAAAAAAACAAAAATATAAACATTTAAAAAAAAAACGAGAATAAAAACAAATTACAAAAAAAAAAGTTATTTCAAAAAACGCTACAAATAATATATTATAATATAAGTACATATATAAACCTGCTAATTAATTCATTGAATAATTAAACATGGATTATCCAATATGTTATATTCAGATTCATTCTATAGTTAAAACACAATAAAATAAATTTTATTTAATAAATTGTTAAACTTGTTAATAATAAGATAATTTTAATGAAACAAATATTATAAACTTGATCATGAAAACTTCAATAGTAAGTTGATAAGATCCTGATATAAAATGACAACTTTATTAAAATTGCATAATGCTTTTTAATTATTAATTAATTTGCATTTTTTTGCAGCAAAGAAATATAAAATTTTGCAAAAGTGTTGATTTAATGATTAAATGATTTCTTAAGAATAAATTTAGCTAAAAATTTTTTAAATTTTAATTTAAATATTTAAAAATAAATCAATTTTATTATTCTTCAGATTAATAAAAATTTTCCAGAACTGTTGATCAGTATTTGACATAATGAAACAAAATTGTTCCAATGACAGATGTTTCAATTCATAACGTTTCAGTTTGTCATTGAAATGAATTGTGAAACGATTCCTGATATTATTTCATTATGATTTTGTATTCCACCAATTAATATACACTTAAACTGCAATAATCGATTATTTGAGGAAAAAAAAATTTAAGTTTACATTGAAACGTTCTTTACGTATGCATTTTAATGAAGGCAGTTATGACGTCTTATCTATATTTGTTTAGTTTTCGATTTTGTATCTTGTATTCTAAATTAATAAAAACCGTGTAAATTAATAAATTAAAAATTTACCGGCTCTTAAAAGTTAGTTTTAATCACAATTTTGAATTTTTTTAAAACCTTGCTTCTTCTGATATCATATATTTCAAATTTATACCAAATTTGGTATTTTATTCAATTTAATAAGAACTGAAATTCACACAGATAGCTGGGGCGGATACGAATACATAGACTTGAACAAAATTGGGTATGCCAAAAGGGGTGTGAAGAAACAAAAGTGTGTGAAGATAATGATAATTAAACATGTATAGTGATTTTTTTGAAATTTTGAATTTTTATTTTTTTCTCTTCTTTTAACGCAATATCTCAGAAATGACAGTACCGATTAAATGAAACTTGGTGTTACTATGTCAACTGCAGCTAATTTATTTAGAATTTTATAGAAAATAGTCCCAGTTTATTGTTTAAATGGAAAAATATAAAGGTTTAATTAAAGTAGTACAAAATATTAAGAAAATTTAATAATGTATTTTTCGTCCACTAGATGGCCACATCTAATTGCATATACATTTGGAACCTTGGAGATATAATAAACAGCTATGTTATGACGTCATTTAAATCTATTATCAAGTGTACACTTGAGTGAATTATTGATTCACTTTAATTTACAATATAATTATTTTATTCGTAAATAAATAGCATGAACTGATTTACAGTTATCCACAATATAATTGATTCACTTTTATTTATTTACAATTTCTATTAATCGAAAATTGAAATCAATATAATGACAAATAAAACTTTTTTTGGATGACAAGTTCAAATAAATTATAATTATCTAGTATTAAATTTATAAAATGATGTATCATATACCAAAATATTATAATTTTTTAACAATTACTGACAATGACAATCAATTTTTCAGTATTGGTAATTGATATTTGTTTTTATTATTACTATAAATTATGTATATACATATACAGCTACATATATATATATTGTGATATTTTGTGCTTTTATATAAAAAGTACAAATTTTTGTGAATTATTTTTTAATTTCCCTGCTATGCATTTTTTCGTATTAGTTTTGAGTTGATACTATAAGAAACTTACAAATCATTTGATCCCTAATATTCTTACTTATGGAACGTATTGGATCTCGTGCAAATATTCACAAATTTTCTTAACGTAGATTTCATTTTTAAAGAAACAACACAATTCCAGGGCGGAGCAAAAGTGAATAGAAATTTTCTCATCAAAAGTTTCGTTTTATTTTTTAACCCTTTCAGAACTCACTCATGAAAATGGGCCAGCAAGTGAAACAAAACAAATAACCAACACGAATTATTCTAGAATTTAAGTTTCCTGTCATTACCATTAATCATTTTTTGATAATTTGTTTTTCATGTCATTTCGTGCTGGAGCATAGTGGCGTTGAAAAGTTCAGTTAGCACTGTTCGTTTCTTTTCCGCAGATTCCATTCTGAGGTCATTTTTCGTCTTATCTTGTTTTGACTAGCTCCATTTTTTCTTTCTTTGTTGCCTCGGTCATGTTAGTCTTCCCTAATCTTTGTTGCTTATTCAGGCATATCAGAATAGTCTCCATATAATGCTTAGACATTTGCTAATGAATACCTACAGTTCTGGCTGACGTAAGTAAGGTTTTTACGTAAGCATTGAAGATCTTTAACTTTCTTTAACCTGGAGATTTGCGGGCTTCTCAATATTGAGAGTACAATCACCTAAGAGCAACCGTTAGATATATTACCGTTATTTACACAACATTTTTTCAAATACAGATACATTATAACTGTAAAATTGTATTTAATAATACGAATCACGTTTTTTGTATTAATTTAAATGATAATAAAATTCACAATAACTAAAAACAAAAAAAAAAAACAAAAGGAATCTTTAAAAGAAGATAACCAGTAATAACTAACATTAGTTAACAAAAAATCAAACATATATAAATAAATAATAATAAAAAAAAAAAGCAAATAATAAGCAAAAAAAAAAAAAAAAAACTTGGGAAAAAAAAATTGACCGACTGGACCGGACCGGTCAAGAATATCATCTAAAAGCATCAATTTCTCATGATTTCAGATCAGTTTTAAGAGTAACGTTCAATAGTGAAGATCGCCGTTATATTAAAAAAAAAAAAACGGAATTAATTTAATATTAAATATATTTTAATTTTTTTTTTTATTTTCTTACTCCATTTTCTCATTAGTTTGCATTTTAAGAGAAAGAAAATAATTAAGAGAGAAATTCAAAAATAAAGAAGAGAATTTGTATAAACCTGATATTTTAATTTTACTTTGTTTTGATTGTGTTTGTGTTGAAATTTTTTAAAATAAAAGTTTTAAACAATAAGAGAATTTTTTTTCCTTAGTATTTTATGTGATTTATTTGTGATTTGATCGTTTGATGATCGTTGAACGATCGTGAATGATTACAAAATTGCAATCATATTATACACGATATACTACTAAAGTGTTAAACAACGCTTCTGTTTATAAATTGTAATATTATTATTTTATAATAACCTTTAAAAATTTTTTTTAAATTTATTTATAACAAGCAGTAAATAATAAAAAAAAAAAAAAAAAAAAAAAAATCCCCTGCTTATAATATTAGTCAGTTTAAGAAAACCACAAAGTTTTTTTGAATAAAATTAAGTGTTAATTATTATTTTATAGAATGAAGTGATCATTTGTTTATGAAAAAATTCAAAACAAAAAATTAAAAAATTAAAAATAAATATAAATATTAATAAAAAAAATCAAAAGTGTTATATATAAAGTATCGTGATATCTTATATAGTATATAAATTACAATATTTATATATATATATTGTATTTTAAATATATATACAATAACAAACTAGAAGTTTATGAACGTGTACCGTAACGATCATTGTATTATTTTGGAAGATATAAAAAACAAAAACAAAAACGATAATTAATTGTGGTTATTCTAGTTTTTTGTTGTATTCAAGACAAAATATTAAGTGATTTTTTTTTTAATAAATATCTATAAATTTTTTTTTTAAGTAATAAAATAAAATTTAAATTAACAACAAAAAAATAAATTGAAAAGAAAAAAAAAACAAAATGTTCACCTTGGGGAAATACGCTGTTGGTATTCTATTATTGCAAATATTGATCTCGTTTAATGAATTCAATGGAATTTCATGTGTTAAGAGTGGTAAGTTGAAAAAAACTTAAATTTATAAAATATAATATGTAGATATTTATCGATTGCCGAGTGATTGAACTTATGGCTTTTTTAATTGTTAAAAACTTATAGGAGTACTTTAAAGTAAAGTTTTATTATGGCTTTTAACCCTTGAATAGCTTTCTGATAAAAATGAAAACATAAATTTGTAATTAGGAATTTTGTAGAAATAATTTAATAATTCATTAATTGTTTTTAGTTATGAAAGTAAATATACTATCTGACTGATAACTCAGTCGTTAGAGTGGCGGTTTTTCAATCGAAAAGTCTCGGGATCAAATCTAAATCAGATCATTTCCATATACCATAATATAAAATAAATTTAACTGCCACACCAAAAATAAAAGGAAGATCCACTCACTTATAACAAGGTAGCGGAGTGTACATAAATAAATAAATAAATAAATATACCTCATACAATTAGTTTTTAAAGTGATTACATTGATTACTTGAGTCCATAGCAACCATACCAAATCACTTTGCGCGTTAATTGAAAAAATGAAAAAGAAATAAAAATTCGAAATTAGAAATTCTATATAAATAATTTAATATTGTATTAATTATTTTTTATTATTAAGATGTTTATATTTTAATAAAATTGGTTTTTAAAGTGATTACATAGATTAATTGAGTATATAATACCAAACGAACTGCATTTATGGGTTAATTTAATAGTAAAAGAATTAATTATAATAAATTTATATTTATAAATTGGGTTTTATTTACATTTTAACACACAAAATTGATATTTTTCGTATAATTCATTAAGCTATTGTAAGCTAATAGTATCTTTATAGCTGGTTGAATGCTTAATAACTATATAATTAAATTTTAATTTTATTCTAATTACTCATTTAGTAAGTTATTCACTTAATAGGAAATTAAAATAAACTAGAAAATAAAGTACATTAAAATAAGAGTCATCTGTCGGATTTTAATTTTTGTAAAAATTATGTACAAAAAATTGAAATAATACACTAAGTGCATGTCTTACAACTGGTAAAATGCAGTTTTGAGTCTATCTTCAGGATTTCTAATAATGAGACATCCATCTAATTAGAATTATGTCTCATTTATATAATTAGAACTATAGTAATGTATTAAATATTGCGTGTATATCTAATTGTAATCATTGGGATTGGATGAATAGAACATATTTTTTTTTATTTTTAATTCGTATTTAAAACACGTACTACACCATAAACCATTTAAATTGTGACAACGGACTCCAATTTGGGTAGTCATATAAATAACAAATTTATTTATATTTTCATTGATATTATAGTTTATATATAAATAAAACTTTAAGTGGTTTTTATTTAGAAAAAGTATTATTTATGAAGAATTAGTTCAAAAAATTATGAATAACTATTAATTGTGACTGTATTTTTGAATACATAATTAATTGGTATTCTAAAAAATATTTCAATAGAAATATAAAAAATTCTAGTGGGTTACAAAGATAATAGATTAATGAATAATACGTTTTGTATATTCCATACTTTTTAACTCTACAACTTTAATTGATTTCTAGGTGACACTATCGTTAAAATGCCTCATTCAAGGGAATCGCACTCGAATTAAAATCCAAATTTGATTGAAAAACCTTTAATCTAGTTTTAGATTTGATTCACCTATCCTTCGTCATTCTCTATATGATTAATAAATTATCCTATATCAATAAATATGAACAAATAAATTAATTGAATAATATAACTCACAGATAGATAAACAATTCTGTATATAAAATTTGAAATAATAACAATATTTAACAAATATAGAATTATTATTATTATTAATATATTTGTCTAGGAAATGAGGTGTAACAAACGCATTCAATTAAATGTGTTTTGTTGGATGTGTTCAATTATAAAAAAATAAAATATTAATGTTTTGTTGAATATACTTTATTTTAGAAAATAAAATATCCAAAATTATCATAAGCAGACCAAAAAATATTTTATTTATTTTTAATAAAAAAAAACAAAACAAAATAGAAAAAAAATATATTTATTAGTTTATGAATTAGTTCATTTCAGTTTTAAAAATCACAGAAGATTTTCTGGAAATTTTAAATAAATAGTAAAACATTTTGGTATTAAAAGTCGAGACTATGCTTTATAGGATCATTCCTGTTAGAAGTCTTCATTAATTTCACTGAAGTACTGAATTAATAGTATAGGCCTAATGTACGCTTTGGAGCTCTATTTGCTTTGCTTTGAAAAGCAAATAAACCAAAATAACCAAAAGAATTTTAAAGTTTTCCTCGTCCCTGAAATGAAATCTGAAATAACGACGAAGAACCAATGTATGCTTTGTTGCGTTGTTTGCTTTTCTTTATATAAACCAAGCAATTTAATCAAAGCAATTTCAAAGTTTCCCTTATCTCTGAAACAAAGCCAAATGAAATGCAGTATTGAAATCAAACAAAATATATCTTTTTTAACTTAATTAGGTATAATAAAATTAATCAAAAAATAAAATTTATAATTTGTATTTGATAATGCAAAACTCATCATTCAATACGATTTTATGTACATATAAATAGGTATATGATTAAGGGTGTTGAGTAGGTATATAGAATGTTAGCTACAGGTATTTCGATTTGAATCTTAACAAAGGTTGTGAAAAAATAAAGCTTACCAACATTTGTTTTAAAAATATGTATACAAAAAGTTAAAAGATGGAGAAATAGATCATTATTGAAACAAAATAAATCTATAGAAAAATTTCACAAAAAAGTACAAAAAGTACGTAATTCAATAAAATAAAAATAAAAATTGAAATTAAAAAAATATTTGACCAAGAAAGGATTTGAACTAACGACCCCAAAATTTTATCAAATTCAAAACGTACAAAAGGTGGACTAAATAACTTATACATTTTCAAATTTTTAAGATATTACTAGAATCGAAGCATAGCCTACGTAATATAAATTGTAACGGTTACGATTTTATTTAAGAAAATGGTATTGATAAGCAATATATGCATATGTAAAGTATGTAAATGAATTAGAAATAGTTCTTAATTAGAAAAAGTTCTTTTTCCTTCTTCTTTAATTAACCTTTCGTCATTCTGTGACTGGCCAACAGCTAGTTATATATATATTGAAAATCTAAAACTTTTGGAATTCATTAAGTTTTGTCCAGAAACTTTTCTCCTGTTGCAACATGCACTATATGTAGCCATAGGACCGGTTTTTTAGCCTATTAGTTGAACAGTTAGAAGGTAAATAAAAATGGTGCTATCAGTCTCCAATAATTTTATTTTGTCAATAATCTTACAGACTATATTGACTTTTGCCAATCAGTTAAATCAAAACGTCTGGGTGACAAGTGGTCGCATTGCCAACCTTTCATACGAAAGGCCAGGATAAGAATCTGATAGTGAAAAAGCTTTTATCTGATTTTTGAATCGACTCAGCTAGCATTTGCCATTGGGTTCAAATTAATGGCTTAATCAATAATTAATAATTATATTTCTTTAATAAAAACGACTGTAATAACATAAGCAAATACAGAATTTAAACAAATAATTTAATTGAATTATATAACTCACAGATATAGCAAGTCATTAACCCAAATGCAAAAATTATTACAATATAAACAAAAAGAATTGTATTTATTGAAAATCTAATGGGTATAATTTCTAAATTGTATGTGGAATTCATTAAGATTAATTCTAAGAATACAAATATAATATGACGCTCTGTTCCAACCTTTACCAATGATCAATATGGTTAACAGTTTAAGAGTTAGCACTTAAAAAAAAAAGTTGAAAAATAAATTAAAATGATGTCATTTTTTGATTATCAAAATTTTATGTTAGTTTTTTTTAAAATTTAAAAGGTGTGATTAAATTTTTTTTTATGAAATTTTATTTTCTAAAAATATATATTAAAATTTACATAAATATTTGACATGTGCAGATTTTTTTTTTTTTGTATTTGTTTATTTATATAATTTTGTTTACCATTTTGTTTATTTTTTGAGTTCAGTATATTTTAATTCTTAGAAATGAAGTTTTGACAAAATTAAGTTTTCATAAATTCTCAATCTCAGACACACGTAAGTTAATTAAGAATTAAAAACAAGTTTAGCAGTCACTGTCTGCTTTTCCAATAATAAAAATTATTTTATTTCAATAAATTGAAAAATTTAAATAAATCTGGAAATTCTTGTGTATAAAAGCATTATAATGAAATGGGTTACTATGACAACGTAATATTTTCATTTAATTGTAGTTCTTTTAAGTCTTTGTCGTCTTGACTGTATTTCATTTGACTAAATGTCTAATATAGATTGGTAAACATTCTAGATAAAGGGACCATGATTTTTGTATTGAAATCTGTAAAGCGGCGAAATTCAGAATCCCGAATATACCTATATATGCAGAATTAAAATTAAGAAAAATTAAATTGAAGACAATAAAAATGCCACTTGTAAATATACATATGAAAAAAAATGGCATGGTACTAAAAATATAAAAATATTTTGATATGCATAACAAGTATCTTTGGTCTTCCTAACATCCAAATTAAAATTTGATTAGTTTAAGGGTTCCAAACGTGTTATCTATCTGATGATACACTTAATAATTGCAAGTTTGCACACTTATCTTAGTTGAATAAAGCTTTCCTATGGAATAGTTTAATAACATTTTTATATTGAAAAGCTTTGTACAGTCATACAAATCTACATAATCATTTGATTTTGATTTTTATTCTTGATTGTCCGGTTCAGTATATTTAGTTCTGAATTATTTTCGAAAATTAATTTCTGGAAAAGAGAACATTTTACTGTGAACGTTTTGCTTCGAACTTAAATTAATGTATATTTTAAAACTTTTTTCCAAATGTGACAAAAAGCATAAAAAAATAATTCCTAAGTAAAAAGTTAAAATTGAATTAACTATTTTTCAGAAGAGAATATATTTACAAATTAATAGAATGCAAATTTCCATATATAAAGAATACATGCGCTTATAAGTTCAAAACTAACATTCTGAACGACTGAACCAGTGAATTGGGCATTAGTATCATAAAAATTCTTTAAAATTATGGAATCACTTTTCCTGTAATAGGTTAATAGGAGGATAGATATACATTCAAAAATATGAATTAGATTAGAATCGAAAGGTAAACCGATCTAGCTATGTGTCTCCGTCCGTTCGTATGCACGATAACTCAAAAACTAAAGAACGTCGTGTTCTTAAATTTTCACGAATTCGTTTTTATGCAGAAGCCGTCATGAGTATTGAAATTCAGCTAGTTTTCTTAATGAGTTCGGGTAGTTGCTATACAACTTCTTTATTTATATGAGCAACATTCCATATATAACAAAAGTTTGGTATTTGAAATTTCGCCAAGGGTAGTTTAATTTTAAAAATTTGGTTAGTTTAGCGTGCATAATAATTTTTAATGTGCATAATGCGTTCTTGTGGGTACCATAGAGTTGACACTCTTTCTCGTTTACATTATAATATCAAGAATTGTTATAGGAATTTATTTTTTAAACAACTTATATGTACATATTATAACTGAGTGACACAGTTGTTAAAGTGCCGACTTTTCATGCGAGAAGCCCGGATTCGAATCCCAGTGTAAACTTTTATCTGGTTTACAACTGGACTCAGTTACCATTCGCCATTGGATTCAAATTAATGGCTTAGTTCAATAATCAATATTATATATCTTCATAAAAATACATTAATATAACAATATAAACAAATAATTTAATTGAATAATATAACTCATAGATATAGAGTACCATATAACTCAAATACAAAAATTATTACAATATAAACAAAAAATCTAAGACGTTTCCACATGTTATAAGGCTTAGTACTATCTCATTTTAAAATTGTATGTGGAAATCATTAATATCAATTATAATAACAAGAATATAATATAACCCCCCTGTTCCAACATTAATCTTTGTATAGACCAACTTATTGGTCTAACCTAATTGTTGAACTTCAGCACTTAAAAAAAATACATAAGGAAGTCCATTGTACTTTAAGTTTAGTACGAGATTGATTATAAATTAATTTACGATATTATGTACCACATTTCGTAAAGATTTGATTTTATAAATTTAACCTAAATAATCATTATTTTTCTCTTTTAAATTGTAAATTAATTATTGAATGTGACATAATTTAAATAAAATAAAAATTAAAAATAATTTTTTGTTTTGCTAAAAATATGAATTAACCTTGGAAAAATTTTTTTTTGTTCGATATTTTCTCTTCACACACATTTCGAATGTTGATAATGGAATGAAAAGGTTTTTAGGGGTTAATTTTGATAAGAAAATTAAGAGTAAATAATAAATTTTAATTGGAATAAAAAATAATTATTTATAAAAAGCACTTAAAATATTTCACTTATTAAATATTGCCTGATTAGTTGAATAGTCTTTGGAGTTACTTAAGGTTGTCAAATTCATCTAGGTAGGTTTATGAAATTATATGTAAACACGAGACGAGATATTGAATCTCTCCAACGATACAAAATAAATATCCAGGGAATTTAAGGTACAAAAATGGAGAATTGTGAGTTGAGGTAACAGGTTGAGCGGAATCAAATGTTGAGTGAGTTTAGCGAGACTTTAATCAAAGATTTTTTGTTTTCAATATAATAAATAAATATTAACCTAACTATTATAAAGTTAACGCATGGAATATGAATCCTAAAATATAAACAAAGAGAATCGTATCTTTTGAAAATCTAAGAAGTTTTCTACATGATGTAAGGGTTAGTACGATCACATGTTTATATTGAATGTGGAATAAATTAATATCAATTATAATAACAAGAACTAAAATATAACCTCTCTTTTCCATCATGTGCCTTTGGTACAAAAAATCTAAGTCGGTTTGCGTCGCATTCAACCCAAAATTTTAGTTCGCTCAATATTGAGATTAACTCAACATTGAAGTCTGCTTAATAAGTGATCTCATTTATTTCGCTCAACAATTGAGTCCTATCAACGTGTAAGCGCATTAAATTGCTTATAAAGTGAGCTATCTCAAAGTATGAGGTGAGCGTCAGTTGAGTTTCGTTTTTGAGTTCACATATTTACAATTCAGTAAAACTTATTTTAAAAACCAATTTTATTAATAAATAATAAGGTTCAATTATATCTGTAATAATAATTATATTTATTAATTTTCAGAGGGTGAATCTTGTGAAAACAGTGGGAAACCAGGAGTTTGCGAAGTAATCGAAAAATGTCCAATATTGGAGAAAAATTTAAAAGACAGAAAAGTATCACCAGAAAACAATTGGTGTGGTGGTTTTAATGCAAAAAAAGAAATTTTATATTGTTGTACCGAAATCCCAGTAAAATTGGAAGTTAAAACTGATCCAGTGAATATTCCAAAAAAAGGATCGGGGGGCTTTGTTTTTCCGTAAGTTCTTTATTTAAGTTCTAATTCTTTATTTTAAAACACATTTGCATGCTTAACTTTTTTTATTACTAATTTTCAATATTATTTTATAATTACTATTTTGTAAATATTATTATATTGAATTTTATATGGGTGCATCTTGAATTTTTTGTTGATACATTTATTAATCTCATATCATCTAAATATAATCTTAATCAATAATTAATTGGCCTAGTTATTTGTTAAATCATTTCATTAATTATTATCATTTAAAAATTATTTAATAAAATTGAAATCAATACTTACACAAATACTTATAATTGACAGTAATCAATTAAAACAAAATTTTAAAGAAATTAAGCACTATTATACTATCATTGATAGACTAGTACCATTATGCCAAAAATAATGTTTTGTTTTTTTAACTACCAAATATTAATATGTTAGTAGTTTATTATTGAAAAAATATTGATCAAAATAAAAAATTTTGATATGCATAATGATTTTCATAATAGATTGAACAACACATCAATAACAACACAAAGATCAATATTATCTGAAAATGCTGATAGTTCAGAGCATGGTAATGCTATTGATACTGAATTTACATCAATTAAAAATCCTTCAAGAGGCATTCAACCAATTAGTTCAACTGAATCGAATAATTTTGATTCTGTGATTAATAATGTTTTTGATAATCCAGTAAAGGCAGAAGCATTAGTTGCTGTTACTGATTATCCAATTAAAAATTTTGCTACATCAACAACAACTACCACAGCGCAACCCTTGGTATTGGATGCATGGATGCTTGAAGCAATAGAACAAGCTAAAAGAGAAGCAGCTTTATTAGAATCAACAACGACAACAACACAATCACCAACCGTAAGAACAACAAAATCAATTGTGGGTTATATTGATTTATCCAGGAAACAAAGTTCATCAACAACTACTACCACAACAACAACTGCAGCTCCATTAATTGTTCCTCCTAATCAGTTTCAAAATAAACCAAATAATGTTCAAACAGTTTGGGTAATTGAAGAACCATCAGGAGGGCAAGCTCCAAATAATCAACAACAGGGTAATTGGAATAGAGGAAGACCTAATCAAAATTTTAATCGTCCTAACAATCAGCAACAAACAAATAATTGGAATAGACAGCAACAACAACAACAGCAACAGCCGCAACAGCAGAACTGGAACAGACCATCCGATCCAATACAAGTAATTGTAATAGAGGAAGAACCAAATGGAAGAGATACAAATTTTCAAAATAATCGACAAAATTGGAATCGCCCAGTTAATGCTGGTGGTTCAAATTTCAATTCACAAACTGGTGTCAATGGAAATTTTAACCAACAACAACAATTTCGAACTCATCATCATACATGGAACGGAAATGGTTTTAATCAAGGTCGTCCAAATGCACAAAATCATAATGTAGAATTTGTTCAAGCTTTCAATTCAAATGGTAATAATCAAAATCGTCAAATAAATGGACAAATTGGTCAACTTCAAGTTTCAAGTACAGTTTCATCTTTAAATCCAGATAATCCATTCTTAAAAACAGTATTAAATCCATCACAACCACAAAATCCACAAAGATCAGGTCAATTTATTCAATTGCAACCAGCTTGGAATAATAATAACAATAATAATCCATCATTTGGTTTTAGAAGGTTCTAATAATATTCTATGTCAATTTATTGTATCTGGTTTATAAATCGAAAATATGCATTACAAAATAAAAAAAATAAATTAAAATACTAATTATAAAATCATTATAGTCTTTTTTTATTCTATTTTCAATTACATTTCATTTCTAGCTTTAAAATGTACTTTAATGGTGGTGTTTTTGGAATCATGGCTTTGTAGCTTTATATTTAGTTTCACAAGACATTGGTATCCGCTGATACAAAAATTATTACAATTAAAATGGGGTTGTTTAACTAATATATTAAAAATGTTTTTAAATTTTGAAAAAATTAATTAATATGTGGTAAATTTGTTTTTCGAACAGTTTGGTTTTACTTATAGCGCATTATAAATTGCTTACATATAGCAATTCAAATGAAATATATTCATATTGATGAAATATTTTCTTCCAAAACTCAATAAAATGAATTACCAATCATTAGTAAAATTAAATAATTTATTTATTTATTTATTTTGAAATATCAGATAAGATTTTGCAATATTATTATCAGGACCTTATTATTATTTTTTTTATTTTATTTATTTATATTAATGCAATATTTTAAAACCATCGGTTACTGAGACCATGATTAGATTATCAATACTATTTATTATATTTATTTAATTATATTATACCAATGTTATATTAGATCGTAAGGGATAGTTGTAATGAAAATGACTTTTGTCAGTAATTTTCCTTGAAAACGAGGAACAGTGTCTTGGAATAGACAGTGACAACTCTTAGATATCTGTATGACCGTATTATAGACATTATATCGCCCGGTTAGTTGTTATTGCTAAAATTTTAAATAAACAGATTATTAGATTTTCAGTTATGTACAAAAAAATACAAGTTAAAAGGCAGCTCTTTAAACCTCGTTCAGGACACCAACGAAATTTTATTCAAACTTTAGCCATTAAAGTTAACTATTATCAACAAAATTTCAAACATCCGATTTATTAGGTATTGAGTAATGCTCATATAAAAGAGGAAGTGGTATGACAACTATTCAAATCCACTGCACTACCCCAACTAAACTTTGCACAAACTTCCGTCATAAAACTAAACTACTTTTGTCAAAATTTCAATTATCCAGCTTTACCAAGTATAAAGATATTTTTCATTCTTATCCGATCCATGCATTTGAGTCTATATCTACCCCTCCTTCTCTGCTTCACAAACGTAATGGCATGCTTGGAATGCCAGCCCAAAGCCACTACTTCACCAAAGCTCATCTAATTCACTTTTATATAAAAAATTGATTGATTTTATTTAAACGCAACAAGGATTTGTTAAGGAAAAAGTTCTTATGACCTAATTCGTAAGAACTTTAAACTCTTCATATGCTTGATCTGTCAAACACCGAGGTCTAGCTACATAAATTAATTTTTCAAAATTAATTAAGATTAATTTTAAGCTAGCAAGTATTTTACCCATTACAAATTTTAAAAATATCTTAACCTAGACAAATTTAACAAGAACGTTTGATTTATCTTAAACTTAATATTTAAATTAATATATTAATTAATTTTTATAATTTTTTTTTTTTTTAACTTTAAATTTTATTTATCCCTTTATACATCTTACAAATATCTTAACCTAGAAAAATTTACAAAAATGGTTTTCTTTCTTATATACTTAACATTTAAATTATTAGCTTAACTTTTATGTTAATTTGAATCGACATTTTATTTATTTTTATACTTAATTTGAATTATAAACTTAATATTATTCTTATAAATATTGAAAAAACTTGGGATTGAACTTAACAAAATGTTGAATGAATTAAGGTTAATAATTGCATACTTTTAGGAGAATCAAATATTGATTTTCATTAATAATCAATGGTAATATTATAAAACAACAACACTTTTCTAAAATTATTTAAGTCTGATGAAGACATGCATTTAAACATATTCATATGCAATTATGTATGTTAACAATTTCGTTGTAATTTTTTCCTTGTACATCATGTGTTTGTTTAATTATATGTATCGTATTATGTAAAAAGTAGTTTAAAGTTTTAAAGTTAATTTTTTTTTTTAAAATAAAAATTAGTTTAAAGTAATATTTTTTTTTTATTTTTTTTTTTAAAAAAAAAAGAACGGAGGAAGATCAGTTTAAAAACAAAGAGTAAGTGAAATTTTTTTTTTTATTTTAAGTATTTTTAATTTTGTTTAATACAATTTTATCAATCAGGTCTTATGTTAGTCTACTATTAATTTAAGAATTGTTTGTGTAAAAAAGTTTAATTACATTTTTTAAAACTATAAAATTTTTAATTTATTAATAATTAATTATAGAAATAATTAAATTAGTTAGTAATTTTTAATTACAATGTTCATAACTCAAATCAAATTCAATCAATATGCTTCTCTCAAAAATAAAACATATATAATGTCAAATGTCAAAATTTAATAGGGTTGTGAAAATATTGCACAAAAATATTCGATACAAAAAAAAATGCAATAAAGTCGGATTACAAACTTTAACATTTTTTTTTTGAACCAGTTTTATTTTTACAGATGTTTCATAATTATATAAAATCAAGAAGATTAAAATCGTTTTTGACCTAAACTAGTTTAAATTGCATAGTCTGTACTAAGACAGTTTATCAAAGTAATGTTTGATTGTTTCTAGATATAAAAGTGTATTTTTGAATTTAAAGTTTGTAATAATTTTTTCTTTCAACTGAAAGATAATATTTCAGTGTTGCCATAATTTGAAAAAAAATTAAAATTGACCTGAATTAAATTCAATGTATTTTATCTTTTATTAGAATGTATATTGTCAAATTGTGAATTATAAATTGTTTAAAAAAAATAAAATAGCATTGCACTGCAATTTATGTGTTTTACAAAGCTTGCTTTATTAATGCTTTTGGGCTATTTTTAATAGGTTAATATTTTTAGAGGAAAATATTCATTTAAAAAATATGGTTTTTTGTTTTTATTAAGTTTTAAGTATAGTTTAATTTCATTAAATAGGTAATAAACTTAGAACTAGGCGTTTCAGCAATACAAAATAAAATAAAATGTTATTAGAAAAAATATTATTTTGTTACTATTAAATAAAATAAAAAACTTGGAAGAATAATAATTAATAAGTAAAATTAGGGATCAGAAAATATGCTATCAAATATGCTAATCCCGTTACTGCCACACTTTGAAATGTCAAAATTAAAATATAACGCTTTTAAAACATCAAAAGAATCTAATTTTACTCATTCATGGTCGCGTTCAGAGTAATTGACTGCATAGAATTAATATTTATTTGACATTTTTAAGTGTCATCAGAACGTAGTTATTTGTCAAGGATAAATCAAGGAAATTAAAATAGTTTAATTAAATAGAATTTTCTTTCAAGTTAGTAGTAGTAGTAGCACCATGCAAAGTAACTGTATAAAGGAATAGTTTTAGTCTATTATCTAGGTTATTGGCTTGTCACTTTGTAGATTCTTCTTTTTTATATAAATTTATAAAATTAATCAAATTAAAATATAAAATTAATAAATTAATTGTGTAGAGTATTTTTTTTTAAATTCTATTAAAATTAAATTTCAATTCTTAAAATTGACAAATAGAATAAATAAATGCTTCTATTAATTTTAAATTTTATTTTTAATTTTAGTGATGATGCTGAAATTATAAGACAATCAGCGAATAAAATTGCAAATATGAGACCAGCTGAGATTGGTAAGATGATTTATCTAAATTTAATAGTATAGAATTTAAAATATAATTACAATAATTACAATTTTTATTAAATTAAAATATTTACTAATTATTATTTAATTTTTTTTTTCGTAGAATGCGATAGAATTAAGAAAAAATATGCTATTAAAAGACTTGATCAAAAAATTATTGAAGGAAAATTGGCTGAAATTGGTGAATTTCCACATATGGTTGCTTTGGGTTACCGCAAAGATGGAGTAGATGATATTGCATATGATTGTGCTGGTTCATTAATATCAGAACAGTAAATTGAATTTTTTTTTTTGAGTTTCAAAGTAATTTAAATATTAATTTAAAATTAATTTTAATTTTTTTTAAGGTATGTTTTAACTGCTGGTCATTGTGTTAAAACACGTACTAAATTACCGATTGTTGCACGTATGGGAAGAAATAATATAAAAATATTAGAAGTAAATGATAATGAAGGTTCTGACATTGATATTGCTGTAAAAAAACAAAAATTAATATTAATTAAAAATCAGATTTTTAAAAAAATAAATATATATATTTTTAGAATGTAACATTGCATAGTAGTTATCGTCAAGCGTCAAGTTATAATGATATTGCTTTAATTAGATTAAAAGACCCAATTACTGAATCAGATTATTTACATCCGGCTTGTTTGTATACAAAAGTAGATGAATTAGATGAAAATCTTAATTTAACAATAACTGGTTGGGGGACAACAAATGTTCAAAGTAATTTGGTTTTGTTTGTTTTTTTTCAATTAAACATTGTTTGGCTTATTTTCTTACCTATTTTTAGCTAGAACAACTAGTAGTGCACTGTTAAAGGCAATTGTTAAACCAGTTCTATTAAATAAATGCTCTGATACATTAAAAAGTTTTGTAGAAACAGATAGAGCTTTATCTCGGGGTATAATCAATACTCAATTATGTGCAAATGATGAAAAATCTGATACTTGCCAAGGTGATTCTGGTGGACCAATACAAATATCAGATGATACATCAATATCAACAGTTGTTGGTATAACCAGTGTTGGTTATGGATGTGGTATTAATATACCAGGTTTATATACAAGAGTAGCAAGTTATTTAGATTGGATAGAACCAATAGTATGGCCTAATTTAAAAAATTAAAAAAAAAAAAAAAAAAAAAAAAAACAATTTTCTATTATAAAACAATAAAATAATGGATAAATAAAGACTTTTTCTTTTTTAGAATTTAAATTGATAAAATTAATATTAAGTTTTTTTTTTTAATTTGTGTTTGTAAATTATTTGAGATTAAATTAAAATTAGTAAATAAAAAATTAATATTAAATTGATGTTTTTTATTATTTTGTATATTTAATTATTCTTCATTAATATGCTTTTATTTCTTATTTTAAGCTTCTGCTTTCGTTTTACATAAAAAAAAAAAACTAAATTTGGATCTATTGGATACTTATTTTAAATTATAAATAAAAAGCTTATATTTGAATAATTAAGATTAACATTTTGGACTATGATTAATTCAATCTATATTTATATTTAAATAATTTTTTTTTCAATTTTCATTCTTTAATAAACCGTTGAATTTTAGCAAATGGTAGTCAAAAATCTAATTTTGAACTAAACCCTATTTTAAATTATACCAATATTTTTAAAACTTGAGTCTTCCAACCTTCTCTATGTTGCTATTGCTAATATTTATTTTTGTAGGTGCTATAAATGATACAAAAAAAAAAACTAATAACATTTCTTTAATTCATTGCTTAAAACGAATTTAAAACTTATGCTCAGTGTTTAAACGTTTGGTATAAATATTAAATTTAGTATATTAATTATTTGATTTTATTTTTTTAGAGATGAATTAGAACTTATTCTTCTTGGTTCAAGATCAGATACATCAAAAGGAGCAACATCCATTGAAACTACATCATCAACAACAACTACAAGTAAACCTACACCAGAAATGAAATCAAAACTGGTTAACTTAAATCAAAGACCAGCTGATATAGGTGAGTCATATAATAATATTATACTGAATTATATGAGTCCAGGTAGACGAGGTGAAACTAAATGAAAAGTTCCGGGACAATTTTTTTTCGGAACAAAAGCCCCACATAACTTGAAAACTCAACCCACTTTATATGTTTAATTAGCACAATTATCTAATAATTTAGTAGCCATACAATACATTACCCCATAAATAAATATATATAGGTCTGCAAGGTCCATGCAATATATAGATAGGTCATTTTCTTTAATTACTCATACTTTCTCTTAAGTTTTTTTAATATTGAGGAAATTTACAAAAAATCACTATCCGATACTGGAGCATTTTAGTATAACAAATAATTATCCAAATTTTAAATGTAGTTTTAATATAACTGGAAATAATACAAGCCAGGTTAATAAACATCTGTATCATATTAATGTTTTTTTCAGCATGTCAACAAGTTCGAAAAAAATTCCCTGGAAAACGGTTAGGTCAAAGAATTATTGAAGGTAAAAAAGCTGATTTTGATGAATTTCCTCATATGGTTGCTCTCGGATATCCAGTACCTGGAACTAATGAATTTAAATGGGATTGTGGGGGTTCATTAATATCAGAACAGTAAGCAAATTTATTTAAAAAAAATTTTTAAATTTATTTAAATATCATTTTTTTTAAGGTACGTTTTAACTGCGGCTCATTGCATTACAAAAACCTATAGACCAACTGTTACACGTATGGGTAGATTAAATATAAAAGAAGGCTGTACGGCACCAGATTGTCAAGGTGTTGATGTTGATATTGATGTAAGAATTATTTAAATATTTTTTCTAACAATATTCCCTAACAATTTAAATAATTTTTAAGAGTATAACATTACATAACAAATGGAGTGAAATATTAAAATATAATGATATTGCATTAATTCGATTAAAAGAACCTGTCGATGAAACAAATTCATTACATTCAGCCTGTTTATATACAGACACTGTGAATTTAAATGATAATCTAAATTTAACAATATCAGGTTGGGGTCATACAAATTTTGCTAGTAAGTTATTAATGTTCAGAAATTTTTAAAATGTAATTTTCCCAATTGATAAATGTTTACTTTTGTATATCATATATATATAGATAAATTTCATTTTTAGCTAAAGAAAAAAGTGAATATTTGCTAAAAGCGATTGTTAAACCAGTTGGAAGAACGAAATGCGCACAGGATTTTGCACCAGTTTTAGGAAGAGGTTTCAGTTTTCCAAATGGAATAATTGAAAGACAATTATGTGCATATGATAATAAATCTGATACCTGTCAGGGTGATTCCGGTGGACCTATACAAATATCAGATGAATCATGGGTTTCGACTATTGTCGGTATAACAAGTGTTGGTCTTGTATGTGGTGGTACGGTGCCGGGCTTATACACAAAAGTTGTTAGCTATTTGGATTGGATAGAACCAATAGTGTGGCCAAATTTAAAAAATTAATTTGTTATAATTTTGTCAAAGAAAAAATTCTGTTTTGTCTTCTGTGAATAATATTAATGTATAAAAGACTTTTGTATTATAATTTTAGTAATTGTTTATAAATTAATTGAGATTATAAAATATTTATATAATATGAAATTTCAATCTTTTATTTTTACTTTACATATGTTATAATTTTAATTGATTAGGTTGTTAGGTAAGTTAAAAGTTCGTAAATTAATGGTATATGTTTTATTGGAACGTTCTACAATGGTAAGATTTTTTACCTTTTTTTGCTTTCAATACTTTAAAAAAAAAGGTTTAAAATTGTTTATTCCGGCTGTTTGTCAGAAAAAAATATCTTTCGGAAAAAATAGTATCCATATAATTAATATTAACGCTCTTATAACCCAGCCAGAAATTCTATACGAAAACCTTTAGATTCATTCTGAAAATATCATAATATGTTATGTGGTTCCATACAGTTCTTTAATTAACCGTTATGCAGAACTCAATTTTTTCCTTATATCTTCCATACAGTTTGAGTTGGAATTGAAAAATTAACGGAGTTAGATCCTCTAAATAAATCGAGTAAAAAATAAGTAAATCGAATACTCGCACTTTAGAAGTCTGATGTCGTAGACGAAATAATGAAATTTGTAAAAATAAATAATTTTTTTTTTTTTCCCTTTATCATCAATATGAATTTTACAATGAAATAATTAAGTAAAGGTTAAAATAAAATTTTAAAGGCCTTAGCATGAGCTATGTGATCTTATAGATTAAACAATATATGAATTTATTATTATTAGATTCTTATTGATTCTTAATTAATATTAATTCTATTAAGAGCTTGAAATATATTTTTATTTGACATTAAATTTATTTTTAATTTTAAATTAATTCCACAACTAGTAATATTAATTGCGATACTGATTACATTATAATTTTTAAATTATTAAAATTAATTAACATTCAGGATTAGCACAACTAATTAGAAGTAAGTAACATTAGAGATTTCGCTACTAATGTAGACTACAAATCTTTGATTTTAAGTTTTACTATAATTTTAGTGAAACTAAAAAAAACTACTACTAATATACAAAAATTGAAACGTATATAATATTATATTTTAACAGTTTTTACAATATTTTTCCATAATAAATTTCTAAAAAAAAATCTAAAAAGAGAGTTGAAGTAGAATTTATTTGAATAAATAATTGAATTTTGGAAATGTGCTTTTTAAAAAACCTTGGTTTATTTATTAGTTTTTATTGCTTTCTTTCGTTTTAAATATTAAAATCGGGTTCAAAAATTTTTGTTAAAATTTCAACAATCGTTTGCAAATTAATGCACTTTGCATTATACTTAATTTTTACTGCTATTAAAATTTAACCCCAAAACACTTCTATATTTGAGAAAAACGGTTATTATAAAAGTTTACTATATTTAAAAAAGAAACAGTTATTTAAAAAGCTTTTTCCTTACTATTAAAAAGAAAAGCTTTCAGGAAAATTAACAGTCATGCGTTCTATTGTTTATATTTAAAAATTTCCATTATTCGAAAATGACATTTACAACATATGATTCCATTCCAGTAAAACTAAATGTCAAACATGAATATTTATTATTGAAACAGCATTGCCAGATATAATTTGTATAATTTGTTTACATTTATTGTAATTTAGCCTGTTGAATGTTTATTTTTAATTTAATATATGCATTGAATATTTGATAGTAAAAAGTTTAAAATGTATTTGTGTGTGTATTTTTTTTTCCTTAATTGATTGTTTTTCTTTTGGTATTGTTTTTTTTTTATATTATGTACCTATATAGACAAAAAAAAAAGGAGCTACCTAGTATCATTTTATTTAGTCGAATATCGAATGATAACGGTATAACATAACAAGTAATATAAACTCTGTTAACAAAATAACGGCAGATTATATGATAAAAAAAAATATTTTTTTTTAATGATTAAATTGTATAGTATTATGTATTTATTATGTATAAAATATATAAATAGGTATATAAAAAAAATATATTTTGATATTTGAAAAACAATTGTTGGGTTCAGTCTCAAGTCGTATTTTGTAAAGTAAGGATGTGTCGTAACGCATATTTTAATAAAATAAAAAATATTATTATTTTTTAAATTTAATTTTGTTTTTTTACTTTTTTTTGTTTTTTAAATTATTTTGGAAAAGATGGAAAAAAAATTATTTTTAATAAAGTGAAATTAAAAAAAAAAAATCGAAAAATAAAAATTTTAAAAAAATTAAATTTTATATTTAAAATACAAAAAAAAAAATACATGAAAATACAAGACAAAAAAAAAATGATTATTTTGGTTTTAACAGAAATTGAGAGTTTTGTGAAAAAATGGTAAAAATTAAACGATTAAATAAAATAAGTATTAAATAAAATTGAGTGAAAAATTAATTTTATTTTAAACAATGAAATCTTATGTCAAAAAAAAGTTGTAATTTTATTCAATTGGTAGTCAAAATATTTAAATATAAAAAATAAAAATTCAAAATATAAAAATCAAAAAAAATTTAAATACTAGCACTTTATTTTTGAAACTCGAAGATCGCTCTCGTAGCAAATATTTTTCAGTTTATTAAACAATCTTGCAGTCTTCAACTTATTGTACCGATTACTTGAGTCTTAATTCCTTTTCATTTCAAGTAATGCCGGTTTTGTCATACTAGCCTTGCAGCCCTGTTTAAAATATGATTAAATAATTATTTTCAGAATTATCATTTATGGCATTTCATCATATGGATTAGTTAAGGACTTTGGAAAATTATTATTGCACTATTTGATTAGTGAGAAGTACTTATTTATACAATATGACTATATGGTCACTTTAAATTAATTACAGATGTATCAAGACTTGCCTGATTTCCTTAATTTTGATTTTAGTTATTCTTGAATCATTTTTAAGGTTTGAGTTTAATATAATAAGCCCTCATATCTTAAACCAGTAAATGGACGTCTTTTTAAAATATTTTACTTTTCTGGATTTATAAGAAGTTTTTAATGGCCCTGTTTTTGTTTTCATGGCAGAGTTCCTTGGATTTAATTTTTAATTGAATAATTTAAATTTATATTAATAAAATATTATTTTACAATCATTTGATATTGAGATTTCATTGTTTTAATAAAATTACAAATTAATTAAAAAAAATTATATTAAAGTTATTAATTAATATTTCAGTTATAAAAAAATATTATCATAGTAAAAAAAAATCAATCTTATTAATATATTTAAAGTTTAAACATAATATTGTGCTGTGAATAGTGAAATTTATTTTAAAAAACATTAAATTAAAAGTGTTTTTTTATTAAATAAAAATTAACAAAATGTGAATAATTAAATTTAAATTAAAATTTAATAATATCATAAAACTTAATAAACAA
This sequence comes from Dolichopus griseipennis, assembly GCA_963082915.1. NCBI lineage: Eukaryota > Metazoa > Arthropoda > Insecta > Diptera > Dolichopodidae > Dolichopus > Dolichopus griseipennis. Next base: position 359,841,116 of record OY720441.1, read on the forward strand.
ATTTGTCCAAAGTAAAATTTTACATATTGATAAAAAAATTAAAATTAAAAGTTTAAAAATATAAATAATTTAAACAATTTTAATAAAATATATAATATTAATTAAAAAATAATTAATTAGAATATTATTGTACAATATGAATTAAATTATAAATTAATTAAAAATTTCTTATTATAATTTAAATAATTGTAAAAAAAAAAAAATAAAAAATTAAAAGTCAATTTTAAATTAATTTTAAATTAAATAACAACTACAAATTTTAAGTGAAAAGTTAAAAAGAAAATTTTAAAAAAAATTTTCTTTATTTTTCCATTAAAAAATTTTGGAAATAATTTTCATTCACAAATACTAAGAATTAAATTGAATAACAAAATTGGATATTTTACATAAGAACTTCACCTTTTTATATGTTGTTGGTACCTACACACATTTTAATTTTTTTTTGGAGTTAAGTTCGGTTGCGTGATTTTACTTTCACTCTTTTCCAGCTCCAAAAAAAAGCAATTAAAGGTAAATAAATTATTAAATAGAATTCAAAAAAAAAAAAAAAACTAGAACCAACCCCACCTTCATTTAAACATTAAATAACGAATATAAAATAGAATAATAAAAAAAAATATATAAGTATCTATAGATTTTTTTAAAAGCAAATGAAATTTAAAATAAAAAAAAAAAATTCTTTAAAAAAATTTTGGAATTTCCTAATTTCGGACTTTTAAAGAAATCATCCCCCTCATTTACAAATTCTTTGTTTTAATATAAATAGAAAATTTTTTTTGAAAAGGTTGAAATTTCAGTTTTCCTCTTTTTGAATTGAAGGACATAATTAATTTGCAATTAAAAAAAAATTTTTGAAATTTTTAAATAAAATTATTACGAAACTAGTTAATGTATATTTGTTTTTAAATAAAAGATCTTTGTTTTTTTTTTTTAGAAATTTTGTATCTTAAAGTAGGTGCCCTTTGTGGGAGATTTGTAAATAACAAAATGGTTTTTAATTTTTTAATTAGGTCTTATTGAAACTTGAAATTTTCTAATGAATTTTTCGAAGTTCAGTATTCTAATTAGATTTAAGTTTACTTTTGGGTTTAATTTATCAAGGTCAATTTTTGAATTATGGTTATTTAAAAAATAAATCGATGATTTGGAATATTAAGATGAATGAAATTTCAACAATTCGATTAGTATATTGAAAATTGCTTTTCTGATAGGGTATATATATATTTTATTTTTGATTTAGTATACAGGTGATTTAGCAATAGCATGCCATAGAACTCGGGATTTATTTTGGGACTCTATACAAACAAATTATTTTTCTGGAGGTAGAGGCTATTCTAACCTGTTCGGAAAATTCGAAAACATATGAATTCCTATTAAAATTTTTTTAAGCTTAATGTTTATAAAATAAGCTTATGTATAAAATTTAGGAACTGGGCAAATGTCCTTTCTAAAAACAATCTTTTCTAAAACAATCCTTTCTAATGTCAATCAGATGCCCTTCCTAGGTCTCTGAGATTTATTGGAGCTTGAAATCAAGAACTATTAACTCTTTACAAAAAATATATCATTCAAAGCTATTTTTTAAAAAAAAATAACGGTATATACATACATAGTGATTTTTTTAGTGTCTCACTACTTTCGTTTTTTACACCTACATTTTGAGGAAAAACAATTTTGTAATCTAAAAATTACGAAATTCAGATAATTCTTATAAGATAACTCTTCTCTAAGATAATAGATGGCGTACAAAACTTAGCATAAGTGTATTCATTATCTTAAATACAATAACTAAAGCCCGAGTAATTAGCCCCTTCATAATCTTATGCAATAATTAGAACCCGAGTGCTAAGTCAATACGTATATTACGATTAAGGAATGTGGAGTTTAGTCTGAATAACTTGGTGAATGCTACACACTTCCTAAAGTAGTGAAAAAGGAATAAAAAGAAAAAACTATCTCCGATCCAATTATCTAAACACTGTCGCCCTCTACTCAATTATAGATTTAATTTATTAAAAGGATCTTTTCAATCTGGATATCATTTCATATTTTGTATTTTTAATTATAAGTACAAACTGCTTTTCAGTATGCCATGCCACTGGTTTTTTATGTAAAACTTATCGAAATACATTGTAACATGGGTCCTGTGTCATAACACTTATCACTCATCAAATCATAATAATTTTTTTGAAAAGTTTATGTTTTTACCAATCAAATTTCATTGATTTGTTGGTAAATATGGTTTTAGTACTACAAAAACTGATCAAAAGAATTATTATTTGACTAGAATAGAGGAACTGGTCCAATAAGGCCCTGGGTCTTATAGCGAGGAGCTTTACTAATTATAACTTTATTGAGCAATTTTCAAATATGGTTATGAGTGCAATAAAAACTTATCAAAAAAAAATTATTATAATTAAAATAATTAATTATAGTGATAACAGATAAGTGGTTGGTGCATTACTGCCTTTATTTCTTAAATAGATGCATGCTTTAAGATATGTGTTTCATGTTATAACTGACCTTACATACAATAAATATATGTTTTCTAAATTTTGAATATGAATTTTGAATATTGATAACCATTTCCTTTGTTTTAAAATTTAAAATTTTCTAACCAAATTTGAAAAATTTATTTGTTTTCCCTTTAATTTTCCATTTCAATTCTCCATTTGTTTTTCTTTTTTTCAAACAAAACCTTGTTTTTCCTTTCAAAATATATATATACAAAATAAATATATATATGTTTTTTTTTTGGTATTTAATAAAGGTGTGGAATTTTTTTAATACTCTATTTTTTATTGTATTTAAATATGAACTTAACTAAACAGTGAATAGTGTATAATTTTGTACTACAAATTGATAACTATGTAAATAAATAATAGTTAAGCTAATTGGTATGGTGTGGTATATTATCTTAGGTATTTTGTATATAATTAATAGTTATTTACAAAATTTCATAAAAAAGTTATTATTTTTATTTTTTTTTTGAAATAAACTTTTTGGAAAGTGTTGTTTTTAATTTAATAAATAACCACGTTTTGAAATTAATTGCTTTAAAACACACAAAAAATAATTTTTTACATTAATAGTTGATTTTAGTTGGTAAATAAATTAAAATATTGTAATATCTAACATTTAATATGTATGTGTAGAACAATGTCAATATTAATAAACATTTCAATGTTTTTTTTATTAATTAAAAGTAAGGGAAATTTAAGGATGGGGGAAAAAATTTGTTAAAAATAATATCTTTAATATTAAAGTATATTGTATTAAAAGGGTTTGTAAGAGTTGTAATAAAAATTAAATAACGATCGAAATTAAATAATTTAATATTAAATTACTAATTTTTTTAACTTGGCATTGAAATTGTATTTAAACTTTTCTATTTCACATATCTTTGTGGTTAAAAAGCAATCCTTCATCCCTTGTAACAATCAGCCTTATAATTTATTTTAATTAACATTAAAACTAACAATATACTTCTTATGTTAATATCCATAATTTATCCTAGTATTAAAACTATTACTTTTACTACTTTTAAATTAGTTTTGGTAAAAATTGGTGGGGATATTAAAAAACCGAATCGATTTTTTATTTTTTTTTAAATAAAAACTTAAACTAACTTAGTCTAACTTAGTCTATATAGATAGATACATTGTATAGACGTATTTCATGGATTACATTCTATGACCTTACATGTAGTCCGTCTGTTATAGGAATATAACAATGGGACATGTATCTATTTTTGTCTAAAAAGATGAAATGCTCAGGTTTAGCTATAAAGCCGCTAAGTCAAGTATTTTCAATTTACTCCTTATATTGTGGTAAAATATATGTGATATCAAACCATTTTGAGTGTTTTGAACTTTATCCTGAATGATTTCTAATAAATTTTATTATAAAATTGTCTATTCTTTGGACAAGTATTTATTAGAGTAAAATTGCTTGTAGTCCGACTCGGGCTTCCTGTTTATATTAACACAAGCTCTTTTACACTTTCTTTCAATTGATCTTAATGTTTCCATTAGACTTGCGCTAAAATACTTAAAATACATTTTTAATTATTAGTAATGTTTATTATTTTCTTTATATTTAGTCACCATGGAGATTTGTAAAGAAAAATTGCTTTTAGAATAACTTTTCATCATAAATTTAAATTTGCACTACTTTGTTTAAAAATATGGGTGTTAAATCGCTATGTCATGCCTCCGTTTTTTTTTTATAAACTTTTATAAAACCAAAATTTCTAACATACTTATAGGAGCTAAAAAATATTTTGAAAAATTATATTCCAATAAAACTATTAATTTAATTAACAATAAATTTTTATACCTTTCAATTTATATGTCAAACTGCATGTCAATGTCTGTCAATAACCGTTAATCAATCAAATAATATATAATTGAATTGGGTTTAAAATAACATGATGTACATAGTATAAGTAAACGTTAATACCCTTTGAAATTACTTAATAATTAATTTAAATTTTTAATCAATATATATTGTTTTGCAAAAGTATGAGATATACTTAATTATCAATAAAACAATCACTTAGAATATCAAGGTTAATAAAATATTATATTTGTTTTCTTGTTTCATTAAATTTTAAAATAACAATATAAACCTTATATTTATCATATTATATGATATATATATATTATATATATATATATATATATATCTAAATAATATATAAATTATAATAAAGCGATTTTCAAAGTTTAAATTTAATTGGTTTAATTTTCTTTTTGTTCAAAAAAATAAATTTTAAAGCATCTGCTGGCACATTTTAAAGAGGGGAAGTTAGGAGGAGAGGGGATTTTTTTATGGAAACAGTTTAAATAACTTTGTTTGAAAGTGTATATACCGATATACATATTAAATCTTCTACATAAAAAAAGTTTTCGAATTTGATTGCTTCTAGTTAAAAGTTACCAAAAGAAAATAAAACTGCGTTGAAAGAATGAAAAATGTTGCAAAGTAGAATTGAACTTTTAAATTTATGTTTGTAGGCATAAATATGAATAACAAAATAATTTAAATTTTTATATAAATTTATTTTTTTATATTCTATTTATCGTTGCTTTGGTTTTTGTTTTTAAAAATTATTTTATGATTTCTTTTGTTACTAGAACTTTCGCTTTATTTTTTTCATACATTAAAAATCAAAACAATTTGTTTAAGTAAGTGCGCCTGAAGATATGCAATTTTGTAAAAATTTTATATTTTAATATTTTATTGGGGTTCGTGCTATTTATAAATTTCCGAAGTAGTTCTATAATGCCCCACCTTCAATACTCCTTCACTGATATGATAAAAGTGGAGAAGTAAAAAGACGATTTATTATATAGCAGAAATAATTGGCCCGTCATTTGAAACTTCTTTGAAAATTCTTAGTAATACATTATTATAAATTAATAATTTAATTTAAGATGGATTAAAAAATGATAAAATATGTTTTTGCTTTATTTTTTTTGGTATAAAATATTTTACTTATCATTATTTCTTTAATTTTTATTTACAAAAAAAAAAAATTTCCATAAATAAGACAAAAGATAATTTTTTAATACAAAGATTATGAAAGTTGTCAGAGCGTAACAATATAATAAAATTATATGACATTTATATGACATATTTACAATATATATATATATTTTATAAGAATATCTCAACTTCCGATATATAATTTCAATATCACTTATTTATAATCTATACAATTATATTCAATTTTGATATGCTTTTTATGAAAAAATATTATAATATTTTGGTTTTTTTGTTTCTATTATTCTGGAAATTTTTTTATTTTAATAATAGAAATCCATTAGTTCAATTTTAGATTTCAAAATTTCATCAAAAGACAATGATATTTTCCCTTAAGAAATGAAAAATTGATTTTTAGATATAAAACAGTCCCAATAGATGATAATCACGCAGTAAAAAATATGAAATTTCATTTTATGCTTGTAGTTTTAAGATAATATGCGTATTAAGTTAAAGTAGTATGTGTGCGTAGATACGCAATAAAAATAAATCAGTGAAATTTGTTTTTAAAACTTGGTAGTTTCTTGGTTAGTTTAAATTGTTAGACTAGTTGTAATTACTGTTATTCCAGGTAGTAAGGACATTTGCATCATTTTGATACCAGTTCCGTGATCACAAAGACCAATTTTATAGGCTATTTTAGTTTAACTTTGGTTTCATTTGGAAGTGTACCGAAACCATACCATTTTTGCAGGTTGTTTAGCTGCTGTACTGTTAATACATAGGTCTATATACTATTACTTAGATATGTCATATTGCATAGGCTATTAAATTAATAGCTACTAAGGTTAATTTTTCTGACTTTAGCTAACCCTGTACATTTAAAAGTGTAATAAATAATAATTTCTTTCTTATTCTGTTCGCCACAGCTGCGACATGATTGATTACATGAGATATCTAGTTTAGCCGCAATTTCTTCAATTATTCAATAATGCGCGAATTACTCTACTATTCTAGCTAAATATATCCCAACAAGTCTTCCAAGTTAATACAATTTATCAACATATTTTTTTCCATCTTTTTAATGTCTTGGGCACAATGAGCGTAGTCATGACGCAGCATCAAAATTATTATATGTCAAAAAATATAGTTATCAAATTTTACTAAGAAATATAAATGGCTGACAAAATGTAAAAAATTAGCTGTCAGAGTAGGATAGTATTTAAAAGTTAAGTAACTTTTGCATCAAGGCGGTGTTGGCTGCGCTCGTTATGCTTCGAAGGTAATTTTGAAGAAGTTTCACAGAATGCTTACTGTGTCGCCATACATGATTGTGTTTTATTTTTGCATTATTCCGCTCACGATGCGGTATATGTATGGACCATCGTTCATTATTTACGCTATATATATATTTTATATGCTCTACATTTGTTTACTTACATTATAATTAATATATAATATAAAACTGAATTGTAACACTAAGTTAATTTACATTAATCAGATAAATGTAGTTCTTTTTCCTCGTTAAGAATAAAAGGGTGTCAAAATATTTTTTTACATAATAATTTGACACCAAATATAATTTTATTTATCCAGGTGTGTAGAATTATTTATTCATTGACATATTTTTCATTTGCGAAAGTGTATCCTTTCTTTTGTAACTTTGTACGAATATCTAAAATGACAAAAAATATTTTGTATTTAAAATGTAAAATATTTAAAAAAAAAAAAACATTTAACAAAATGTTAAACCTTTTTTGAGTTTGAAATAATAAACAGCCTTCAGAAAGACTTTGTTTTTTAATGACATTTTATGACAAGTGAATTTTATTTGACTTTAGCTTCCAAGGGTTTTGAGGTTTATACGAACACCTAAACTAAAAAGTCTAAATTTTTTTTAAAATTAATTGGCGCTTTTTCCCTAAACAGAGTCAAACTTAGTAAAAATTGGGCCTATGTTCCATTTGATTTCTAATTTAATATTCCTAAAATCAAAATTTAAATGAATAATATACACATAAAGTTGTGATAAGTTTTAAAATGTTTACTTTAAACCTATAATTTATATTCGTATTATATAATTTTCATTTAATACAATAAAGTTATGCGCTATTTGTTTGTGTATTTCAAATTTTCCCAAAGTGACTGTATATATTATATATTTAAAAAAATATTTAAAAAACAGTCTTTGCAATAAAAGTATTTTTAAAAATACATTTTTGTAACTTATATTTTGCGTAGGATAACTTCTGTAACTTTAAAGTAATTCCGCTGTACATTTTTTGACAACAAATCTTTTAACAAATTATTATATTAAAAATAACAATATTTTTTCCTTAGATTCAGTCAATTGTTCAGTCAATTTTGTTTTTTTTTTTTACATGATTTTTAGTATAATAAAAATTTGTAACACTTAGGAAAATTAAATTAAATTTAAAGATACAATATACGTTTATATAATCTTTTTATTATTGAATACCGGGTATAAAAATACGTAAATTCATACATAATATTAGATTTACCAAATTTGATCTCGGATGATTTTGATTCCGTACAATTTTTTTATAAAAAGTACTGTGTATTTATTTAAAATGAACACGTTTTATAGCACATCACCATTAAATTATAAAATAAAATTTTATTTCTATAGGTATAATTTATTATTATCAGTATTTTTTAAAAAATTTAAAAGTTTGTATTGAATATATACAAAATGTCAAAATTTGACATGTGTCAATTTTTTAGTTTTTTTTTTTAAATATTGGATATCCTTATTTACAAAATATTATTTAAATTTAAAAGGTCAAATTATTAATAAAAATGCAAATTTTAATGAATTTTTCAATGAAAAAATACCTAAATTTAGATTGGTAGTCGTTTTCAAAATAAAAATTAGTATTAAATTTTAAAAAAAGCAGAAGTACTTATAGGGTATTCGACATTTTTTTTTCATTGAGAGAGAAAAAAACTTAAAAAATATTCAAGAAGCTCTTGATTGAAGCCCAAAACTAATGTGCATCTCAATTTTTTCAAACAAAAACTATATAGGGTGTTTTCTAATTAAGTGCACTGCTATATTTAACTGCATAGGTACTTCTGAGTAGGTTTTTTTTTTGTACGGAAGCTAAGCTGGGTGTCTCCTAGTTTCCAAGATATGGGGGCTTAAATGAAATTTCAATTTTTTTTTTAGTTTTTATAATTTAACCCTTAATTCTGTTTCTAGACTACTTATAAAAATTGTATAAAATGTGATCGAAAGCTTAAGAAATCCTCTTTTAAAGAAGCACCCAATTTTCTATATTTTATAGTTTCAAAACTGCGAACTTCTACATTTAAAAAATTTTTAAATTTATGGACTATGAAAAAGTTTCAAAATTTTATAACACAAAATTTATTTACTCACTTAATTAGGAAACTATCTGTATATACAAAAGTGATACAATATTGCACTATTTAGTGTGAACTGAACTAATGAATTATTTTGTTTAGATTAATTTTAGGATCCAGGAAGCTTGAAAAGAAACAAATTCGTTTTTCAAAAAGCTGCACCGCAAAAGGTTCCTTACCCTTGAACCTTGTTATTAAACCCAACTCTATACTGTCCTTTGACGATGAATAATCGTATATAACAAAGGGTACATTCCAAGTATATACTAAATTTAGAATTACGTTTATAGGGTAATGAATGACTCAAGTATATGGATCGGTTCAGAATCTAAAAGTCAATCGATTTACCTTTGTTTGTTCGCACGATAACTCAAAGACTTAAGGAGATAGGATTCAGAAATTTTTACAAATTTATTTTTATACAAGAGCCGTCTTGGCTATTTAAATCCAGTCCAATTTCTTCATCGACTTCGAGGATCTACCGTACTACTTCTTTTTTAATATGAGTTTATAAATTTATCTAATAAATTAATATCTAATGAAGCTCAGTATCTAAAATTTTAAGTTTAGTAGTTAAGTTTATTGGTTAACGTTTGCACAAAATATTCAATTGCTGAACAGCAAAAGGTTGAAACAGCTGGTGAAAATCAAACTTCAATCTAATAAATAAAAATTTTACTTTTTTAAAAAAGAAATTCAAATTAAAATATTTGCATTTTTATTTAATAAAAAAAAGGTTTCTGTTAATGGTAATTTCTTCACTTGCAAATGGAAAATATTGAAATGAAAATCTGAAATTAATTAAATCGTAGGATGTAAATAGTATGTAAATACGAATTTACAATTTTATTAAAAATATAGGAGTAGGATTTGACAGGATTATCATTTGTTTTGTTAATTAAAATATTAAAATTATTATTCATTTAAAGAAAATAAACTTTAGTTTTATTCTGACTTTATTATTTAAAATTTTTCTAAAACTTTGTAAAATTTGTTATAAACATAAAATGTAAGTTAAAGATCGGTTTTTCTTTCTAAATTTATCTTACTTCCTTCTTTTGAACACCATGTGATTTTTAAATGATATTTTGAAAATTATTACACCGAATTTGATTTTCATTCAACTGTCAAATACAATTTTTAGGAAATACTTTAATTTGAATGCAGCTGTTTTGTTTGTCAAATATTCTATTCATTTCATGTTGTACAATATAAGTGAATTTCAATTTAAAATGAAAATTTGAAAATTTTTTTTGGGAATTCCGTTAACCCTTTGTGGCACAACAACTTCTTGAAAATATTTAGTTACTGGGCTCTAAATTAGAAACGTTCTGACCAATTGACAACAAATTATATTTGTGCACGTGTTGCTGTTTGACAATGGAATTGACTCTTTTAACAGACCCATATTAGCACGACGACAGAAAAATTGTTTTAAAAAAATTACTTTAATACATTCTAGAAATAACATTTACACCATATGTGATTTTTTGTGTTTATTTTTTTCAATAACACCAATTATTACATCAATTATAAATCCATAGAGAGGAGTAGCTACGCGGACCGAGTATTAGTTAGTTGTTTATATTTTTAAATAAATTTTAAATTTTGACTGTTATAATTGTTTTTTAAGGAAAATAAATTTCAATTTTTCAAACAAGAAAGAGAAAGGGATCTAAGTAAATTCTAATAATTTAAAAAGCTCTTCAAATTTGTTTCTTTGATTTCATTCAATAACCTTAATAACCCTTATCATCCAAATGAAAATGTAAAATTTTCTCAAACAAAACAAAAATTCCATCCATTTTAATGGTAATTTTCTTTTGGGAAAAGTTTTTTTTTTTTTTTTTGGCTTTTTTTCTGGCCTATGTAAACGCAACAATTTTTAATTAAAACTTTAAAGAAATTTGTGAAAAATTACTTGTTGCAAGAATTTTGGATCAGAAAATTATTGCTGGATGTTTACAAAACTCCATCTGTCCATTTGTAGAGATAAACAAATGAGTTTTATGAAACGGACTATTTTTTAAAATACAAGGCCACTTTGAATGCTCCGTTTAATACAAGGGTTTCTAGTTCCTACCACCGAATATTACTATCATATTAATTTGAATAATATTCAAACTCCTTGTGATACTGGTGACTAAGTATCTACTATGTACTGTATAGCATTGTAATATAAATATATAGTTTTATTACCCAAATCTATTTTGTGTTAGCTTCTTGAGGAGGATTCCCGACTTCACCAAATTCTTTTGTTATTTTTCTTCTATATTTTAATTTTCCAATTTTGCCGGTTCACTTGAGGATAGTGATGCAGGACTTTATTTGACGATCAAGTTGTTGAGGGTCGAATTTAGCTATATTTTCTTTTTGATAACTATTTATTTTCTATGGCTCGAAACCAGAATTTCCTACACTTAATGCGTAAACTTCAGTTTAGAAAAACTTTCAATTTCTGGATTTGTTTTTTTTCTGACATCAACTATGATTTGCTGCTTAATTTTACGAATGCTTCGAAAATCCTTGTTTTGCTCTGTTAATTAAGAATGAATGCTGCATTATCCACAGTCTTGCAATTATCTATTGGCTTGGCTATTTTAGGCAATTTCTTAATGAAATTAATACTTTTAGAAAAAATAAAAACCCTTTTTCACTTTTGAATATACTTTCATCTTCAACTAGTCATATTGTCTTAGTCCTCAAATCAAAGGTTGAACTCAAGGTTATTTAAACACTAAGTAATGCTTATACTGACATTCCTCAACATCAGTTACATAAATTTAAATTATAAATTGTTTTTATTTTAATGATTCTCAAGAATTTATAATTCTTTTATGTGAACATGATTAGCTCCTGAACGGAGTTTCCATTTTTTTATTATCTTGTCCTTTTCTCAAGGGAATTGGTCAATTTTTTTGCTGCCATTACCTAGAAGAACAAAATTTAAAAAAAAAAGTTTTAAAACAAAACTTTTAAAAAAAACAAAAAAATTAAAGAGGACGAAATAATTTTTCTTTAAGGATATTACAAAGATATTTTTTTTCGGGTTGAATCTGTCCGACATTTTCTCCCATTTGGGATTTTAAAAAAAAATATTTTTCCAGTGATTTGTTCATTTAGTTGGCATGTCTTATTTCCACCTAAATGGAAGTTCCTTTTTGTCAAATTCTTTAAGAACTTTAGGGTATTTTAAAGTTTTTTAAAAAAAAAATATTAAATTTAAATTCCTTGAAACTATCCAATTTAATAATGTTTTTTTTGAAAAATTATTTCAATAGAAAAAGGTTTTTATTTTTGAAAAATGATTTTTAATAAAAACTTTTAAAACTATTTAACAGAAAGCAAGTGATGAAAAGAACCAAAGATTTTGAAAAAAACACATTCACAAAATTATATAGTATTTCATAATAATATAATTTAGTTATTTCATCAATTCATTATTAATTATGAATAATAGTGAAATTAATACTTAGAATATAATCCCAATATACTCAAGAAAACCTGTTAACGAGTATCGAAATATAATGTTGGAGCTTCAATGGTAACGTTCAATTTTGGAAATATATACACTGGTGACTAAGTTACTGATATATAAAAACAGTTTTAATTTTTAATTTATAATTCCTAATAGCTTTCCTCGTCACTGGGTTCCACAATTTTTAATAAACAATCTTATGATAATTCTTGAGGATCTAACAAATCCTCCCGGCTAATTTTAGTACTGTATGGCAACTCTATACGTTCAATCGATATGTTTTTGAAAAGCCTATAAAAGCAGCTATTTTTTAAAACAATTTAAATTTAGTGCTTTTTCCAATTTTGAGGGGCTGTAGTTCCATAAGGGGTGGGGTACAGAAAGAACTTCTTAAATGCAATTATTTTTTTTTTTAAATACTTACCCCTGATTTCTTTTCTCTATTTCAAACGGTGTTAAAGTTTTTGTAAACATACGGACGGACCAAGAGAGTGAAACTAATGAGCATAATTTTTAAAATTTTTTTTGAAAATGCTAAAAATTGATGATCGTTTATGTGGGATATTAAAAAAAAATTTTTTTTTTTATAGTCCATAATGCCTTCATTAAACTCAAGTTTGTTTGATTTGAAGAAAATTGGACATATAAGGTTTTATTTATAAAAATTATAAAGAAGTTGATTAAACGTAAATAAAATTTTTATTTGGAAAGAAGGTTCTATTAGATAAATGGGTTACAAATGTGTCATCCAATCATTTAACAAACTAAAATAAAATTGAACCATGCCGATCTAGTAGATTTTTTTCTAAGGTTATAATTTTAACATTAAAAAGGCCCTTTATAAAAAGGCCCTTTATAAGTTGACTTTAACTTCTTTTTGACGACCATGAATCCAGGTCGTTCTCCATGGAAATTTAGAAATTTTTTATAACCCCTTAACATTAAAGTTGGTAATATAGGCTTAGCATCAGCATACAAATCTCCGATTCCCCATCCCTCATAATTCAACCTTCCCAAATAACTAAACTGTACATTTGTATTAAAGGAAATGTTTGCTCCAAAAAGGGTGTGGTTTTGGCATGTTAAAGATGCAAAACTTTCTATTCCTTCGTAAAAAAAACGGAGATTATGTGTTTAGTTCACTCTGCTCATTCGTTTCATATTCTCATTTCTTTCTATGGTTGTCGGTTTTACAAATCTTTTTTAAATTGTCATGTATGTGGTTATCAATTTATTGAACTCCTGCAACGCAAGCACACATTACTAGTTTGAAATTTCTTCAAGTTAATTTTATTTTATCTATAAAACGAAGATATTCTGAATATTATATTATGTTTTTGTTTCAAATTGGATTAAATATTAAAAAAACCTAGGTATTTGTGGTTTAAAACAAAAATATGTCTACAATATAAATGGGATTTGTAAGGTTCTGGGCCATGTAATAATATTTTTTTTTTATATTTAATTCCATAAAAATCATTATACCAATTTTTAGGAGCACATCACTTTTGTTATGGATTTAAAGAGTATGAATTCAATATAAATTGAATTTGTATTGAATGGAAATATTTTATTAATAGATTTTTTATATATTTCCCTAAAAGAGGAATTAACCTTATTTTTTAATTTGGGAAATTACTGCCCTCTTGTAAGTTGAAACTTCTACTAAAAATAGTCATCTTCCTCTTGAATAGTGTGGTAAGCAGTCAACACGCAGATTGACAAATGCGGAAGAGTACATTATTTTTATGAAGAGTAGTATTTTTTTTTTTAAATTTAGTTATTTTAAATTATTTTTTTTAAAATGGTTTTTTAAAACTTTTCAAACACTGCCACTTTTATAAAATATTACTTTTATAAATACAGTAACTTCAAATTCTTTTGAACTTTTGATTTTGAATTTCAAACGTATGGCATTTCAAATGTCAATCGAATTTCAAATGCCATAACTAAATAGATAAAGATAAGAGAATCTTGTCAAATGACAACTCTGAAACATATGAACTCTTTATGACTACTCATTACTATCGTATGTGCTTCCCAATTCTTATGATTTGCAAAACTTTAAAATATCAGGTTTCTTCTAAGTTCCTATTTGATACTCCTCTTTAATCAGCTTATTCTAAGTTACTCTTAGTCCTCTTTAATCAGCTTACTCTTCTTCCGAACTCTACTCTTTATAAAAATAATGTACTCTTCCGCATTTGTCAATCTGCGTGTTGACTGCTTACCACACTATTCAAGAGGAAGATGACTATTTTTAGTAGAAGTTTCAACTTACAAGAGGGCAGTAATTTCCCAAATTAAAAAATAAGGTTAATTCCTCTTTTAGGGAAATATATAAAAAGAACATTAGTAGTAGAATGGGGCATGTTAAATTCAAATTTCCCTTCAGAAGATTAAATTAATTGCAGCTAATATAAAAAATATCTAAATTTTATGTAATGAATAAACTATACCTTATCAAAATGTCATTTATTTTAAGAAATTCTTAAAAATCCTTGAATATTAAAAAAAATTCGAAGGGTCTTAAATAACCTTGAAACCTTAAAATAGATTCCATAATGCGAACACCAAATTTGATTCACATAATATATGGTAACATCATAAGATAAGCTTAGGTTTTAAATGAAAAAGTATCTTCCTCTCCTATTTCAAAGATCGACTTTTTTTTTCAAATCCACTCCAATCTTCCTAATTTTCATGTTTTACAAATCATACATCTGCACAACCTTAATTCACATTTCATTGACTGTTGTTTTACAATTTACTTTTGATGGTTCATTTTGTATTTGTCAATTCTCAAGTTGCCCATTAAAATAATGTTGTACGATAAGTGAAAAAAAGATTTTTGAATTGTTCACGTGTTCAAATTATCGTTATTTAACTGTTGGTAAAACTTTTCAAATAATTTCATTTAAAATAAATAAAAAACAAAAACCAATGAAATAAATTTCATTCATAAAAACTTTATTAACAAATATGACAGTAAAGACAAAAAATCAAAACTTTTATTTTAAAGAGATGGGTTTTTTCAGAAGAATTCTACGACTGTTAAAAAATATAGGAGGATATTTGCTTGTTTCTTATTGGAGTTCCTCCTAGTCAGAGTGAGCTCTTTTGATCATATCTAACAAAGTGAGACTCGGACATATAGAACTGCCAGACACAATTGAATTAACCACATACTTAATATATTTCAATATTCTAATCAGTAATTTCGATATTGAGTTGGTGATTTAGTATTTGACTTTGAGCGGGTGATTCCAAATATAACTATGATTATTAACGGGATATCCTCAATAAAAATTTTTTTGTAATATGTCTAGGTATCTGCATCTTTAATGTACCAGGTTAGTGCTATTATTGTTATCTTAATGTAGATTTTACACTCGAATTGAAAATTGTTGGTTTGGTTCGTCTTGATATTTGCGAACTGTTCCATATAGTGCGAAGTTTACCGAAAGTTTTCCTTTCTCTTTTTTCGATTTGGTTTTTTACATCTTCTTTGGTGCCACATGTAGGAGAGATGATTGTTGCTAGATAACAGAAACTATTTATACATTCTAATCAATTCAATTTGATTCGATTGTCATTTGAAAGATGTGCATACATAACTTTAGTTTACTTATATTAATCTTTAGACCAATTTCCCTGGCTCTTTGCTGTCAGGTGGTTTAATTTAGATTGAGCATCTTCTTGATTATTGGACAGATGGCATATGTCGTCTGCGAAATCTAGTTAATTTAGAGATTTGTCATCCGACCATTAGATGCCTTTCTTTGAATGGTGCTGGTTTCCGTCTGGATGCCGTCTAACACGATTTTTGAAGTAGTCTTCAAATAAGAATTTATAAAATTTTGTTTTATAAATAAGTTTTAAAAGATATCCTACAAGTATACTATAGCACGTGGCATTTAAATTTACATCGTAGTCTTTTTTAAAAAAAAATATTTTAACCGTCAAAATGGTTTGTTGGAAAATATTTTGTTTCCTGTTGATAAAAACTTTTAGAAGCAAAGTTTGTAAAGAATAAATGTTTATTTCTTCAGAAATATAGAAGTCCTACTTTATGATTTCACTTATAATTAAGAAAAAATTTATATTTTTAGAAATTTAAAATAATAAATTTTTTCAACAGTTTTAAAAACGAGTTATTTAAAAAAATTTTTTCAGTATACATTTTTCAGCAAAATTGAGTGCATTCGAAAATTCGTGAATAGTTTACTTTAGTTATATATCGTGTTACGTCTGTGGCTAATGTTTCTTTCTTAAAGCCAAGCGTTATACGAAGTGCAGTTTAAACTATTTAATTTTTATTTATACAATACGACATTTTTCCAATTATTTACATTATTACATTGAACATTCTGAACATGTTAACCAAATACATAAATTACCCTTTCATTCAACTAGGCATGGCCAAAATTAAATGAAAGCCATGACAGACAATGGATTATAAAGTCAAATAGAATAATAGTACAATAATAAAATTAACGAAGTCATTTAATCATAAAATCTAATGATCCTGCGTGTTGCTTGAGGGTGTTTTAGCGTTCTGCGATCAAGTTTTCGTCGCGTATCTATCCGAAACCGCCGAACGGTCCAAGAAAGCTTGGTCGATCAACATATTTAGATATTATTTTTGTTTTATCCGAAATTCTGAATTAGGAGGGATTGTAGAATTTGATTCAGAATCTTTATTTTATGATTGGATTTTATAATTGGTTACAAAATGGCATGAGACTTCTGATATGTCACATAGGAATCGTAAGTTGTGAATCGAAATTCTAAATAAGTGATTGGATCACCTTAGCCGCTCTTAACTAGTTATTGTGAACAATAATTTAAAGTTTAAATTTTAAGCTTATACTGACAACAGATAGATAAAACTTGTACACAAAATCTGTTATTTTAATTTAACTTGTTATTTTTAAGAACCTCATATTGTTGTTTACAAATTATTCTAAAGTATTTTGCATAGAATTAAAAAGTAACCATGTGGAAAATTATTTTGTTCATTCATATTTTTGTTTTGGTGCCATAACTTGTAGGTACCAAAAAATAATATTCGGTATTAGCCCTTTCCATTTTCTTTTTATAATATTTTGTTATCGACAACTTGGCAATGAATTATTTAACGAACATTTATTACAAAAAAAAAATTTTTCAATGAATAGAGAATAAATTTTAAAGAATATTGAAATTTTTCGAATAATTTATTTAAAATCTTGAATTTTTAATTAGAAAAATATTGAAATTTTGTTAAATTCAAAGAAATAACAAAATAAATTTGTTGCAAAAATTAATAAATTCTATGAAAGTAATTGAAAATTTAAAATGATTGTGGGTAATGAAGTGTTATAAATAAAAATTTCCAACTCTTTTATATTCATAAACAATGATATCAAATTTAAACCATATAAATAGGCACGTGTAATGGCGAAAAATAGAATTAAATTTAATAGTTTTGCGATTTAACAGAATTTCCCATTCAATTACAATGTTTTGGTTATTTTTATCAAATTCTGAAATACTTTCAAGTAATACTTATTAAAAATATTTATAAAAATATAAAAATAATATTTTTATAAATATAAAAGTCTTTAAAAAAAGAAGGGTCTGCACACATTTGTAATTTTAATTGGGTATTTTATTAGTTATAGAATTTTTTTCTGAATAATTTAAGGTTATATTCAAAAGTTAATAACATTTTTTCAATTTAATTTCAATATGTGCTTGAAATTTTTTTTTTTGTAAAATAAAATTTCTAGTTAATAATTTTGTTTTAAATTCTAAAAATAGGATTTAAAAATTCAGTTTTTAGCACATTTTGTAAAAAAAAAAATCTTTTTTTCAAAAGATTTTGTAAGAATGTGCCTATAAAGTTTCATTCTGTACATTCGTATGTTTAGAAAAACTTTTACATCGTTTGAAATAGAGAAAAGAAATTTAAGCCACGGATAGTTATTGCAAAAAAACATAATTTCATAGAAAAACTTTTCTCTGCAGCACCACCCGTGAGGGAGCTACTAAAATTTAACATTATGCAAAACTCAACTTTTGCAAAATTTTTGGCCCCATATATCTTCTAAATGGATTAAGCTAGAGCCTTGAAATTTTGAAAGAATTGAGGCCCTCAAATTAGTAGGAGTCGGTAAACAAAAATTATTATGCCACGCCCCTGTTAAGAAGCTATAAGGGCTCGAAAATTAAAATTTTGCTATTTTTAAACACCTGTAACTTGAATACCAATTTTTTTTTTTACTAATATACAAAATTTTAAGGTCCAACATTATATTTAAACATATGTGTAAGGTTTTTCTTAAATTTAAAAGCGGTTCTTTAAATCGAAGAATCTGTCTCCCAGTTTTAACCATTTTTGCTAAGATAGTAAAATTCTAAGTAAAATTCCAATTTTTTTTTCACAATTTAATTCCTAGATCCTAAAAAAATGGGTGGAAAGATGTGAGGTTAGATCCTTGAGAAATTTGGCAACCTTTCCCATTTTGGAGCTATTAAGACTTAAAAATCAAAAATTTACTTTTTTTATAAGTAAGCAGTAACTTAGTCAACAAATTATATATTTCGTTAATATTGAATATATATATTTAAACGTTAACATTGAAGTTCCAACATTATATTTCCGTAAAATACTCAGTATGAAACACTACATAATTTTGAAAATGTGCTCTTTAAAACCCCTTGGTTTTTCCATCACTTGTTTTAAATAATAAATAATAAACAATAAAAAATAAAAATATTTATATTTTTAATCCTAAAAGTACTTTCAAAATATACAAAATATCTAACAAGTCGATTGTAAAAAGAACATTATTAATAATTTAATTGTCTAATAAAGTGGCAGGTTAAAAAATAATTTACAGTTTTTCATCTAAATTTAATTCTTGATTAAAAATATACAAAAGGTACTTCTAGTATTATACTTGAGTATTTTTAATACTTTGTCAATTATGCTCTCATTATATAGAATGACATTTTGATTATATTCATCTGCCAAAATAATAAGAGGTTCTCAAAGTGTATTCAAAATAACTATTCACAAAAGTCATATTATGTACGAGTTCCTAAAGTTTTATTGTGATCATGTATTATATATTTTTAAATATTACTTACAGTTATATTTAAAAATCCTGAAATTAATAAACTTCGAAGTTGTAGTAAGGAATATTCTTATATTTCAATAATAATTTTGTGTTTTCTCACACCATTTAAAAAGTAAGTATTCTAAACAATTTCAAAATAAATTTGTCCAATACTGTAATTTTAAAATTTAAATAAAAACAAACCAATGAAAAACATTTCATAATTTTAAAAAGTCTACAAAAAAAATATAAAAAAGATTCATGGACTTTTCATAAGAAAATAAAAAAAAAAATATTTTTTTCATTGAATTTATGGAAAATATTGACTTTTTCAACCACAAGTCAGTTCTTTTACAACAAGATTTACATAATAAATTGTGTCAACAGTTTTTGTTGAAATTTTTTATTTGTATTGCTGTATACTGTATACATGGTCACGTGGCGTGTAAAATTTTTGCACCTGTCAACTACATAAATGCTTTCACCTTTAAAGAGAAAAAGCGACCTGTAAATAAAAAAAAAAACAACAAAGGCAAATAAAAAATGAAAATTTCAATTAAATATGAATTTCATTATTTTAAATAAAAGAAACTTTTGAGTTTCGAATTTGTAAAAACTTGGGCTATAAAAAAGAAAATAATAACAATATAAAATATATATATATATATTTGAAAAAATTGGATTAAAAGTTTAATAATAAAGTTATATATAGATTAATGTAAATAAAATATACTGAAAAGGTTAATGAATTATTATTTTTTTTTGGAATTTTAGGTTCGGAATAAGGCTACATGAAATCAAAATTAATTTCAAGTTTTTGACTTTATCCCTCCCACGGCATAAATTTAGTTATTTTTGAGTGAAGTTTCATTAAAATTAAATATTGACTTTAAAAAAGGATTTCTATAAAATTTGAATTGTTGATTAAAGTGACAGCTGTCAATTTAGTTTTAATTAAAGGAAAAGTTATAAATTGTTATACTCTTTGATTTATATATAAATCTTTCTAAGAAATGAATTTTATTGATGATTGCGTTAATTAATCTATAAAATCACAAAATCGTAATTCAATATTTAAAAAAATATTCAGATTTTTTCTTACATTACATTAAAATTATATTCTGACGTTTTACAAATTTTAAAATAATATCAAATTAAAATTTTATTAGTTAATAAGTTTTTAATAGATTTTAAATATTGTCAATCAAATTTTTTTAAATTGAAATTATAACGAGGAAGAGTGTAGTAGAGTAGACTGTGTCAACTCTGGGATACCCGTATGACCGTAACATATACATTATATCATCCGGTTAATTACTTTTGGCAAAATTTCAAACATTCAGCTTTATTAGGTGTAGAGTAATGCTCATATAAAAGAAGGAGTTGTATGGCAGCTACTCGAACCCTTTGCAGTAGACCAACCAAATTTTGCAGTAACTTTGGCCATTACACTAAACTATTTTTGGCAAAATTTCAGACACCCAGCTTCATTTGGTGTAGTGTAATCCTCATATAAAAAATGGAGTTGTATGGCAGCCACTCGAACCCTCAGCAGTAGACGAACTAAATTTTGCAGTAACTTTGGCCATTACACTAAACTATATTTTGCAAAATTTCAGACACCCAGCTTCATCAGGTGTAGTGTAAAGCTCATATAAAAGAAGGAGTTGTATGGCAGCTACTCGAACCCTCTGCAGTAGACCAACCAAATTTTGCAGTAACTTTGGCCATTATACTAAACTACTTTTGGCAAAATTTCAGACACGCAGCTTCCATAGGTATAGAGTAATGCTCATATAAAATTAGAAGTTGTATGGCAGGTACTCGAACCCGTGGACCAAAATGGCTGAATTTAAATCTCGATTCCGTTTTTTGCATAAAAACGAATTTGTGAAAATTTCATAATCCTAGCTCCTTTACTTTTTGAGTTATCGTGATGACGGACGGACGAACGGACATACATAGCTAAATCGATTTATTTTTCGATTCTGATCCGATCCATACACTTGAGTCTATATCTACCCCCCCTCCTTCTCTGCGTCACAAACGTAATGGCAAATTTATTATACCCTTGGACTATATAGTCATACGGGTATAAAAATAAAATTCTGCGGAAATAATGGAATATTTTTATTTTAATAATTTACAAAATTTTAATCTCAAAATTTGAGTAAATTGAAATGCGTTTTATTTTTAATTGACGCCTAAAGATATTCTCATTATTTTACGATTAAATGTATAATTTCGAAACATTGATAAATAAGTTTCAAAACCGTTCGGATAAAACAATTTTTTAAAATATTCTGTGCATTTAGCTGTGAGTGGGATTTAAATAACAAAAACCATTAATATTTTAAAATTATAATTAAACTGCATAATTCAGAAACCATTTTGAAAGATTTTTGTATAACTTTTTTGATAAATGTATATGTTTTATTTATATATTTATGATTAATATTACAAATCTCACATCATTTTGGTGTTTGTTATTTACACCAACGGTAAATTAAGATCATTATAGGTTCAAATAATTACGTTTTATATAAGCGGGACTTTATAAGAAACTTTTCAGTCAGTTTTCAGTAATATTTCAACAAATTTAAAAGTTTTGTGACTTTTTTTAAGAATTGCATATTTATAGGCGTACATTGCAATCCTACAAATATGTAAGCTGTCATTGATTGAAACTACTTTCACTACCTTTCAGAACTTAAAAATTAACTTAAGAAATTATAATTATTAAAAACAAAAAAAAAAAACAAAAAAAATTAAATCATACAGTTTCAATAGGAGGTAAAGTGTAAAAGAATCAAAATAAAGGTAAAAAAAAGCCTTAGTTATTCTTTAAAAAAAATAATCACGATTAAAATCGGTTGACATTGTAAATTTTGTACAATTGAAGCAATTTATTATTTTCATTTAATTATAAAGTTTTTTTATTCAATTACTATACAAAGAATTTGTTAAAAAAGAAAATTCTGGAATAATATAATATTATAAAAAATAAAGTAATTTTCATTAGTGTCGAATAATCTTTCTTTTTGTTTTTAGAAATGTCTTCTGCTGTGTCTATCGTCTAGACAAAATTTCAAAATGATTATAAAATATATATACAATGAAAAGTAAAATGTTTAGTGATGAAAAATTAAAAATAGAATTGGAAAATATTAAATGAAATAAAATAATATTCCAATTAAATATTATAACAATTTCTTATTGCTTCAATAAAATTTTAAATAACAATTATTACTAAAGTATTGTTATAAATAGATTTACATAACTTTTATTTACTGTCTTAGTATTAAGTTTTTTTTTCAGAAAATATGTCATAGAAAAATAGAAATAGAAAGGGAGAGAGAAAGAGAAGAAAAATATAAAAATGAAAAAATTATAGTAAATAGGAAAAGTTTTTATTAATTATCTTTTAAGCTGATTAACATTATATTTATATCACTATAGCAAACAATACACATTATTAAATAATTGTTGAATAAAATTAGATAGGAATATTTTTATTGAAAAATAATAGAAATAGAAAGAGAAAAGAATGATAATAATGATTCTGAAGCCGGATGAAAGAGACAAAATCCTGTTAAAATAAAAGGGTAGTAAAATATTGTAAAGAATTCCACAGAAAGTGTTAAAAGTTTGTTATAAACTTGTTATTATGAGTTTAATTAAAATTTTTTTAGTTATAATTTATAAAATATAAAAAATTAAGGCACTGATATTTCGGCGTCTATTTGCTTAGGTTTGGGTGGTCTACTAATGACGAGCATAAGTTGCAATGAGGCCTGTATATTTCAAGTACCAGTACAATTACTCATTACTTTGTCATGTTAACGGCTGGCTGGCACAGGGTTTGAGTGCCGACTTTTCATACGTAAGGTCCGGTTTCGAATCCTAGTGAAAGTGAAAAAACTTTTTAGGTTTTCGACTCGACTCAGTTACCATTCGCCATTGGGTATAAATTAATGGCTTAATCAATAATTAATAATTATATATCTTTAATAAAAAATACATTAATACAACAATGTAAACAAATACAAAATATAAACAAATAATTTAATTGAATAATATAACTCACAGATATAAAATACCATAAAACTCAAATACAAAATTATTACAATACGAGTATAAACAAAATAGAACTATACTGTATCTATTGAAAATCCAAGACATTTCTAAATGTTATAAGGCATAATACTATCTCATGTTTATATTGTATGTGGAATTCAATAAGACCAATTCTAATAACACGAATATAATATGACCTCCCGTTCCAACATGTACCTATGGTATAGACAATCTTATTAGCCTAACAGTTGAACAGTTAGAGCTTAAAACAAAAAGGACAGTATTACTTAGATTTCGATACTTCCAAAATTTAAGTGTAACTAAAAGGAATAACTAAAATAGTTATAATTTCCAGATAATAATTAAATTTTGAGTTTAATTACTTATGTAATTATTTTTTAATATTGAGTTTAAATAAATTCTAAGAAATACTTAAGTATCAAGAACTCAATTATTTTCCAAGTATTTAAGTAATTTGTAATTATTGTGTATTCATGGAGTCCAAAATCATAAAAATTACAATTCGAACCCATTTAATATTGAATCTTTAATTAACTCTATTATAAATTCTTATTATTTATTGCTATTTAAGCGATTTAACTGATACTTCTTTAACTAATCGATTGATAAGATATTTTTTAACTAAATTTTTGATGTTCGATTTCTATGTAGAGCTCTAAGTAATTATAGATCATAAAATATAAGCTTGTTGAAACTAATTGTGCGATGTGAAGCTTTGGGTATTTAAAACATTATAATGACTTACACAATATAATAAAAAATAAAAGTAATTATATTTTAAAAGGTGAATTATGCTCACTTTGCGTCTAGAAAAGCTACTACTTTTTGATTGAAAATAATTTAGCATGAATTAAAAGGTATCAACCTAATTATATTCTAATTTATGATATAAATTTTTAGTTTAAAAATGTATTAAAGCAAAATTTTTATCAATTTTATGTCTTATACTATTTTCCTTTTTAATTTATATTGTTTTTATTCATCCAATCCCTAAAATTATCTAGGGATCAGAAATTCTTTATTTTCAATTTCAAAGAAATAAAGGGAAAAAAAAAAAATATAATACATATATTATATTACCACCCTCTTATAAATTAAGGTCATACAGTTATAGTTATAGTTATAGCTATATATACGATATATTAAAATAATATATAATATATATATATATATATATATATGTATAATATAAATACATTATAACGAATCTAATTATGGATTCCAACATGGAAATTGTTAACAATAAGTATATAATACGAGTATAAGAAAAAAAATTAACTTAAATCATGAAGTTGTTTTCAGTCATTTATAAAAAAATATTAATAAAAGCAGCTCAACAGTTTGGTTTTTTTTTCCATTTTAAGCTGCTTACCAAAGATTTATTTCTATTTTCTTCTTTCTTTGCAATTTAATTTTGCTTGGTGTTATAAAGCTCTTTGTTAGAATAGTTTAACTATTTTTAATTTTGCTTATCAGATAATAGTTTCAAGAAAATATTTAACTAATAGAATTCCTCAGTTTACGCTCGTACATATATATCATTATTGTGTTGGATATACGGCATACAGAAGCCACGAATGTATCATATTAAGACGTGAGAATAAAAAGAACTGACTTTTTACGAAGTGATAGATATCGTTAGGTATGAAATATAATAAGTGATAGTAATTGTTTTGGCATTACAAATTGGAACCTTAGATTACTAACGCTGCGTAGAAATACAAAAAAGCGTGTTACGCTTTTCCTGTAATAGCGGTTGATTTTGTTGTGGGTAAGGGCCTTACCTAATCAAAAGCGTACGACGTATGACGTATAATACGCCGTACGTCGATATGTCGACGTATCCCGAAATCGATACGCGCGTACGTAATATAAAAATGTTTTATTTATTCAATGTCAACAAATAATCACCATAACAACATAACAAAAAACAATAGAAAAATTTAATACGCTTTGTCAATTTTTAAATTTTAAAAACCCGACGTATAGTACGTCGCGTATTTTGGGAGCTCTCATTTAATTATATGTATTTAAAATTATTTTGACAGAAAATGTACGCCGTACGTCGTGATTTAGGTAAGGGCCTAAAGCATATTATTTAGCTTTACTTAGAAGGAACTTAAAGAAATTCTTCCGAATTGAATGATATGGAAATGAATAGTAGACATTCTGTTGTACCAAAACTGTAATAAGAAAATAACGAACGACTTCATTCTTAATTATACTTGGATCAAAGTTCATCAATTAAATGTAAGATTAATTATTATGTATTATTAAAATCGATTAGAGGTCATCATCTTCAATAAACGTGTGTGTGTTAACCTTTCTTAAATTTAAATTTTATTTTATTAAAAATTTTGTTCCGTGCTTTTTAAAAAATTACAATATTATACTTTAAATGGAAAAATTCCTTAACATTTCAAATTCTTTTGAGGAATAATTGAAATAATTATATCCTATAATAGAGAATCGATATAATTTCAATATTAATATTTAATTTTTTCATTTAATTTCTCTTACTGCCATTTATTTTTTTTATGTTTTTACAAAAAGTTAAAAGAACAGACATTGATAAATTTGTTGACTATCATTACATTTGTTTTTCAGTTTTATTTTGTTTTTATTATTTTTTTTCTTTTTATTCTTTTTGGCATATTTTTCCAAATTTTTTTTTAAAAATATGCTATCTTCATTTGGTTCTATTGTCTGTCCGTCTGAATACACAAATTCTATTTGAAAATTTGAGTAATAGAATCACAGAAGACTCAAAATCCGAAAAAGAGGATTTACCGTTATTTTTATTTTAAATAATTTTTAATCTTCTAAATTTTCTAAACGCAGAATATGCCTAACGAATTTCGGAAGGCATATAATTTCTAAAGCTAAAAAAAGGTTTTCATTTCATTTCCATTGTTTGGGAGCTATAAAATTATAAGACTTCGGATGGACAGATAGAGGATGGGCGATTTTTTTTGCTAGCTTATGCCCAAATAACTTTTCATTCGTCTAACGCTTTTCTGTATGACCACTTGTTTGAAAATCAATATGTTTAAATTATTTTTAAAATATAGTCCGCGAAAAATCGCCCACTTGCTTTCTGCATTTTCCAGGTCTGACGGGTAATAATTCACAATTTACGAATTATGAGACATCTAGAAGCTATACACCTGTACGAATGTTTCAAAGCTTATAAATAAAAATAATCATAGTTCAGAATTTTTAAAGTCCTTAAAAAATTCTTAATTTTATTTACTTCTTTGCCTCACACTACTTCTAGATTTATTATGAATATCAAATGATAAAAATTACATGTGGCAAAATATAAAAAAATAAAATTCTACAGTCACAGGAGGAAAAAACAAATTATATTTACGAAGTCACTTAAAACCCATTAAACAGATAAAAATATTATTAATGTGTATACGTATTTGCAAATCAATATACTTATGTATATAAATATATTATATAAATGTATAAATATATGAATAATTATTATATATATATAAAAGAATAATGTTTTATAGTTATTAATAGATAATAATCTCTATGGAATCGGTCAACCATTTTACATATTTTTACATTTCAAAAGACTTACGGTGGAAAGATGTGTCTATAGATAATTAAACTTTTTTTTAGTAGTTGCTGGAAAAAAAAGACAACTACAAAATAAAATTGTATAAAAAATTATATTATAATAAAAAAAAAAATTAAATGTGCTCGTGTTGTTTCGAGGAACTCTAAATAAAATTGATTTATTCTCTTACATTGTCCTTTGAAACAAAAACAAAATATCTGAGGCGTTATATGAACTTCAAAGAAGTCCTGGTTATATTGTATTTTAATTGAGTATTTGGGCTTGTTTTATAATTAAGTACCTTGTAAAAAGAAAAGATTTCCACTATCATATAGCGAAAAGAATTATTAAAAATTGTATTTTAAATTTTAACTACGAAGTAATTTAAAGTTAATACAAAACTGTAAGTTATAAAATGGAGTCAATAATGGTGAGGTAATGGAAATTCACTGGATGTTTAATTTAGCATTCTGGTAGGTGATGACCAGATTCTGATTACGATTCTCAATTTAACTTATAATTCAACGAATAATTTGCACCCTTTTAAGGAGAATAGAGCATTCTCCAAGTCTATTTAGACTAGGCTTCAGTTTCTTTAATCGTTATATTCCCTAAGCCTTTGATTACTCGGTTGTAGCTTTTGTATAAGATTAGGAGTATACAAATTTTAATTTATGTCTTTGATTAAATATTGTTGAAGTGAAAGGTTGTATTTAAATGCTTGAGAGTATGTTTGCAGACAGTGAACAAGTTTTTCTTGTTTTTTTGAACCAAAAATTTTCTATTTGTTTCGAAGCAAAATTTGTTACGATTAAAAATCTTAGAAAGAAAAAATTGTCTAACGGTTTCTAAGATTTCCAATCGGGTCCCTAAAAGGTAGTCTGATTAAAAAATAAACGGGGTCTAGTTTCGAATACCAGTATTCATTAATGGAACCATGGTTAAAACTGCTGTAAAATGTATAATTGTAGTAATTAATCTATTCGATTATTAAAAAGAGGATTAACCGTTATTTAATAAATAAAAAATTAAAATGGGAAATTACAAATTAAATGGGTACCAGATGACATTTGAAGCTTTGAGTTCAATCAACCAAGAAAGGAAATAAGAATTTTAAAATAAATTTTTTTATTTCCTGAAATTTTAACCTGAATCATGCAATTTTTTTTTGGTTTTTAACGTCAAAAGGAATGTCATAAAACTAAATATCATTCAATTTAATTTTTTTTTGTTAATTTGAAATTGAATTTTTAGTTGTTCCTATTTTTTCGCAAAATTTAAATTTAAATTTTTTGATGTAACAATATTAAGTTGATTTAGTATTAGAACGAACTTTATACACTGATCTCAAAGGCCAATAAAGTGATTACAAATATTATAAATTTTCGTCACATTATAATCAAGAGTATCTAATTATTAATTGGTGGAATCTATGTGAACTGATTAGAAATTTACTGCTGTTAAATTAATGATTTTCATAAGAATGATTTTCGAAGACATAAATAACGGTATTTCCTTGTTACCCTGTTTTCCTTATTATAAATAAATAACGGTATTTCCTTCAACGTAGGTTGACTGTGGAAAATACGGTTATGTTAATCGAGCATAAATCGAGCATAATTTGAAATTTAACTTTTTCATTGAATCATTTTATTTAAAGTAATAAGGTAATTTTTTGAAGCTTTTATAAACTATCAGGTAAATAAAGCCAGTTATGTTTGAGTTAGAGATGGCTTTATTTAGGATATAGTAAAAAATTCTGAACAGTTTTAGAATTAGATACTGAACTCATAAAGTTCTGTTTTATAAGAGTTTAAAATTAATAATATTTTGATAAAAACCTGACTATCTAAAATTTTTTGATTTATAATTTCTGGTTACCAAACCTCACAGACATAACAATGTTTTGTTTTAATATTTTTCATAAAATTCAAATAATTTTCGTTTAAAAGATAATTTCCAATAAAAAATTTTAATGGTTTTATCGATTTGATATGTAATAAAAAAATATGTTTGTACAAGTATATGTATTTGTGCATATATATGAATAAACAAATTATATGATATGGGTTTTAATAGTATAGTTATCAATATTATTGAACTTCAGAATCAAAACATATGGCCTCAAGTAGTTTCACTTTAATGAAATAACGAACATGGGTAATAATAAAATCTATTGTAGTAGTTGTAAATTTTTTAGTCAATATTACTTTAAACTTGTTAAATAGCATTATTTTATATATGTATGTACTCATATAATAAAAGACATGAGAGGAAGGATATGGGAATATTGAAATATTGAGGAAATAATTATGATTATTCAAGAGAAATAATTATTTGAAATTAAAATATTACTACTATCATTATGTGGGCATACTTTTCATTGTAATTAATAAATTTTGTAATTATAAATTTGTCAATAAAATTTTTAGGTATATCTCTTTGTGTTGAAATAACAAAATAGATAAGTTAATTGTATTTGTAATAAAATGTGTAGGTTGTTATGGACAAGGGGTTGCGATTGGATTCGTTCGTCGGGACCTATATTATTTTGTATGTGCTTTTGGTTTAATTTTTCGAACTAAAAAATCGGCACCAAAGGCAAATATTGATAGAAGGTAAAGATCCTGTCAAAGAATTCCAAGTCAAAACGTTAGAGAGTAATATTCACCTCATACCATGTAGAATGTCTTAAATTGATTTTAATTGATACAATTCCATTTATGATATTATATTGTAATAATTTTATGTATGTGCTGTAAAGTTTTCCCACTATTGAATTAAATTATTTTATTAAATTTAATATAGAAATATTAAATTTTTGTTTCAGTGATGAATAGAAACTGCCACTTATGATACCCTGATACTCTAATTATTGTAATCACCTTGCGCCGTTTTATCACACTCCTGTTATATTATAGCGTACGAAAATTTCGGTTTGATCCTTTGAATTTAAGGTTGATTAAAGCACTCATCTGAGGTGCAGAGTGGTCAAAATACTGATGATAGTGCAGATCTGTTGGTAAAGCAAAGTGATTAGTGTTGATTGAATGATTTGTGTTATTTGTAAGAAATCAAAGGATTGAAAGTTGATTATTGAAATTCTTATTTTATTTTCATGGAGTGTACCAAAAACCCTGGAACGCAAAATATATTTTAATGGCTTTAGTAAAAATTAATTATATTTAGCCGTTTTAGTTGATGTTTCCTGCTGATTTATATTTAAAATTATTGTAATTATTTTTGTAAGACTTTGTTATTTCTCTATCCAATTTCAAAGCATAAATCATAGAAAGAAATTTATATTTTTTTATTTTATTTCAACACAATTTCATCAAAAGCGTTTATTTAATAGTTTTTTAGCACCGTTTTAAATTAAAAAAAAATTAATTTTAATTGTCGTCTAACAAATTTAAATATTAAATAACACATATGAAAAATTTTTATACAACAATTTCAACAACATTCAAGACAAAAACAGTATTTATTTATTATTATTTTATAGACTACAAAGTATCTGTGCTCTAAAAAAATACAGAGTGTCCAAAGAAACTAGAAAGTGATCGCCTACTGTAGGAAAATGTTTATTTTAAAGTTTTTATAATTTCCGAAGAAATAAATAACGGCATTTCCTTATTACCATATTGACGAGGATTAAGGCAATAATATATTTCAAATTGTTAAATTTATATAATAAATAATTAACGGTATTTCTTTGTTACAATATCAAATTGTCAAATTTATATAATAAATAAATAACGGAATTTCCTTGTTACCATATTGATGGAACATGAAGGCAATAATCTATATCAAATTGTCAAATTTTAATGTAATTTAAAATTATGTTCAATAACCACAACCTAATTTATTTATAGTAAGGTGGATCAATGATTATTTAATATTAATTGAAAGTTATTTTTATTTCTTGAATATGAATGAAGGAATATTTACGAATATTATAAAATTGCACGAATTACGAATATTACAAAAGTTGTAGGAATTGAAAAGCAATCTAAACAATCTTATTAAAAAATTTTTTTGTTATGTCAACTGTGATATGAAAATATTGATTTATGAAATGGAAGTTAAATATATTTTAAGCTTATATATAAGCAAATTCTGTAAGTTGTTATTTAGTGTATAATACACACTGTCTTTATAAAAATTTTTAAAGCCCATTCACTTAAAGTTATACTTAACCATATGTTATATTTTTTTTTGCTTTACTTTCCAATCTTCTAAATAAATAACGGTATTTCCTACTTTCTTCACTTTCCAATATACATTCGATTTCTAAAGTAGTGAAGTTGAAGCGGTCAACTTTTATGACAGTCGTTTAGTTTACAATTAAGTGGCAGCATAATATTCTTTTTTTAGACTTCCTCATTTTTCAGGAAGCGAATAATGATTAATATAAAACTTCGCTAAGCATTGCTTGTTTAATATAATTTATGACTAGAACAAATTTTATCAAGAGTAAATTAATATTTTTCTTGTAATACTGTAACACTTAATCACAATTCCTTAAGCTTCCTTGTTTCTATCATCAAAATTGACCGGAAGCTCTAAATCGGTTAAACTTCCTGCAGCCGCTGTTGCTGATTTTCGTTGTCCTTTAACCATCCTCCTTTAACTACAATAGGCGATCACTTGTTAGTTTTTTCGTTAAATTCTTTCATTATTTTAAATTTCCGTTATATTGAATAAGTATTTCTAAAGTATTATCTCGTAGGTTTTATTTCAAAAAACCTGCACATAAACTAGTTAACACCATTGTGATACTCTGTAAACTTACAAATGAATCAAATTGATATGTGTATATGTTTAATAGATTTATTAAAATTGTCCTTGACATGTTGTTACTTACTGCGTAATAATTCATAAAAAAAACAGTTATAATCAGAAAGAGACAAAAATAGTTCAGAAAACAAAGAAAGAAAACATTTATAATAATAACTTTTTCATTAAAAAAGAAAGAGTTTTATTTTGTTTTAAATATTACATTTACATGGCTTGCATAACTGAATATGTACAGGGTATATATTTAAAAAAAGTTAATACTATATTTAATATACGGACTATTTTGTATTTTGAAAGAAGTTTGAGTATTTTTTTATTTGTACGGAAGGTTTTATTTTTTTATTAAATATAGTTTAATGGTATGAATAATCAATAAATTATAATAGAAAAACGAATTAGTGATAGTGTTGTGTTATTAAACGGTTTCGTTTTAAAGAACATGCATAAGATTACAGTTACATAATATGTTAGTTAAACTCTTTAATTAAAGAACTATCCGGAATAATTTTTAATTTAATAAATTATTAACTTTTTTCTAATAATTTGGTTCATTATTATTTACAGCAAATTCAACAGGATCTTCCGTTATAATTTTAAAGTAAGTTTATGAACACGACATTAGAAGTTAAATTTCTTATTTATATATAGAATAAGTAGGTTTAATTAATTCTTTTTTTACGCGATAAATACGTTCCGTGAAAATCCGGGTAAAAAGAAAATCGCGTAAAAAAATCGCTTAAAGAAAATCATTTGTTTTTTTGATAAATTTTTTGCAATATGAAATTGCTTTAATATGCCTTTAATCATGTTCTTTAAATTCCGTTATTTCCAATTCAATCATGTAAAAATAGAATTGAAGCAGTTTTTCAAATTACGTTATTTCAAATTCGCTTCAACCGCGTAATTTCAAATTGAATCGTGCAAAAAGAGAATTGAAGCAATTTTTCAAATCATGTTATTTAAAATTCATGTAAAAAGAGAATTAGGTGGACATATCCTGGGATTTTCCAAATCTATATTTCGCTTGCAATTAAGTGATCGGGGTTAAGTGAATCAAAGTTCAACCATTTTATACTTTCTTCTCTTCCGTTATGAGCATTGCGTTCCCCTTATAATTCCATTTTATAATTTTTTTATTGACTTGCACTTCTATTTCCACAGCTCGACATGCTGCTTTACAATGTCTTCCGATACCTAGCTTTGCCTGCAAGTTTCATTCCATCAAGATAGGACAAATCAATCGCCACGTTTTTATTATTTCTTAATATTCAACATTCTAACGCATAATCCGCTCTAATTCAGATTCGCTCTTAATATTTACTCATGGTTTAATTATAAAGTTTACATTACCCTTTTGACATGTTCTGCACACATATTTCATAAAATGAGACACATATATCTTATAAAAATTTTATATTTTATTAAATTGCGTTTTTTTTTAAATTTTAAATAAATTTTCATCATCACTTGGATTCTTATTTGAATTTTAAAACGATAATTTATCAAAAGCTGTATATATTTGAAAATATCCCATTTGGTTTTATTTTTCATTATCCCCATCATCATGATGATTAAAATTTATTCTGTTTTTTTTTTCACAAGTCATCAATCTATAGATTAAAATTTTTTTTTTTCTTTTTTCCTTTATTTACATTTATCTTTTGCCTTCATTTTCCTTCTATCTCTTTCGTTCTTTGAATTAAGTCTATGAAGTGTATAAAGACAAAACCTATACAAAATAAAAATTCATCAGAATGAATTGAGACTTTATCCGTTGATAGTCGTAAAACATTGAGTAATTTTTGATTTTGTTCTTTTTTTTGAGAAAAAAAATTTTGAATTTATTCAGATCTTAAAAAGTAAATATAAGCGAGGCAAGAAATTTCAAAATTAATATTTGAAATTTTTTCAAAAGTATTTAGAAAAGTCGGATGTGTGTTACCTTTTAGAATTTGAAAAATTTGAAATTGATTCATTTTGTCAAATTTATTGAACAATGCAGAAAATCTGAAATGGAGAAACGTAAACGTAGTTCAAAAATTTATGATTTAAAATAATGTAGAAGGGGAGAAGGTGATTAAAATAAAATAAATAAAAAAAAAATTGCATACATTACGGCGCAGAAATTTTTTTTTGAAAAATGAATCTTAAAAGTTGAAATGAACATTGTTTAGGACCAAATTGTGTTATGTTGGCAGTAAAGGTTAGAATATTAATACAAAAAACTGCATACTGTAGGTAGAGTCCATATACTACTATATTGTAAGCACAGTGATTTAAAATAGATGACGAATAAAGTGTTTTTTTGACCAGATTATTGTTATATTGGTAACAATAGTAAATGTTATTGTATATGACATATTTTTTAAGCTATTTAAAATAATTTAATGGTTTAAAAAGTATGTAATTCTAATGTACCTAATTTGGTTAATTTTCTAAGTTTTTTAATTAATAACGGTACTTCCTGTTTGTTTCATTTTTCAGTCCATTTGATTAGTGAAGTAAAATATTAAGAAGTTAAACTTTTAAGAAAATTCTTAAAAAGCTTCAGTTAATTCATTAGATTTTTTAGACAAACCAAATTAAATATAACTTCAAAAAGTTAGAACATATTATACGAATTTCCGAAGCTGGTACAATTTAATTTATAAAAATATAGAAGTGCTGTTTCGCCGTGATTTATAAACAACTTCACAACTGAGATCTTTAACATTAACTTATTGTGAACTCATTTACTTACCCGAAATGGTATATATATTGCTATAACCTAAGTTTGAATTAAAAATATATGGTTACAAACATCTGTTACCTTTCCGTAAATATTTTTAAAATTAAAATTTTCGTTCCTAGCTAGTATTCTTACTTTAAAAATAAGTTCTCTGATAAAAATGGGAAGCAATTTTATGAAAACATTATCATTATTACTATAAATTATGGAAGATAGACCTTAATATATTTATTACATTTTTTTTGGTAGTATCAAAAAATTTCATGGTTATTTTTATTGCTTTTTATAAATTTTTTAATATTTGGACAAAATTATTAAGAAATTATAGATTCATTTTTATTTTTCTTAACATATGTTTAGGAAATTTCCCCGCAGATATTGTTGTTTTTCTGAATCTCTTAATATGTTTCTAAGATCTTTTCTCAAATCCTAAATTTATATTTAAATTGAAGGGATAATTGTTTTATGAAGGAACGAACTATTTGATTGAATAATATTTATGTTAATTTAAATAAGAACTTTGTTTTTGCATTTGGGTTTCCATTTTGATACTTTTTTGGTCCAGGGTCACTATTACATTTTAATAGTAACACACTGTTTGATGTAGTGATATTAAAATTGAATTATCAGGATATCATTAGTAATTAAATCTTATATTTAATTGAACTAGTATTAAAGGAATTAAAGAAAAGGAAGTGATAGGCACCTGGAGTTGCTCCGAAGAATTGTAAATTATGGAAAAAGGGGATCAATCGGCTATTGGGAGTCGTTTATTTGTGCTTTCAGTCTCCCGCCTGAATTTGTTCAAATTTTGTACCAACGTAGAAACAAGTTAAGTATTCTAAACGTGCCTAGATTCTCGAAGATGTTAAATATATTGTATTATACGTCTGGTTTTAAGATATCTTTCGACACTATTAGGAAGGTTCCGAAGAAGCTAAGTTCAATCCAGGAGTTTTTAAGAAGAAGACGGAGACTTTGTCGGGAACCATTAGTCTTCATGACACCGTATTCACATCACCTAACGATAATCTAAAAAGATTAAATAATTTAAATTTGATTAGATGAGGCAAAGGAACTGTAAATCAACATCCGTGGCATTGGAGGCAAAAAGATGCGGTGATGATTAAATAATTAAAATTTAGTTTAGCCATTTAGGATGACGATCACTAGAAGAAGGATTTGTACGCACACTTTTATAATTTACAAATCCTCTATTCAATATTTATTGATTTATAAAATTCTATGGAC
This sequence comes from Dolichopus griseipennis, assembly GCA_963082915.1. Classification (NCBI taxonomy): domain Eukaryota; kingdom Metazoa; phylum Arthropoda; class Insecta; order Diptera; family Dolichopodidae; genus Dolichopus; species Dolichopus griseipennis. The sequence continues at coordinate 359,877,025 of OY720441.1, forward strand.
TAAAATTACATTAAATTTTGTTTTTGATGGTTTCTTTTCAAAATTTCAAAACATAAAAATGAATGTTTGTTTTAGTATGATAAACAAATTTTTCAATCTTTTTTCATAGAATATGAAAAGAATTTTAATAAAAAGTTATTCAATATAAATAAATGAATAAAGGACAAATAAAGCGATACCTGTTGGCAAAATATACATATATACTATAAAAAGTAATATTTTTATTAGGCATATCAACAACATTATCGAAGATAAGAAACAGCAAACAATAAACAAATATACCATATAAAACCATCAGAAAATAAGTGAACGTATAATGATAATAAAGAATTGTGAAGTCTTTGTTATTGGAAGGCTTGTTTTGTTCAATTCAACGATAAGAGAGGAAACATTGAACACGTAATCTACATTATTATAATAATAAAGTTGTCTTTGTAACAGATTTTATTTATTTTTGGAGAAACTGAATCTAAACACTTTTCTTAGAAATAATGTGGCAAATAGAGCTATTCAATCCTAACGTCACTTCAACATTGAATCCAGTAAACCATCATCGTAATGTGGGGTTGCTGACCTTTTTTTATAGATATCTGTCCAGATATCCAAGATTTTCCAATGGAAAACAAGGAGGACAGGAGATGCTTTTTCCTAAACACAGGTTATAAAAATTCGGTTGTTATGCGCACATCGCGTTGGTAATGTTAATATTCCTCATACCCTATAATCTCAGAATCCTGTGGTTCCCAAATCCGATTTCCAAAAATTTTTTCCCTATCCTCGAAACCACATTTCTTGCACATACGAGTATGTATCACATATCGCATTCTAAAGTTTGGTTCAAAAATGGTTGTAGTTTTATTTTGTTAAAACTCGCCCTTTTTATTAGCCTCAAACAGTTCCTTTATTTTTTATTAACGCTGTCAAATTTTCTTGCCTTGTATTTTATTTAGATTTGCTTCGGGGTTTATATTTATAAGCCTCCAGCTTCAATTGTATTTATAAGCCTCCAATTATAACGCCGAGGATCATAATAACAGTATTAACTGCATCTAAATTGATCTGTATTACAATTATACAATTTACTGAATTTGGTTCTGGTGGTATTCCTCAAAATCCATACATTGTCAAAGTTTAATGCTGTATAGAGTTTGAATGCCTTGGAAACTATCTTCATTATTTTTTAAGCGATTCAAGAGTTTTGTTGTACTTTTTTAAAAATAATTTTTTTTATTTAATTTCCTTATAACAAAACTTTTCAATTGTTTGTTTATTGATTGCGTTTAAAATTGTGATATGTAATACAATACTTTGAATACCATCTTTCAAACTGTTAGTTTAATTCTAAAATGAAAAGAAAATCCCATTATGTGAATTCTACATGTTCAAACCCTTAGTGGTTTCCTTCGAAATTCTTTTGTTAAGATTCGATTTAAAAGAAAATAAAGTTCAGAACAAATAAGACACGATATTAAAAAGTTATACAAAAAAAATATCAATACAAAATATTAAAAAACAACTTTCATTTAAATATATTCTTTGTATAAGTTTTTTTTTATATCAATCAATTTCATTTGTTTCGATTCCAATTGTTTCATTTCTATTCATTAAATTGAATTATCAAAAGCACACAAGGCATGGTTAAATAAATTCATTTAAAGTGCTTAAATATTGGGGTCTGCAGAGGCATGTGAAATATCATTATATTTTTTTTTGTTAGAAATCACCTATACTAAAGGTTACCCCCTATATTTGTTAGATATGAAATCACCACTCTGGAGATAAGAAGCTAATAAAACTTTCAATTCATTTAAAGTGCTTATATGTTGGGGTCTACAGAGGCATGTGGAATAATATTGTATATATATATTAATAACTTTCACCCCCTATAATTTTTAGATAGGAAACCACCACCCTGGAGATAAGAAGATAATCAAACTTTCATAACAAAATTGGAACGATTAGAAACTTCAGTAGAAATAGGAGTACCTAAAAAATTTTCCATAATTTATGAAGTATATTGATTTTTTTTTACCTTGTTAATAACTTAACCTTATTAGTATATATGTATGGGATTATTGTTGAAGGTTCTTATGGAATTTCGAAATCAAAAATATACTTTGTTCTGTTATTTTCTCTGTTTCGGAAATTATTGATATTAATAATTTTAATTTAATGGAAAGTAATGGAAAGTGATGGAGAGCAAAAGTAAGTTCTTAGACAGCTGTAGACTAAATTCAAACCATGGTGTGAGACAGGTAACTACGAATTATTTTAAAGACGTAAGCTATATCTTTATTCAATTAAATATTTCAATCCAATAACTTATGGTTAACAAGTGTATCTCTTACACGTTTTGAAGAATCGGTATCACGTATATTTGGTTATTACAAAACTCACGAAACACCAATTTAACTCTAACAATTTTTATTGATTTTTAATATCTTTCCAAGAAAATTTTAGCCAACAGAAGAATTCAAATTTAATTGGCGCAAACATTACTTATATTCGTCTGACATGAAATTATCAATGAACTTAACCATCACAAGATTCACAACAACAATTTTACATAAATATTTTCCCGAGAAACATCTTTAGTTTAAGGAAAAATTAAAGTTTGTCAATAGAATTTTCATTCGTCTTATAAAAGCAGGTTGCATGAACACTTAACAAGGAACCTATTTGTGAGGAGAAAATTGAAACACTTCTTGGGATGTCAACAGCAAATAAATGCTGCAGTATTAAGTGAATAAGCAAACTATTTTAGATTTAGAAATTGTTCTACAAATAAAAGCTCGTTTAAGAGTTATAAGAGTTGTATAACTGGTATATATATATACAGTATATATATATTTAATATCTTGATATCAAATCGCCAAATTATTAACAAGGCCTCAATTACCTTAAACTTTATAATTCAGACTGATTAAGGGGCTCAAATAAACATAATTTACTTCAAAAGTTTTTACAGGCGACGAAAGATAGCTATGTGGGAAAAGCTAATGGGGGAAGGCTAATATCGTACGCCTAAAAAAAGTACACTTTGGTACCCACCGAAATTGAGCAAGCAAGATATGGAAAAGTATATTTTGTTTTGAATAAGCGTCACCGAGTGGAATAAGCGATGTCCGAATGTCGGATAACTAAAAATAAATGGTGTTATCTTAATGAAATTTATAAATTAGGTTACTAATGACGATGAACCATGGGTTCGGGTCCTGAAAGCTTTTGATCGAACCATGGTCAAAAAAGAATATCCTCGAAACAAATAAAAATAGACGCTACAAATTTGGTACAAACGTGTTTCTTCGTATGTTTCTTGTATCATTGATATTTCACATCAATTAAAGGGGTGGTTCGAGCACCTTGGCACACCTACCAAGAATGAAAAGCTTATCTTCGAAATTAAGAAAAATAGTAGGTAACTGAAATAAAGATGTAATCTTCAAATATGGTACAAGAGTGTTGTGTTTCTAGAATTTGAAAATCGGTTTTGTTACTATTGTTTTATTATGTGTTTTGAATTAACTCATTCTTTAACCCTTGAATAGCTTAATTAAACTTTAAAAGAATTTTTGTTGTTTGTGAATATCTGCTCTTCATAAAATTATTTTTGTACAAGTTCAGTTAAAAAAAATAAAATAACGGATTTCTTTCTTCTGTTTTGTTTGTGTGAGTGACGGTTGAGATGTGAAACGTTTTGTTGAAAGAACATAAAATGCGTGGATATGCATCAATCATAAAATCAAAAGTTATTATTTTGCGTATGATACAACTATACAATACATTTATACTTACATATATGTAATCTTTTATACATGTTGAATGTTTCCTGAAAAACGTATTTCTTTACAAAATTTTCTTTTTAAAGCCTTGAAAACTTTTCAATACTTTTTTTTTGCCGAATTTAAACAATAGAAACTTTGTATGCATTTGTTTTTTGTTTCGTTGATTTTTCGAATGTTAAACGGAAAACTTTTTTTAACAGAAAGTTAAAGAGTTTTTTTTTTTAGAAGAAAAACATGGAGATGTTTACATCATTCGTTTTTATTAATTTCCTTCACATTTAAAGTTTTTTATTATTGGATTTCAATGTTCGAAAAGAACAAAATTGCAAAGATTAAAAAATAAAAACTTTTGATTATTTTAAAGTTAAATTTTAAAAACTCGTTGCACCTGCATAATACGAAAAAAAGTTTTTGCTGTAAGGGTTAAAGTTTTTTACATTAATTTAAATTTTTTTTAAATTTTTGAAAGATTCTTCCATCAAACAAAATAAATTAGTATTCGTCAATAATCAGTGTCCAAACTAATTTGTGGAAAAAAAATTTTGATCGGAAATTGAATGAACAGATTGTTAAAAAAAAAAAGTATGATCCAAAAATCCTTAAAATTGACTGTGTAATCACTCTGATCTCTTTTACCCTTCCCTTCAAGATATCCCAATCATCTTCTACTGCTGTTGAAATAGTAGGAAGACGTTTTGTTACATTTCTTCCAATCTGTATTACCAAAGTCTGTTGCCGTTTCAATTTCCTTTGCATTCAGAGAGTTTAGTAGGAGCAGTTCTAGATATCTTGTTTTACTCCTCATAATATAATATCTTGAATTAATCCTCATAATTTATGGACCATTTAATAAAGCTTTCTATACTTTTTAAAATCATAAGGTTAGTTGTAAATATTAAGTATTTGTATTTTCTATTCTTTATTCTGAACTTAATTATCTTTAACACAAAATTACCACGCTTAACCCTAATCTTCAGATAATTTTAGTAAAATAGAAGTGTTATATTTGTTAGAGAAGATTGCAATAGTAATAGTCTAAGTCGATGTCGAGAATTTAAAAACTGAAAGGCCGGAAATATAGAAATTCTGTATAGAGACAAAATTAAAAAGATTTTGTTTCCTAAGGCAGAAAAAAGTCTTCTAAAGAACATGGAATAATAAACCTCTCTCCCCTTAGTTTTAGATTAATAAGAATTAGAAAAACCTTCTGTAATGGTAGAAAAAATAATGGGATATCCTACCTGCTTTTGCAGCATAATGGCTGAAGAATAACGACCCAGAAGTTGACTTTTTCTGAATTTTTTCTAAATCAAAAGTATTGGAAAACTCGTATGGTATAATGTGTTCCACAATTAAGAGGTGCCACAAGTTTTTCTTATAAAGTAAATATTTACAGAACAAACAAAAAGCTGCATGGGATCCTCTAAAAAGAAAACTGTCCTTTGAAATTTAATTCCTTTTCCATAGCAATCATTAAAGATCAATTAAATAAGAACCAATTTAAGTTTTTACTTAAAATTTAAGTTTATTCCACTTAAAGTTATAATTTAATGGTATTAGTTAAGATGGGTCAAATTCGTTAATTAGCTTTTAATTGTTTTTTTAATTTGACCCCTATCATTTAATTAAAATTTGTGTTTTTTTGTTCTTCATATTGAATGAAGTAATAATTATTAATTAAATATTAATTACTTACAATAAGAGGTTTTGGTATAGCGCATGTATTCTTCAAATCAAATCAACTCAATATTAACGTTTTAAATTTTAAGGGAGGAACTCAGAGGTGATTCCCATTTGAAATTTAAATAAGGTCATTAAATAATATTAGAATGAGAAAAATTTACCAGATTGTAAGACTCGAAATTTAAGAAGGGGTTTGGAGATTTCAACATATAAATAGGTAATTGTTTTGTTATATTTTTAAAATTTTAATATTAAAACATATTTAATTCTCATTCAGATTGCTTTTAAAAGAAACAAAATTAAATTAAAAATTCTTCGTTCTAAAGTAGTTTTATACCACTTAGCTTTAGTCGATACCTAGAGGATTTAATTTGGAAAATTAGAGCAAATAGAATTGACAAATGAAAATGGCAGTCCAAATTAGAACAAATGGAAAAACTGGCACTCGACATAGGAATCGAAAATCAACAGCATGCAGCCAACACATCATGCAGAAAGTGCTACTAGTGGATAGGTAAATAAGTTTAATTATCTTGGCGGTATAATAAACGCTGATAGAGGTGTGTTAGCTAATGTTTATTACTGATTTATAAAAGCCAGGATGCCTTTCAGACGATTGTACCGAGTATGGAGGTACTTTTGTATCTTCAGGAATACGAAGCTTAGGATCTTTAATGCATGTGTGAAAACTATGCTTATGTATGGAAGCGAAACATGGCTGATATCTTATATTATTAGCCAGAAACTGTCAGTGTTCATTAACAAATGTCTACACATCAATAGCACAATATTCTAACCTGCCAGAATAAGTAACGTAGAGCAATGGAATTATAGGAGAAGAACCTATTTAGCCAATGGAAAAAAAAGGAGCTGGATATGCCGAATGAAAAGATCACAACAACATAAGCCGCATAGTATTGGAATGGAATCCCAAAAGAAGTAAAAAATGCAGGCATCTTAATGATGATAATTTTTTTTTTTTTAAAAACATTTTATCTTTACAAAATTTTCAGACCTTTCAATTTAACTTAAAAATATTGTTTTGTACTATCAAAATGCTTTTAAGAATTTACGACGAATTTTCCGACGATTATATTCTAAGAAACCATTTTTTATAAGTGGCCTACATTGACGAGGAAACACATGCTTTAATTTATCTACCTTAAATCTGTACAAGTATACAATTGAAAACGACGTTTACCAAAGTGTGTTAACTGCTGTTTTATTATATACAATTTGGAAGCTACGTAGGAATGACACCCTCATTCAACACTTAAAAAAATTTTTAAAATTAAAAAAGAAGATCAATTTTATATTTACATAATTGGAAAATATCAAGAAATCAAAATGTTATAAATCTTTCAATATATTTTCATTAAAAACAAATTTTATTTTGCCTATCATTGAATTTCTTGTTTAATTTTGGATTCATCGGAAATCATGGTTTTCATCGGATTCATTAGAATTATAATATTATAATTCATAGAGACATTGGATTATAAAATTTTTTTTTTATTGTAAATTTTGTTTATCTGTTCTTATTTACAGCAAGTAAATCTTAATATCTTAATAACAATATTATGTTATCTATACATTTTATATATAATATATACTTGGTATATAATATAATTTATGTATTAAAATTTTTTTCCTTTAATCCAATCATATTTTTTTTTTTTTTCTAGAAAAATCTAATTCGGCGCAAAAAAAAAACAATTTATTCAAAAATTAAAAAAAAAGAAGTGAACATTTCCAATTAAAGTTGAGTTTACTGTCAATTTTTACTTTAGTATTGAAGGTATATTAGAAAAAGTTGTCGAAAATTTGGGAAATTGAATTGAATCTTCATACACTTAGTGCAGTCCCGTTTCCGTCTCCTTTTTGGATCTGGATTCTGAACTGTTGGGGAACCTTCATATCATTTTCCTGTATTCCACTTACCTGTAGGACATTTAAAAATTCTGGTTCTCAAGTACTTTCCCATCAGTATGTGTTCTAAAGTAAACCCTATGAAGAATTTAAACCCTAGGAAGATCAACAACGGGTAAGGCACCTGCAGTTGGTTCGGTAGTACAGAGCGTGTAATTAGCTGCAACATTTTAAAATGCGCTTCCTTTGATTGAATTGCTTTCTTATCATTAAACCAATGCTCTATTTTAACCGGCTTATATTAGTTGGGAAAAGAAATTTTTCTTTCTAACAGAATTATTTTACTAATGGCATTAGCAGCAAAGTCAACATTCTTATAACGAAAACACATTAGTCAATCAAAATTTTCCAAAAAAACTATTCAAAAATACCCAGTCAGCTGAATTATAGTGCAAGACTTGTCCTTTTGGAATAGGATTTCGGTTTAGCATTCATTAAGTATCTACCTTGTTCCAAAGTCATTCGATAACTTCTCTACTCTTGATATTTGTAGAACAAAATATCAAATTTACTCTGATTGAATTTTTCAAAATATTTTAATTTAATAATAAAAAAAGCAACATAATTAATGATCTTCCTTATCTATTGCAATATCTAATCAAAATCATTCAAAATCACACTATATACTCACTCATATTTATTAAAATATAATTTACATACTTCTAAAACTTATGTTGTTAAAGGCATGATTTATTTTTAATTCTGCAAATAAATATTAATTTAAAAATATTTTATCTTCCATATGCTACAAGATAATATATATTGTTTTGTATATATATATAACTTGAAAAATTATTATATTTGCTGGTTGATTTATTGTAGAAAATTTCTAGAATATAAATATTAAAAATGTTGGAAAACATTAAGAAAATTCTAGTATTCATGATAATAATAATTTAAAGAATATAGTTAAGCCTAAAAGTATGCAAATTGCATACTTATTGGATGAAATATTTAAAATTTTTGTGATTCTTGATTTGCGATTTATGGATCCGTTTTTTCTGTTGGCGTACGATATTTTCAGTAACAGATTTAAATTTCCGTTACACTTTTATACGGTAAAAGTTATCAATTTACAAAATTCTTAGGTAAACAAAAATCAGAAAGGAAATTTTAAAATGTTTTTTTTATTTAAATTTAAGGTCAGAAAGTCAATATTCAGTTTCATCTGGTTGATTTTTCATCTACATTCTTCCAGCAATATTTAATTGTTTCGTAAAACAAAATAAAATATAAAAATCTATATATATAAAAGCGAATGTATGTTTGTTTGTGAGTTTATCTGTTGCAGACTCCTAAACTACTCAGCCGATTATCAAGAAAATTTGTTTTTTATTGGGTACAGTAAGTGTATTTATGTTATTCATTTTACTGTAACCAACCGCCTATGGGGAAATTGTAAATCATGTCCAATTTTGTGAAATACTGCTTTAATCCAAAAAAAGTCACAAAAAAAATCCGGGTTCTGTTAACCTATTCACCGGCATAAAAACTTCGCTTTAAATTGGAAACTTGTTGACCAATTGATTTTTAATGTTGTTTATGTATTGCTCTTATACAATGTTTAACAGACTTAGAATTTGTTAAACCATATTGGGACTACGAAATTTTGCAAGCGAATAATTGTGACCAATCCAAAAGAAAGTCTTAAAGAAGTTATTGTCGTGTTTCGTTAACCTATTGAGGCATAATTTGGCATGTTCAATTGTTTTTCAATAACATTAACATAAAATAATATCAACTTCATCAACTTCAACATAACCTTCAATTAAAAACCCATTGACAGACGCAGCAACGCGCACTATGTATTAGCTAGTAAGAATATATTTTTCCCATTATATTAGATATTTTTATACAAAAAACCTCCTGTGAAATTTAATTTCATAAATTAAAAATATTTTTTTCTTTTGTTTTTTTTTTGTTTTTTATTTTTTTGTTTCATTTGATGGATGTTATAATTTATTAATCAAAATCTTTACATTTATTTATCATAGAATCCATTAAAATGAAAACAAAACAAAGAAAATACAAAAAAAAACAGGAAAAGCAAAATTGAGAAAGAGAGTGAGAAAGAGATGAAATGTGATAAGAAAAATGAGATAGAAAAATTTTCCAGAATGTTTTAATTTGTTAATATTATATTTTCCATATAAATTTCCTATTATTTTTATTTTTTCAATCGGGTATATTAAAATTACTCCTCCGTTTGTAACGCATCGAAATAGACGAGCTAGATATAGTGTCAAGGGTACGTATCGAATCATCATCGAAAAGTGAATCGATCTAGCTATGTGTGTCCGTCCGTCCGTCCGTCAGCACGATAACTCAAAAACTATAAGAGCTAGAGTTCTGAAACTTTCACAAAGTAATTTTTAGACAATTTGTAGGTTCCCTATTGTTTTTGGTTAAAATCGGACAACGGCTTCGGGTAGCTGCCATACAAATTTTTCGAAATTATATGAATATTTTCAAAATTAATAACTAAATAGAAACCAAATATAAAAACAAACAAAATGTAGTTAAATTCTTAGTCGCTTCATGGTGTAGTGGTTAGGACAAGGGACTTGTAGTAAAGATGCCTCGGTTCGAATCCAGGCTAGGGAAAATTTTTTTTTTTTGTTTTTAATTTATTTTTTGTTATCTATTTTCTTCTATTTTCTTTTTAATAAAATATATGTATTTATTTTATGTATGAAAAATTTTATTTTATAGAAAATTTGACAGAAAAACATTTATATTAAAAATTATTCATTTTTTTTAATATTTTTATAAAAAAATTCAAAACAGTTATTCAAAACAAACAATTTATATCATAGCAACTATAATAATTTAAAAAAAAATTGAGATGAACAAAAAATCGATGGCTTAGTGGTTAGGACGTCAACCTTTTAATTGAAAAGTGTGGGTTCGAATTTCGTTCAAAGTATAGTTTTTACATAATAGTGTATGCACAGGTATCTAAAAGTTGACAAGAGCAACTATAATCTTCCTCGTTTAAATAAATTTTAAAATAAATAAAAAAAAATCTAAAAACAATAAGTAAGAATTAAAAATACTGTTATAAACCAATATGTCCGCCATTTAAAAAAAAAAAAAAATATATATACAATACATATTGATAATGCTAAAAGTAATAAAATAATAATAATAATAATAATAATAATAATAATAATAATAATAATAATAATGATAATAACGATAAGAAATTTGTAAATATTTACAGGAATTGATTAGAAATGAAATTCAATATAAATTTAAATAAATGAAAATTCATGAAGCGATATGCTTCCTATAGAGATAGAATATGAAAATGGGGAGGGACGGAGAAGATATGATCGATAAAATAAATGAATTTATTTTTTATATACTAATTATATATTCTGATATCTTTAAATTGGTTGATTTTTTAATTTTGAGTTTAAATATTTATTTACCAATTACTTTATTAGCTTTTTGGTTTTTGACTTTTAGTTAATTTGAAAATATTAAGAAAATTATTATGAAAATTAAAAAAAACTAGGAAGAAGAAGAGTGTATAGAAGAGTAGATTGTGGCAACTCTGAGATACCCGTGTCACCTTAATATAGACATTATATCATCCGGTCAATTACTTTTGGCAAAATTTTAAATACACAACTTATTACGCTTTCAGTTATGAACAAAAAAAAATATAAGTTGAAAGGCTCTGCTAAAGTTGAAGTTCTTCGAACCTCTTCGAACACACCAACTATATTTTATTCAGATGTTGGTCATTTAAGTTAACTACTATTGATAAAATTTGAAACGTCCTTTTGTTTGTTTTATTATAAATTTATAGAGTAGTGAAAAATGAAGTTGTATGGTAACTCCTCAAACCCACTGCAGTAGAATTTTAAAGAAACTGTGAAGATATAAAATTTTGGCAATTTCAGACATCCAGCTTTATCACAAACGTAAGTCATACGGGTATAAATATTGTTTTGGAATTAGTATAAGTTTTTATTATTAATAAATAGGGTATTTATAGAAAGTGAACTAAATCCAGTTGAATTCTTCTATTTCAGCTATTAACTCTTTAGAAACGTGTGATAAATGACAGATGTCATAAATTATTTGCTTTTTGATGTGAGGGCTTTAATAGTTTTGATCCTGGAAGATTGATTATATTATAGGTTCTGCTAAGTAAGTCTAAGATTTGGCTAATTTTTTTTGATTTGAGTTATAAATTTTTAAATATTAGGTACGCTTTAGGCTAAACTTGCCATGAATTTTGCTTTTGCAGGTTTAATAACATTTAAATTCTTCAGATTTTAATTGTTGTACATATTAGTTTAAGAGTTGAATACATGTTACGGATTTTTTCACAACTCAGCATAATTTGCTCCTTTCTTATCCAAATTGTCCAAATGTTATTTTAATAAGCCTGTCTATACATTTGTCCATGTTGGAATAAGGGGTAATTTTGTGGTACATCAATTTATATTAGCCACGATGTATTCTACTGATGCTTAGACATTGGGTTGTATTTTCTAATTAATAATCCTTTACTAAATTTTTGACTATTCCTCAATTTTCCATATCTCCCTTGAGTTTAAGAGTTCATGATTTAATAAGTCTAGGATTTCTAAGTCTAATACTTGTCCATTCTGAAAAATACTTCAATAAAAATAGAATTTAAATGCTTAAAATTTAATTAATTTCTAAGATCTTGGAGTATAGTATCACTTTGTATAAGTTTAAGATATACCAGAAGTATTGATGAGGTTTCCATCAATTTTTCAGTTGTAAATAATTGATCCACCAATGATGTGCTTAGATTTATGAATTCAACTAAGAAAAGTTTCCATTGATTGTTAAATGATTTTCAAAACAATTTAAGAAAATTCATCGAAGAAAATTTTATTTAAATCTTTAAATTTTTATTATTATTTAGGGTTAGGATCATCTCCACCATTCAATAAATGGCATCATCTCAACAATTAAATCATATCAAATTTTATTTAAATTTGTAATTTATAGCCATAAGATAAAAACCTGAAACAAAAATCTTTTAAAAAGTTTGAAGGATTATTGATTCAAGGATTTTCATAAAATGAACAGAATAATGTTTTCTAACAAAGTAATAATTAAAAAATTTTCAGAATAGAAAAGACAAGAATGCCTTAAAGACAAATGGATGGTTTGACGTTACGTAATTCATTTCTAAAAGATAAATCTATAACACAATGAAGAAGAAAAGCACCGATTATTAAAAAGATCAAAACAGTTTTTGATATTTAAAAAAAAAATGTATTTTAAATAGCAAATGTATGTATTTGAAAGATAATGGTTCATATCCTGAAGACAAAGTATTTCTGCAAATTGATATGGAAGGACAAACGGCAGAGTGAAAATTTCCAGCTCTATATTAAATAGCTTTTAGGACATTATTATTAGGACTCCAAATTAATGTGATTGAAGACCTGTAGAAACTCTTCCGAAGACTTTTATCTACTCTATTTTAACTAATAGCTCCAGAACATGTCTACCATAAAAAATAGCTTTACAATAGATCTACCATATTAAATTTGTGGATCTTTACCAAATTTAGAGAACACTTGTACTTTCTAAGGGCATTGCTTATTTCAGTCTTCTGTGCAAAAAAAGCTTAAATACCCCATGCTATAAGTAAAAACTTTAGATTAGATAATTAAGGTGTATATTTAGACTGAAGCCCTCCAATGGCGCTTAAGTATATTGGTAAAGTACAAAACAGAGCTATTCGTTTTATTAATGATGCCAGTGTTACCTCAACGCTGACTCCACTTAGCGCGCAGTCTGGTCCCTTACTCTTGAATCATCGGCGTACACGAACACTTTTTCTAAAGAAGTAAAACAATTATGCTTTCACTCTAAGTTTTCCAATTTGAATCAAGGAGTGCGATGGATGTCCATCTGTACACTGTTGAATATTTGAGATAGCGTAAAATGGCTTAAGGAAACGTCGAACCATATTCCGTTACATGTGTTCCCCCAAGGTTGGTAATTCGTGTGTGTACGATTTAATTAAATTTAACAATATTAACATATTTCGCTTTAATATCCCCCTAAATTTTCTTACTTCCCTAACATGATTCACTTTCCCAATCAGAATTCCTAAGGTGTCCTTTCCCAATTTCTATCTTCAAAACAAAACTGTACATTGTTATCAATGGTTCCATCATAAATTTTGCTTTTAAAAGGGTATGTTAGTGTCACACATTACCAAAAGAAATTGCGTATCGTTTCAACTGGTAGCTTTCGATACCTTCTATGGTCCTTGTAAAAGAAAAAAAAAAAAATATTTAAATTAAAAACTTATTTCACCTGATTAAAGTTATTTTATCTGCTTTTTAAATTCTTAAAATCATAAATTTTGGTAGAAATGTTTCTATTATATATCCCATAATATTTATGAATCTATATATACTTATATATATGTATATATTATGTATCTTAAGATTCAAACAGTTAGAGAAAAGGTACAGGATGTTGGTATATACATCATTTAAATGTACTTGACTTATATTTTAATGTTTTGTTTTCTTTTTTGATCACAATGTGATTTAGGTCAAGTTGAAAACCTTTTAGTGTTACTTAGTTTTGTTTTTTATTTTCCGTAAACCCCCAAAATAAAAAAAAACAAAATGGTTCTGATGAATTCTGTGCTTTTGTTTTTCATTTTTATTTCACACGAAAATAAAAGTATAAGCACAAAAAAGGACGATTTGTTTTTTAAAAGCTTTCAAATTAAAAATTAAATCTTAAAAAACAATAGAAGAAACATGGCGAGGATGAAGAGATCAGAATGATATAAAAAATTAAGCTACTACAACAGCCTGTGGTTCTTTGTTCTTATGTAATACAAATTCTAAATTTCGGGATATTTTTTTAAAGTGGTTAGATATTTAAGGTCGAATTGATTTTGAATTCTTAAAATTTTTTTTCTAAAACATGTTGTTGACGGACTATTCTTTTGCCTCACGCCATCAAATGCTATAATCTATTTAAAAGCTTGCGTTCCGAATGAATCACATATCCATGTCAATTGAGTTCATACTTCCATAAGTAGTTGAGCTACTGTCAGACTGTTTTCGATACTTTTCATGGCCATTATATTGATTACTGCATACTAAAAGTTTCGTAAGAGCATAGCTGAGCTGACTTTAGTTTAAAAACTTTCTAGTTCTAATGTTTTTGGAAGTGTTTGCTTATATTTAATAGAGAACATTCGTCTGCCAATCGGTTTAAAATATCTGCCTTTTAAGACGGGCCTCTTTAGCAGTTGAGGTTTTTCCACCCTTCCGCTAGCTCGCGCGATGGCTGAAAACTTTAAGAGCTATATTAGCTTCTTCCAAAATTTTCAAAGAGAGTGGTTGAGTTTTATCTCTAACTTCTGTCCAAAATTTTTTGCTCCAATGCAGGACGTTCGTTATATCTCAAACTGTTTAGAGCCTGGTGTGATTTCGTTAGTCTGGTATGACTGGTTCGTACAGCTATTACGAAAATGCAGAATATAATATTCAAGTGTTATAGCTGAAACTTTTGAAGAATTTTGTTAAAACAGTTTCGAGTAACTGGCATCTGTTAAATATATACAACTGATAAATATACTAAGTTATTATGTTCTAAGTAATATTATAAAATTTTTCTTCCATGTTTATTTTGTTTTTTATACGCGTATATCCCAGAGTTGAAACAGTTTCCCACATCCTCCCTCTTTTCCGGAACTCGCATTCTGTTTTTTATTTAAATACATTTTTCAGAAATTAATTTTTGTTGTAAAGAAAATAACAAATGTTATTCTTAATTTCAAAAACAAAAGATGGTAAAAAAAAAAATAAATAATAATTTAGACTTCAAAATTTCCGCCTTTTTATTATTAAAAAAAAAATATATTTTTATTTTCCTGGAAAACTCTCAAGGAAAATTATTTAAAATATAGGATCCGTTCTCGTGATATTTTAAATAATTTTTTAAAATTTAGATAATCTTTGTGTTACTTGATGTATTGATGTATTTTGTTGTTCTTATGCGTTTATAATACCTTCACATTTAAAAGAATTGAAGGATTATTTTATTTCAAAATAAAGGTATGATCATAATTTCAATTTGATAAATGCCCTTCAGAGCCCAGTTTTAGATCTGTTTAACTTTAAGTGTTAATCATAGAAGACTTATTATACCATACATCTAAAATAGGTATAGGGGTATATTAACTTTGATACGGTGTTTGTAGCCACCATATAGTTTTGCTCAGCATAAACTCCTGAATCGATTTACGATTGTCCGTTATTCCGTCCGTTCATTCGTAAGCACAATAGCTCAAAAAATAATGACGGTATCTTGATTAAATTTATACAGTTCCTGAAATTTAGATGAAACCTAAATTTAAATTAGAACCCATTGAATTTTGATATAAATTGTGAAATCGTGCCCTGTTTTCTTTATGTTTCTGAAATTTGATGGCAATGAAAGTAGTGTTTCGGAAAACTGCCTCACGCCTCTTTAGACCTATGCACCATTTATTTGGAATTAATAAAGTTTAAAAATTGATATTTGGTACAAGGTAATTCTGTCAGGTATAGGGTATTACTAAGTCGGTTGCTTCGGCTGCTTGTTATTTCATTACTAGTTTGAAATATCAATAAGTATAAAATCGAGCAATTTTGCTTTTCATTTAAAGTAGAAACTGTTAGTATAATTAACAAAATTGTAAAAATCAAATTTGTTTATTATAATAATTTGATTTTCCTACTTTAATTCCTTTGTACATTGCTAATCTGCCATTTAATTTTATTTTCTGAGTAATAACACTTAATGCTTCTACAGTTTTTAAAAATGTAAGGATGAAACTATGAAGAAGAAAAAGATGGCAAGTAAAAGCCATTATTATTAATTTGAAATTCGAAGCTAATAACGGTTTATACTTAGAAATCGAATTTTGACGACTTTATGCTTTTGAAGGGCATAAAAATAAAATTCAGATATTTATTGAATGTACATTTGCTTTTAATATTTTTAATTTTCTGATTATTAATAAAGAACAAAATTCCTCTGGGTTTTTCTAAATTTTTTATTTTTATTATTGAATTTATTGATTATAAACATCCGGAAAAAAAATTGTATTAAACTGTTCTAAAAAATTTTTAAGTTATCCATAAAACATGAATATAATATCCCATCGAATCCACCAATCGTATCTCTTAAAAATTTTTACAATTAAACGTTCAGTTAAAAAAAAAGTAAATCTTAGGGCTAAGATTGGGCGGAAGATTCCAATAGATTACTGAAATTTCTACATATTTATTTTTTAGTGTGGGACGTGCGAAGTTGTTTTATAAAAGCTGTAGCATTTGGTATGAGATGCTGTAAGAAATACAATTACCGATTGAAAATAAATATAGGATTCAGTGACTAATGTTAAAAAACTAATTTGATAGTTAAAATACTGATTCCTTTTCTTCTTCTGATGCCTATCTACTGCTGGATATCGGAGTTTTGTAATTTTATGTTAAGATGGCTACAATGTTCCGTTCCATTTGTTGCTGTAGAAATTTAATCTGCAATTGTTCGCAAATCAGTCCACTCCGTAATATTTCTTAGCCATGATAGTTGCTCCCTGCCTAATCCTCGTCTTCCTTATATTCTGCTTCCGACAATATTAATTCATATTTTATTTCTAACATTATATGACCAAAGTAAGCTTCTATTAATTTTTTAACCTTTTAAAGCAATTCTTTTTCTTTCTGCAGCTTCTGTATGTATGTGATCTGATTAAGATTTCATTTATAGGTCAAACTGTCAAACGTCATATCATAACTGATTTGATTGTCCTTTGGTCCTCTACACCAAATAATAAAACTGACCAGGTTAAACATTTTATCAATTGTAATCTTAAGTTAATATTCACATCACGAATATTCAATATTTTGATATGGTTATAAAAAGCATATCTAGTGATTTCTTAATTGGAACTCCAGTCTTCATGTAAACAGGAGCCGAGATTAATGATGCGCTGCATAAAAATGATGAAACTGCGTAAATGATTTTTTCAGTAATTTTGAAAAGTTTTTATAAATAAAAAAGTTCGTTTAAAGCTGATTTCAAAGATTCGTTTCCCAGAAAACCCTTTAATTTTTAAGATTTTAGCTTCCAATGTTTTAGTTGTAAAGATATCGCGGATTATCCTTTAAAAAAACACCCGAGAAATATTATTGAATTTTATTTAAGATAATAAAATGGTATTATCGATTTTTTTCTTGAGTCTATCAATAAAAAAATTCAAAATTGAAGAAGTAGTTAAAGAGCATCCCTTATATTTCATCATTGGATTATTATTCAATATTGATAAGGTTTACTTGGAAAAATTTTATAAAAAAAAATTTGAAAAGTGTATGAGTGTATACCTTGCAAGGAAGTTGAAATGGAATTATAAATTCAATTATATCAGGCTAAATAATATACAAATGATATAAATCTATAGATAATATATCTTAAGATACCATATTAATCTGAATTACATATTTAATATCGCTTTTAAAGGTTTTTTTTTTATATTTTCTTATCGTGGCAAAAAAATAAATATTAAAGATGGAGAGAGAAAGATGATTATGCTTTTAAAGATAAGTAATGTGGTAGACATTTTTTTTTATTTTATTTCATTATTATATTATTTATTTGAAGATAAATTTAACGAATAATAACACAGAATAGAAGAAAGAAACTACAAGATGTATAGAAAATATTTAATAGTCATTTGTATATTAAAAAGCGAGGAAAGTGTAGAGTAGATTGTGTCAACCCTAGGACACCTGCATGAATTTAATATAAACATTATATCATCTGGTTAATTACTTTTGGAAAAATTTAAAACATACAGCTTTATTAGGTGTAGAGTAATGTTCATATAAAAGAAGGAGTTGTATGGCAGTTACTCGAATCCTCTGAAGAAGACCAACCAAATTTTGCAGTAACTTTGGCCATAGCTAAACTACTTTAGTGGGAAGATTTCAGAAAACCAGCTTTAATAAGTACAAAATCAAAATCCTACCTCCTTTATTTTTTGAGTTATCGACGGACAGACGGACGGACATACATAGCTAAATCGATTTATTTTTCGATTCTGATCCGATCCATAGACTTGAGTCTATATCTACCCCCTTACTTTTCTGTGTCACAAACGTAATGACAAATTTATTATACCCTTTGACCTACAGTGATACGGGTATAAAAAGAAGTTGAATGAGATATATTCGGCCCCGCTGCACTAGACTAACCAAATTTTTTCAGTAACCAAAATTCAGCCATTAAATTCTACGACATTTGGTAAAATTTCAGACGTCCGCCTTTATTACCTGTAGGGTAGTACTTATCTCAAAAAAATAGTTGTATGGGATAGCGATGGCGGTTCTTGTATAAAAATGAATTTATGGAAATTTGAGGATCCTACCTCTATTAGTTTCTGAGTTATTGAACAATCGTACAATAGAACTGACAGATGGACAAACGGACACACAAAACACGATCGATTTAGTTTTCTATTCTGATCCCATCTATACTTGTGAGTCTATATTTACCTTCTTTTTTTGCTGCGTCACAAACATTATGACAAAATTAGTATACCCTTTGACCTATATACATTCGTTCGGGTTAATAAAGATAGATTTTCTATCTCTTTCTGTTTAGTCATAAACAGATACATAAACGTTTTTTTGTTTTTTTTTATCTAAATAAATCAACAGATCCTCAAAATGATGATGATGATATTAGTTCTAAAAAAGTATAATGACAATGGCAAATATGGATGGAGATGATGAAGATGATAATGCAGTAAAATAATAATCACATATGAGATATAATTTTTTTTTTATTGACCTTTTTTTTTGGTTGCTGGGGCTTTATTGTAGGTTTTTATAATCAAAATAAATACCATTGTGTTGTTGTATTCAAAGATACAATGATGTGCTTGCTGCTAAATGAGTTGTTGAGTATCTAAAGATACACAACTATGTGTAACTAAATGAGTTCTGTAAAAATGTAAAGATATCTTTTTATTATAATATGCTTTGTATATTCTTTTATGTGTTTTTAGTCTTTCGGGATCTTTATTAGAGGATTGGGACAGTTAATAAGAGTATTGTAATAATTTTTAGGGACTAATTTTTGAACTTTAATTAAACAAAAAAGAGTTAAGAAGTTTTAAGCTTTCAGTCATTATTAGGGTGTCGAAAAAAAATGGAAAGAGCATTAAAATGGAATTAATGAAAATTTGCACTTGTGTATTGTATGATAATTTGCTATAATTGTGGAAATTATTTTGGAAATTCTTTTAACAAGGTTATTTCATTTAGTTAATGGAGGCTTAAGTTTATTGTGTAAAAGCAGACACTTGTGTTGAATAGATTAAATAAAGCGATTGAAACCTTTGGTTGTAAATTAAGAATTTTAAAATATTTTTCAGAATTATTATGTCATGGAATATGTTATGGTATCATGGTTTGGTATCGAGCTTCATGATTTGAGTATCTCTATTAAACCTATTTTATACTTTTTGGTCATTTAAAATACTTAAAAAAAGTAAATGTCTCATGAGGCTCATAGTTTCATAATATTTTCTTGTGTTTCATAATATTGCATAACAACTAAAGTAATGATTGTAAGTAATGATTGTTCAAGCGAAAGCTTATCCTAGAAAAAAATTTAACGATTAAGTAGAGATAAACGTTCTATAGATAATTTTAATTCCGTTTTTTTTAGTATCTATGATATAGTATTTTTAATTGCTAGAATCTTGCAAATTCAATAAGAAGATCCCAGTTTGCTATTTGCGTACGAACGCTGCAGAATTAACACTTTTGTCTAATTTGAAATTTTGCAAAGTTTAATTTCTAAATTTTATTATCTAGGAAAATCAGAAGTCGACGAAATACCCTAGAACCGCGGTGGAAGACATCAAAACCGCTGTTTTTCGTGTTGATTTAAAGGTTTGTTTTTTTCTGGGTCCGGGTCATAGTGTCGAGTCAGAAAATGTCGACTGAGAAATTGTCGATTGAGATGTGAAAATATATTAATATTCTGCAAAAAGAGGAAATCCTGACTTTGTATACAACTCTAAAACCAATACTAAATTTGTAGGTAAAATATCGGTCGGCATTTTCTCAGTCGGTTTTTTTTTTGCAGTCGATATTTTCACACATTTGACATTTTTTAAATCGACATTGACAACTTTATCGATATTTTCATATTTTAAAAATTTCGAAATAACATTTCATGGCCTTCTAACATGTCAGCTAACACATTCGGCTTAATTGTGGGAGTTCCCGTCATTAATTTTTCCACTGAAAGAATAATTGCGACGATTTCCTTCATAATTTGTATGGATGGGAATATTTATTGATATTTTCAAGGCTTGATAAAAATTAAGAGAATGCGAATGTTTTAATGTCATGTGAAGAACAACAAGTGATGAAAAAAAACCAAGGGTTTTTAAAAAAGCATATTTTCAAAATTATATTGTATATTTGTATTACATACTGAGTTTAACTTAGGAAATATTTACTTGGAAATAGTTACTGCTTACTTATAAAATTTACTGCTAACAGTAAAGTTTTTATTTTAAAGTTGTTATAGCCCTTCAATAGAGAAGGTTGCCAAGTTTCTCAAGGATCTAACTTCATCTTACTTCCCACACTCTTCCCCTCCCTCTCCATTTTTTTAGGTTCTAGGAATGTGAATAAAAATTTTGAATTTTACTTAGAATTATACAATATAAGCAAAAATAGGTAAAACTGAGAGACACTTTCTTCAATTTAAGGAACCGCTTTTAAATTTAAGAAAAACCTTTAACATATGTTAAAATATAATGTTGGACCTTTAAATTTTGTATATTAAAAAAAAAAAAATTGGACAGGTATTCAAGTTACAGGTGCCAAAAAATAGCAAAATTTCAATTTTCGAGCCCTTATAGCTTCTAAACAGGGGGCTTGACAAAAAAATTTTGTTAACCGACTGGTATCTAACTTCACCCAAAATTTCAAAACCCTATCTTAAACCGTTTAAGAATATGAGGAACCAAAAATTTTGCAAAAATTGAGTTTTGTGTAATGTTAAATTTTACTACCGTATGGCAACCCTAAACATTTGCCTTTTAAAAATTTATAAAGTTTATGAAACCAGTTATCGTTTGCCGTTTTCAGATTGAAAATATATCTAACAGAACCCTTGTTATAACAATTTAAATATAGGGCTCTTCCCAACTTTGGTGGACTGTAGCCCCGTAGCAGGTAGGGCTACAGAAAAAAATTCTTCTACGAATTTATTTTTTTTGCAAAAACTACCCATGGTTAAAATTTCTTTACTCTATTTCAAACGGTGTAAAAGTTTTTGTAAACATACGGACGGACGGACGGACGGACGGACAGACGGACGGACAGAGTGAAGCTATATAGGCACATTTTTACAAAATTTTTTGAAAATGTGCTAAAAATGAAAATCTATTATCTTAACACCACATGGTCATGGTTTTAAATATATTAGATTATCACTTTTATCCTATTATTACCATATTTTCCATTTAAAATTTATAATAAAACCTTTAAAGGCCACAATCATAATAAAAATCATTTAATACCCGGATATACGAGTAGGACATGTTCATCTAAAATTTATTTTTAATGAAACTATTATTAAAATGGTAAATGTACAAAATAAAAAAAATTATAAAAATAACCTGCAATCAATTTTATTTCTATTTATGCATTAACATTAAATAGAAAATATTACGGTAATTCTTTGAAAAATGGAGGATCCAATCCCTTTTTCACAGATTTAAAAACTTGGAAAAGGTCAAAAGGCCTATATTATTGGGCAATGTGATTATTTGAAAAATTCAAGTTCAAGATTTACATGTAGGGAATAGAGAATATCTACCAGTGTATCGAGGTTCTTAGGACTTAAATTCGTTTCTTTCAAATTAATACAATTCTAAGTATCTGTATATTATGGACAAACCAAAGAGACAAACTAAAGAAAATAAAAAAACACTTAAATAAACACAAAAAAAAAAGAAACAATAAAAATTAATTGAAAAAATTGGTTTTTTCCCTCTTTTATTTTTATACCAAAGGCAAATTTCTTAAATTAAAAGAAAACAAATGTCCTGTTCAATACGTGGTCAAAATTTAATAAATAATCATATTAAAAAATGTAACATTTAATATATAACCTTCATAGAAACTCAGGGAAAGGATCTAAAAAGGATCATATTTAATATTTGTATATAAATAATTATGTATTATGCATGTATATATTATGTATTTTGGACTCTGTATATAATTAAAAAAAAGAATCTTAAAGGATATTTTATTTTATAATAATAAAGCATATATCCTTTAATAATATTCTTTGATTAAAAATTAAGGAACTTAATTCGGGTTGGATACGATTGCTCTTCATTGAAAATCTTGTTTTGTTAAAATATCATTTTCTAGAATTTAAGGGGCTTAATTTAATAACGAGCTAAATATTTATAAAACATATTTTCGGTATTTATTATATTTTGATTTTTAAAAGCTAGTTTTTAAATAAATTAAGTTAAGTTTATTTTTTTTATTACATATATTAGTATATACCAGAGCCGAAGCGTCCATAGACGCGAATAAGCAATTCATACAATTTTTGCATATTGTGGAAATAGGGTATACCCTGATTTGCAATTGAACTGTAAATTGTTCTTCTTTCAGAATCTTCCATTTAAATTCCCATTTATACCCTAATTCCACTATATATATTTGAAAGAACTTTAAAATCCGTTCTGGTTATTATTTTTTAAAGTCTAACTAATGAGACTTTGACGAACCGAGATCGTGATAAATGCATATTTATAGCGAAGTATGGCCTCAAAATTTAAATTGAAATCGATGCCAGCATTTCTTGTAAATCAAATGGATGGAAATAAAAACGGCTACTCTTCCGTAGTTCGGCGAATATTGACAATAAATTTCATATACCTAATTAATTTTGAGCAAATTTTTTTTTGAGTGCTAACTGAGCAACTATTAGACTAATAAGTCTGTCTATACCATTGGAACATTTTAAAACAGAGTGTCATATTATATTCATGTACAATTGAAACTTGAGATAGTTATTAACCAATAGTACTAGGCCTTATAACTTCTAGAAACGTTTAAAATTCACATTAGATCCAATTCTATACCATAGGTACATTACGGAAGCGGGGATCTTATTATATTCATTATAAAATTCCATTTTTTGTTTATATCGTAATAATTTTTCTATTTGAGTTATATTGTATTCTATATCTGTGAGTTGTATTATTAAATTAAATTATTTGTTTATATTGTTATATTTATGTATTTTTTATTAAAGATTTTTATTAATAATTAATGAAACCATTAATTTGATCTTATTGGCGAAGGGTAGCTGAGTCGAGTCGAAAGCCAGATAAAAGTTTTTTCACTTTCACTGAGATTCGAACCCGGGCCACTGTATGAATTTTTATCGTTTATTAATAGGAACTAGTACTAGAATAATAAACTGATTTAAACTAAAATCATGTTATAAAAAAATGAAAACTAACACCTCACCCAAGTAGAATTTTGACCATAGAATTAATATGAAGGAAACCAATTTATCTACTCAAAGTTTGTATTCCTATATACATTATTCCCATTCCCAAAGTAATAATTAATACTATTCGGTTATTATTTGTTTTAAGCACTTTATTATTATAATAATTATGAATATATTTTTTTTTATTTATTATTTATATTTAATAAAGTTTTGATATTAAATTCATTATATTACTGCAGGCGGTATTACATTTAATAAAATCATTTACATGTCTCTATTCTCAATTAACATTTAATTATATTCAATGTCAGAATTGTATCTAAAGAATCCAATAATAAAAAATATTTTTTAATTATTTTCGGAAGAACATGAATTTACTTACAAAGATGTATATAAATATAAGTACATAATACGTATATACAAATTTCCTTTATATAAATTAATTTCTTTTTATATAATGAATAATTGGAAAATTAATTTTTGGGGGGGTAATTAAAAATAAAATAAGGGTTTCGACATTAAAAGAAAAATCATTGAATAAAAAAATTATAAATTGTTGTGCAATTAACGAGCGTATAAAGTCATTAATTTATATATTTATAATTTAGTTAAATGGTTTACAATTAATGTTAAAAACGTGATTTAAAAAAAAAATTAAATAATTAAATAAAATAGAAATTAATTGCAAAAGAATTATTATATAAAACAAAATATATAAAATTTTATTAAGCTTTAAAATAGACTTAAAAATTAATTAAAATTTAATATCTAATTTCAGTGCATTAAAGAGCTGTAGCTCCTAACATCAAAAAGGAAAGGACTCATTAAATTATTAATTATTGATGCAGAATGTATTATTTTAACTGAAAACTTTGTAATAGATTTTTTGAAAAATCTTAAGATTGAAGTAGAAGACAATTATTTTAAAAATTTAACCTACGAGGTTGAAAATCAAAAAAAAATTTCCCACCAGATTATAAAATTGTACTCTATTTCATTAGTATAAGGATTAATTAGAAAATGTTAATTAACAATGTAGGAAGGATAATACCTCGTCCAGGCAATTTTGCATCAATCAAACCTATAACTGTTCCAATGCTTATTTTTCTAACTCGCTTCTACATCCGATCTAAGATACAGGAATAGATTAATTAAAGTTAATTAAACTTACTTTAAGAATCACACCCAATTGATGATCCAGTGGACTAGGAAACCTTTACTCTTAGATTCAAAATGAGAATTATATGCATTATGGGAAATAAAGTCGATTCGAAAACAGTGGAAAAAGAGTCGAATTCCAATTATATCTTATTCTATCCAAAATAAATGTTTAAAAACTGCCATAAGTAAAATGAAAGGGAATTGAATTTATTACCAAAAACAATGGAAATAAAGTCATATGAACCATTCTATCTTATTTCCCATATAAATTCACTGAAGATAAAGTCGAATACAAATAACGGAAATAAATTCGAACTAAGCCATATATTTTACTTCAAAAAAAATAATTCAAAAAATAAATAAAACGGAAAAGGGGCAACTGATTTAAAATCTAACTCTTATATCTCTAATTACAATTCTCGTATAACAAATAAGGATATAAATATACTGGTAAAGGAAAATACCCTGGTTTTGCACTAAACTCTTAAAAACCAGAATTTCTCGAAAAGTTTTTTTAAAATTTTTATAAACTAGAATGGATTTTGTAGTTGGTTATTAAATTTAGGTTTACCCCTTTTCTGGAATATTAAATCTCGTATAACAGAAAGGGACATAAATATTCCGGAAAAGAAAAATACCCTGATTTTGTATCTAACTCTTAAAAACCACAATTACTCGAAAACTGTTTTCAGAATATTTATAAACTAGAATGGGTTTTATAGTTGTATGCAATATGCAACATTGTTATATTGTAAATGCAATAAAACAATATTTCATACAATGTTGTTAATATATATAAGAATAGCATTCAAAATTAGTCTTTAAGTAATTTGCTCAAGTTGGGGGTCTGTATCCAAAAATGTATTTTAAAAGAATCAGTAGACGTATTTTATAGTTACTTGCAAAATTAAGGTTTTAGTATTTGGTTTGGTGAAGGGCATTAGGGTGGCAGCCCTTTTGTTTGTCGTTTAAGTAAAATTTAAACTTCTAAATTAGCGTAATTCTTTCAACGATAACGGTTTCATATGAAAATTTTAATAAAAGTTTAATTTAATTGTTTTTTTTGTGTAATTAAATACTTTGCTTAATCCTAGAAAATATATTATAGATTTTGTTTTAATATTATATATTTTAATAATTTAATTAATTTGTTTTACTTAATTAAAAAAATCCGAAAAACTTAATCCGAAAATCTGGAAAAAAAAAATTAAATCCAAAAGTTAATTTTCTAATTCCAAAGAATTAAAGAAAATCATTAACAGAAACTTTTTAACTTATATTTAATACCTAGGAAAACAACCGCATATTAAACTGAAAATCAAGATTTTTCAAGGTTTTGGTTTTCTTTCCCTTTTCCACAAATATTTAATATTTTTTTTTCATTTGTATTTAATATTTATTTTTCCCCAGAATATAAAAGTAAACCATGTTTTTTTTTTACTAATCTAATAAATATTTTTTCGGATTATATTACTTTTCTTTTTACTATACACTCTACTATTTAATTATCATTTCTTTATAAAGATGGAGTAATTGTTGCTTTGTTGATTTTTTTTCAGTAGATTTTCTTTTGAAAACAAAACCGGATGGAGCCGTGAAATGAATCCCTATAATTTAAATTCAATTTTGTCGAATTTTGATTTTAAAACATCGTAAATAAAAAAAAAATCATGCAAAAGAGATGGAAGATCTGTCAACAGAGAGAGAAAGAGAAGTTAAAAAATAATAATTATTGATTTTACAAGGTTATCGAAACTGTATATAAGGATTAAATAAGCTTTTCTCAAACTGAACTAAAATCATAATATAGGGTGGGCCGTAACTTGGACTGACTGATTTGTATTTCTTCCAATTTGAAATTTGTTTTGCAAATATTCTGCTTTAGTTCCTGGATGTTTTGGGGTTTGTTGACGTTAACCCAATTCTTCAAGAAACACTTCAAAAAAAAAAAAAATCAGAGGCTGTCAAATCTGGGGATCGAGATGACCACACGAAATCAGCCATCGAATAATTTTAAAAAATTCTTGAGTTTCATCAAATAAATTTTTCTTGAAATTATAAGTCACGATTATTGAGAACTACCGGATGTAAAAATGTATTCATCATTGTCTGGGATGGGACGCTTTCTGGATGCTTATGGATGATAGTTAAAATTCCACATCAAAAAGTGTATCTGTGAGGTTGTTTTTATCATTGATGTACTAGTCTCGGCTTTGGTCTGTTGACATATCCATTTAAATGAAGATGTGCTTCATTGCTTATAATAAGGTTGTTCAAAATGTTGGCATTTTCGGCAGTAAACGATGTTCTTTAAGGTTCTTTAATATCTGAAAAATAAAATAATATAAAAAACTTAAAAACAAAATATATAAGCGTTTTTAATCAGTCAGTTTTCAATTGAGACAAGTATCAAATAGCTAAAAAGCTTAATAGAGTTCGACTCTTATCAAAGACATATCTTGTGTCCTGAGATCATAGTACATCTAGGTAAACAATTATGTTATAACACCAAAGAGACAAAATACCGAAGTATGTCTCTGTCAAAAAGTTACTTTTAATCTTAAGCAGAATACACTTGGCCGTTAACAAAGTTGGAGTTTTTTCCTAATATCCTCTACACCAAAACAACCTTTAAAATCTTCACAAAAATTGAATTGCTGATTATTACATACTCCAAGAACTACTTTTTTTAAAAGGAAAACCCCCATCTTAAAGAGCTTTAGGCACAACAAAGAAATGTAGAAATCTAGTGCAGACATAAAATAAATAAAAAAAAAAAAAAAATTTGGTTTTGCTACCTGGGAAACAATGAAAACTTTAACATTTATTATTCGTTTCCCTTAAGCTAGAAGTTCTATCAGAAAAAATTTATTGTGGTTTAATTAGTTGCTTTGGCAAAATTTGATTCTACATATGGTATAGATAATATTTTTAAGTAATATATCTATTAATATTTAAAAAAGTACTCTATTCGGCTGTTGAAGATAATTTTGATATTTTTGTAAATTTAAAAAAAATTAATTTAAAGAAACCATTATGATATTTAAGACCTTTTTAAAAAATGATATTTAATGATTTTCGGTTTGAGATTAATATTTAAAAAAGTACTCTATTCGGCTGTTGAAGATAATTTTGATATTTTTGTAAATTTAAAAAAAATTAATTTAAAGAAACCATTATGATATTTAAGACCTTTTTAAAAAATGATATTTAATGATTTTCGGATATATTAAACCGATTAATTAAAATTTGCTTCAAGGAAAATTTGTTAATTAAGGTGAAAAATCATTGAAATAATTAAATTTGAAAAATGTATTAAATTTCTTAAAAATAATATCAATTAATATTTTGTATTTAAATATTTTTTTTAAAAAAATATTTATTAATATTTTAAGATATATACTCGTATATATATATAAATTCAAAGAATAGCTTAAATTTAGGAAAATTTCGTTTTGATATTTAAAGTATTAAGAAATTTGAGAGCATTTAAAATAATCTTAAGGGTATAATGCTTGAGGGTATGATAATGTATTAAATGTTTTTGATGTTGTGTCGGAGTTGTGTTTTTATTAATATTTGTTTAAGTTTTCATATATGTATAATGTAATTTTGACTCTTCATAGTTATTTTTATCTTCCTCTAGAACAGGTTCCTAAACTTCTTCAGATTAAATTAAATAGCAGTATCTTTGAAGTATATACAAAGTTTTAATTGAGCTTCTGGCCGAACCTAATTAAATGTACAGTTCATAACAACTGGATTATACTCTAATTAGATATGT
Organism: Dolichopus griseipennis; assembly: GCA_963082915.1. Taxonomy (NCBI): domain Eukaryota; kingdom Metazoa; phylum Arthropoda; class Insecta; order Diptera; family Dolichopodidae; genus Dolichopus; species Dolichopus griseipennis. Next base: position 359,905,957 of record OY720441.1, read on the forward strand.
TTAATATTACAGGGCTGCCAATCCTGTGTGTAATGTATGAAAGAAAGTAAAGTTTTATAATAATAAAGAGATTCAATAAAATACAAATGTTTATATAAAAGTTCATATTTTGAGGAATATCGAATCTCGAAAAGGTTCGTAAGTTCAAACCCCTAACATGGACTAATCAACACCTTAGAGATATTAGTTATTAACGGAACCTTGCCTTACACTCCTAATAAAGGTTGAACAGATTGTAAAAATAGGTGATATTTCCTTTCACGAACTTGGTAGTAAAACAAATAAGTTTTGGCTAGTAATATAGAAAAATGGCTTTATTCTGCAATATAATCTGTAATAGGTTTGAAAATTTTATTAAAATTTATTTTATATAAAAGAAGTTAAAAAATTTCAAATGTATGATAAGTATTCCAAAGTTTTATCAAATAAAATTTTATATTTTATTTTAAAAAACTACTTTCCATGTGTTGAAGCACTGCCAAAAAGCGATTAAGTGTTGACGTTGACAGACAACTTATTTCTATTATACAATTATAAGGAGTTATAACACGTTATATATCACACATTCATAAACTAAAATTTAATAAAAAATATCTAATTCATTAAATCGGTTTCATTTTAATTTTCCATAAAAACTTAATTTTATTTAATAACCACAGGTGTGTAGAAACGATACATATTATTTAGTAGAAATGCCACATGTACACTCTTTAATTTTTAATAGAATTCAACTTATCATCAACATAATACAAATTCCTTAAACATTTTTAAAGTTATTGTGTTTTGAAGAGCACTTCAAAAAACTCCTGAAAGATCAAATTCTAAAAAAATTAATCATTAAATTTATTTCAATCTTTCGTACCAGAACAAAGAAAAGTATCGAATTTCAATTTGGCAATTTTAAGTTCAAATTACAAAAACAATAATATAATATCCAAGGTATTCCAGGTTTTATTTCAATTCTTTTTTAATGTTGATAGAAAACTATAATTTACAATGGATTTTCGTTTCCTGTAATACGTCCTTCATTTTAATTTTATAAATCGATTTTTAATAGTGATTCGTGACAAAATGTTCAGTTTTATATGAAGTAAATGTAAATTGTGTTATCCCGATGACTTTTTCTTATAGATTATTCATTTTATTTTAATGTATTTGATATTTGGAAATTTAGGTGCTCAGGTTTATTTGTTAGGTATCTGACATTGGCATTGTATCTGTAATTTTTTTTCATATCGAACTCACCTTAAAATATTCGAAAATCATATGAATATTACTATGCGTTGGGTGTTGCGATGGGAAGTATCAATGTTTCGGAGTTCAGGTAGAAACAAAACTAACAACTTAGTTCTTAGTCTCTTTCTTGTTTCATTAACTCTTCCTTCTATCAACGTACACAATAAATATTATAGGGAAACACTTATTTTACCGCTCCGAATTCTTGTAAGGTTCTGAAAACAAACTTGTGGGCTAGTGGGCACCAACAAACTAAGAAGCAAATCACCAGAAGGAAATGGTGGATTGGTGGATTGTCCATACACAAAGGAAAAATGAAGAATGCATAACGAAAATAGCGCTGACCTGAATTCCTATAGGAGTATCCAAGTCAAGGTGTAAACCGAAAACAGTATGAAGAAAAACGGTGCTGAATAAAAATAAGGAGATAAAATATCCTGGAACGAAATAGTAGATAAAGCTATGAATATAAATTAATGGAGAAGTCCTTTGTTCCCAAGTTGAGTAACAGGAAAAAAAAACTTCGTATTCAAAAGATTTTATTAACAAGCTAAACTAGTATAACTGGACCTACTTAAGTAATCATTTGGCATTATTTCCATATTACTAACAGGTATTAGTGAGAGCGCCAGTGGTTTATTAGCTTCTAGAACATGCGTATTTCATATAAGTCTTAAATATTAAACTATGATCACACATTTCTACTGTAGACATAAATATAAGTTAGACATCTGCACAAATGTATTCAAAAGCTCTTTGAAAACATACTATATTTTGTAAAACATTCAATGTTCTGTTTTGAAAGCTTTAAAAACGAATAACACATAACATTCTGATTAGAAGAGAATGAAACAGAGCAAAATAATTTTGGAATGGAATGGAGTATGTATTTATTTAATTTGAGTACAAAGAATATGGAATGTGATATTATTCGCATTTGTATAGCGTGTAATTCATAAACATCTTCTCCATCTGACGAAATTTCAATTGTTTCAACTTTCAGTTCAATTTATTAAACATGTATATTTTAAACAATATAGGTATATAAAACTTATTTTAAATAAAATTTTAAACAATATTCAATTATATTATCTCAAATGCACTTTTAAAATTAATTTAAACCAAATATTACAATGAGAAAATCTATTACAATGAGATGAAATACTTTAATTTACACATATTAATACATTTTTCACAACTACCTAAACAAATACGTCATCGCTAACGATCAGTTAATTATTTTTACCTTCGCAATATAGCAATAAAGCTTTTTTTTCTTTGTTTTATTTTTGGCTTCCATTATTCAATAAATTGCACGAAATACACCGAGTATTTCGAATATTTCAAAGATATTCGTAGTATTCCAATTGTAAAGTTCAAAACATTCAAACATTTGAAATAAAAAAGTTTTAATTCATTCCAATAGGAAACAAACGAAACGAATATAACATACATTCGTTTAAATTTGAATGTAATTCATATTCAAAGCTTTTTAAATGAATGTATGGAATTAGAATATAAATTAGAATGTATTCAATTCGTCTTCGAAATGGAAAACTTTTGTGCAGATGTTTAATATAAGTGCTTCATTATAGATGTTGTGTACAAAATTTCTTCATAAAAATCCCCAAGCACTATTTATACAACTTTCTTTAGAATTTTGAAAAGCTTGATAACAAAACTAATATTACAATTCTTTTCTTATGAATAAGTGTTTAGTAATAGAGATAGATAAAAGATAAACAACTCAACTAAATGTATAATATTTATTTTGTGTCTTAGACCAGACACAATTTCAAGATATATCAGATAAAATATTGTATAAAATAAATTTTTTTGAGTTGGTTTTTTAAAAGTATTGGATTTAAAATTAAGTCTTTTGGGTATTTCTATGCAGACGTGAGTTTTCAATATAAATATATTTTTTATTTCGATTAATAGCTATCGGTATTTAGAATTAATTCTATTTACTATGAATACTTTTATTTACCTAAGTTGTATTTTTTTTTACAGAAAATAATAAATATTTTTTTAATTCTTTTATTTATTTAGGAAAAAAAAACCTAATTGAAAGACAAATTGTAAAAACAGTAAATCCCGAAAGATAATAAATTTAAGAATTGAATAGAACTAGAATTGTTTTAAATTTTTATTAAAATAATTTGTTAATATTTCAATAATCTTGAAAAGGATTTGTATGGCAAAATAAACTCCTAAAAATATGCAAAAATTCTCAATTTAAAACAATGATTTATCCTATAAGTATGCAAAAATTTAAAGCTTTAAAAAGTTTTACTATCAAAGGCTTTCAAAATTAGAAAAACCAGTGTTGACAACTGAATATTTGTTAAACCGACAATTGAAAAGAATATTCTACTGTTAAAAGCTGTTATAGTAAAAGAAAATGAAATTACTACTTTGCACAGTTCTGTGCACAATTCTTATAAAGAAAACCAATTTCTAAAAGAAGTTTTTTTTGTTTCCAAATAGTTTTTAAATGTATGTAGTTGTATAAATAACTGTGCTTACTTGTTAATATAGTTGTCAAATATCTTATTAAATATTCATAGTATTTTTTCAGCAATAAAGTTGCCAGGATTCCGTAGAGATTACAAAGTATTTTCTAAGAATTTTTTTTTATTTAAATTCTTTTTAAAATTTTTTTAAGACTTGTTTGAGGGTATGCTTAACTTGAACAATATTTTAATAGATTTTATAAAATTTATAAAACAATAGAATATAATGCAAGATAATTTTTAAATTCCATATAATACAGATTTAACTTAGCTTTAAAAAAAAATCGAATTGAAAACAAATATTCGAAACAAAATTTTGGTTGCAAATGATAATCAAGGATAATCAATTGCAAAAAAAAGTCTAGAAATACTGTGACAACCATGGGATACCAGCATGAACGTAATATAAATATTAAATCTTTCAATTTAGTACTTTTGACAAATTTGTAAATACACAACTCATTAGACCATATATTATGCAGGAAAAAGGATATACTTTGTATGGCAGCTATTGGGTCCTCTAAGATAAAACAAACAATATTTTATCCAGATATTAGTCATTAAACTTAACTATTTTTGACAAAATTTTTGACACCCAGATTTATTTAAATATGCTTATATAAAAGAAGTTGTATGTCAGCTTCTCGAGTCAGCGGGTTTTATATTAAAAATGAATTTGTTAAAATTTCAGAATCCAAGCTTCTTTAGTTTTTGAGTTATCGTGTACACAGTTAGATCCACCAGCTTTTTGATTCTGATCCGATCCATTCATTTGATTCTATATCTATCCCCTTTCCTTTACATCATCACAAACGTAGTAGCAAATTTCGTATACTCTTAGAACTACATTCGTACACGGGTATAACAATAATCAACTTTCATACCCTGTATATGCATGCATATAATTGATAAAATCCCAATTCAAATTATCAAAAACGTGCCATAATAAGAATATTTTCATATTAAATGTATTTTTATTATTTTATATTACTTATAGTTTTCTTACATTTTTTCATTTTGGGAATTCTAAAATATATAAAATAATTCTTATCAACTTTAAATTTTATATTTTTTGTTGTTGTATTATTTCAATGTTATTTTGCTGCATTTTTTAAACTGTAGAATATATTTTAAAATAAATGACAGGAAAGAGACAGTCTGTTATTTGTTATAAGAGACAAGGGCAAATAACTGTAAAATATTTCTTTAATATTTTCTTAAAATGAATTTGAAAAATAAATTATGAATAACAATTGTTTTTGTATATTTTATATATACAATTTTTTTAATATAATTTATATTTATTAATATACGAATATTGTTTAATATTACAATGTAATAAATAAATTCAAAAGAATTGTTACAAAATTAGAAAATTGTTCTTTATTTTTATTTTATTTAACACAATTATTACTTTTTTTTTAATAATGGAATTTTCCATGAAATCAAAAGTAAAATGGTTTTGTTTTTTTTCCAATTTTGTTAAAAATATGCAAAAAAGAAAGCAAATAAATTAAATGGAAGATTTTAACAATAAAATAAGTATAATAAATATATAAATAAATATTATTAAATACTTTTTTTTTTCTTTTATTAAAAATTATGAAGTTCATATTAATATTTCATATTTATTTTATTTTCAACGTTTGATGTTTTATGAAACGTCAATCGTTTATATAATAAAAAGAGTGTAAGACGTGTATGAAAATGTAGTAGATTTACTGTATTTTTTGTAATATAAAGTAACGTTAGGGCCTGAAGTACTTAAGTTTAAACTCAAAGCATTTATTCATTTAAATTATTGAAAAGGTTTAAGAAATGTATAAATGAAGTAAATACAGGTAGATTCACTGTTTTTAAATTATTAAATGGTTTTTTATTAAAAATGGGTTAATCTCACAAGTACTTAAATATTTTGCCTGATGCTAAAAACTTAGGTAAGGTATAGTGCCGTCCTAAGAAAGAAAGTCGTTTCTACATTTTCTTGGTTTTAGGTAATTTAACTTTTAGAGTTTTATATTCGCACATCGCTATGTTGAATTATTTTTGAATTTTTGAAAAACAAATATGTTAAATAAAGAAAAACTATTTTTTTGAACTTACTAGAGATAAAATAGTATTAGGCGTTCATAGTTAATTTAGACATACGACTTTTTGTTAAAATATTTCTTTAATATTTTTTTTAAAATGAATTTGAAAAATAAATTATGAATAACAATTGTTTTTGTATATTTATATATATACAATTTTTTTAATATAATTTATATTTATTAATATTTAGATTTATTAAGTTATTAAAGCTTAGATAAAAGTAACCAAATTAAAAATTTTAGTCATTTCACGTTTCAATATGCAACGAGATATGTGACATTTTTTCTTAGTACAAAGTTGTCAGATATTTATCTGATATTTATCAAATATTCCACTATCCCGAAAATTTGCTTTTGGCGCTCACGACTTTTTTCCTTAGCACGGCATTATAATTCTTTAGTTGAATTGTTCATGAGTTAATCTGCGCCAACAATTCAAACATTTCCATTATATTATTTTCTTAGTATTTCAATTACATAGATATAATATAGAGCTTATATGGGAATCTGAACTTTGAAATATTAGAACTTACTCATTAAACTTACTCCTCCAAATTATTGAAAACTTCATATTAAAATATGTTTCCAAATTCGTAAAACTTCGTGTGAAAGTAATTTTACTTAGTGTTTAGTTTTTAAAAGAGACGTATTAGCAATGAAAATATGTATGGAGCGGTTTTGGAAACATACATGTTTCTTTATTGAAGCTGTAAATTAATAAGAGGTTTGAGAATCCTTAGATTTTTAAATCCGTAAATTAACCGCGAGAGGTATACTTTCGCCTCTTTTGTAATAAAAGCTTATAAAGCTCTTAAGCTATTTTTAGATATAACACCCGGTATAAAATGTATAACAACCCTTTCTATTCCTCTTTAAAGTTTGAGAAAGCGTTCTGCATCACTAAAAAATTTTTACAATAATTCAAAATTTTTTCTTATAAAATATTTTTAAATTAAAATTTAAGAAATAAACCATTGAAAAAGTTTAAAGAACATACGAAAGGAAGCTTAATTAATTTAATAAAAATATGTAATATACGCGTCCTTGAAAGGTTTTTTTTATAAATTTTTAAATACCATGGCAGTATTTGTTGAAACCAAGTATTATTAAAGACATTGTGTAAAAAGTTGTGAAGGATTTTGATCTTCTAAAAAAAAAACAAAATTAAATAAGAAATAAGTTTAAAAATGAAAATAAATGAAGTATTTTATATTTTGCTATGAAAATATATATATGTATATATATATATATAGAAAAATTTATCTATAAATAATATTATATAATACGAGTTGAAAGCATTTTAAAATTATGATTATATTGTTACATTAAAATTAATGTAATAAGTTTTAGAGAATTTTGTTCTGAACGAAAAATTATGAAAAATCATGAGGCATATTTTTCAATTTTAAGAAAATTCTACTTAATTATGAGTTTTTATATCGTGAACACATAACATTTTCCAAATTATAAAAATTCGTACGTATGTCAAAGTTCTCCTTATGTAAATGAAAGATATCATTTTTTAAAGTCCCTTAAAGATCGTTGAGGGTGTATTTTATATGTATTTTATATAATATGTCCTTCGCAACTCAATTTTATATGTTTATTTGTTTATGTTTGTGTTTATTCAATTTTAAAGAGTTTTGGATTGATGATTTTAAATTTTACAAAATAAGTGTTCTTACACAGTGGTAAATTTAAAGTTTAATCAATTTTTCATTATGTATTACAAATATGTGTCTTCTATAATTGAGTGTAAAATATTTGAAAATAAAGTATAGTCTAGGGATATATCGGGATGTAAATAAAATAAAAATAACTGCCATTAACGAATTATTAAATTTTGAATGAATTTATTCATTACAACTTCTTCGTTATCATCAGTCTGTAGTTTAATGAACTGGACTATTATGCATCATATTTCACATGTAAATTTTTTTTCAAGCGCTAACTGTTCAACTGTTGAGCTAATAAGCCTGTCTATACCATAGGTTCATGTTGGAACAGGGGTCATATTATTTTCGTGTTATTAGAATTGGCCTTATTGAGTTCCACATACAATTTAAACATGAGAAAGTACTAGGCCTTATAACATGTAGAAACGTTTTCGATTTTCAATATTTACAATTCTATTTTTTGTTTATATTTTAATACTTTGTATTTGAGTTATATGGTATTCTATATCTGCGAGTTTTATTATTCAATTAAATTATTTGTTTAAATTTTGCATTTGTTTATATCGTTATATTAATGTATTTTTTATTAAAGATATATAATTATTAATTATTGATTATGCCATTAATTTTAACCCAATGGCGAATGGTGTCTGAGTGTAGTCGAAAACCAGAAAAGTTTTTTTACTTTCTCGAACCCGGGCCTTTTCGCAAAGAAGGTCGGCACTGGTGGCACTGCGGCTGGGTGGCACAGTGGTAGAGTGGTAGGCGCATTCTAATAAGAAAATAAAACTAAATCCTACATTTTTACAATGGAAGGAAAGCCTTAAAAAGGCACTTGGGATACTTAAACTCGTGAAACTTCTTGTAGTATTTTAAATACTTCTACACACAAAACTCATCTCTCTTACTAACTAGTTGGATAAATTATCGAACTACTTACTCAGTTTAATGGCTGAAGAGTAAGTATGGGAAAAGGATAACAGAGGACAATATTTTTGATCAATAATTGAATGAGGAGTAAAATAGAACAAGTTGACTTTTTTTCTTGAGTTTTTGTAAATCATAAGAATTGGGAAACATATCAAAAAGTGGTAATGTGCTCCATCATTAAAAGATGTACTTATGTCTATGTTGAAGGAGTTCATATGTTTTAGAGTTAAAGTTCCTATAAGCTCTATTGTATATATGTGAAGGAAATTGGATGAATAATGTAATAGAAATGGTTCACTTTTTGGTATAGTTTATACTCAAGCTCAATTCTACAAATCAATTCGACAAAGTCCTCAAAACAACGAAGATGTCTTCAACCAAGTTAATACTTCAACGAAACTAATGTCATTATTTTAGCTTAGAACTAATAAAATATTTTCCAAAATTTAAGCATTAGTTTAAAAAAATAAAACTTTCAATCATTCCTTCGTTAAGCTTTAAATTTTTCTTCAAAGTACAAGAATTAAAGTATAATTTGGAATGCTGATAAACGCCATTATATGAATCATTTTTAAATATTGTAAATTTAATGGAGAAAACTTCTGCATATACACATTGTATATGCACCATGTAAATATAATATATACACTTATAAGGTAAATATATTGTAGATCCTATTAAATGCTTGAAACCACTTGGTATTGAAATCTCATATAGCCGTTTTAAAGTTGGGGTATGTTGGATTCTTGTGGGGTAACGGTGTAAAGTTTTTTATTAACTCTTTAAAAAATTTAGACACTTCTTCAGTTTGCCCTTGCGGGTGTTATTTAGCCCTTAATATAAAAGTTGGCAACATATATCATTCTAAAGATCTAGGTGAATACAACCACTTTGTTTAGGAAGCATTGTTCCATATCGCCCTGCTTAGGTGCTAAGGAAGCTTCTAAATCTGAGCAGTAGAAGTCATCGATTAACTTTTTATTTGATATTTCATGCAATGTAATCAACTATTTGAACGCTTACAATTGCAGCAAACATTACTCCTTGCATTAAATTGTTTTATTTTTCAATTGTAAATTTTTAAGAGTAACATCATGCCTTTATTTTCATTTTTATTTCACAAAAATTTACACAGAGAACCCCTTTTATTACATATTCGGTATCTTGTTGTTGGTAGTTTTTTGGAACGATCTTAACTACTATTTATATGGTTCTGTGCCAGCATAAGGTAATGAATTTATATACAAAAAAATACAAGTGAAAACGTAAAATATATCACAAGATAATCCGTTTCTCTTTTATAAGTCAGTATTTATGTTTCGGCGCAAATGAAAAAAAAAACTAATTTTATCAGAACAAGAACATTCGTTTGTTTTATAAAAACTCCCTGTTGTCAGAGTACTTTTTCATATACTCCAGATTTTTAAAATTTTAAAAGAAAATGGATATAAATGATAATTAGTTCGGATTAGTAAAGTATAATTATTAAAATTTCTTTTTTCGGAAAATTAAATGAAAATTAAATGGTGTGGTTTTGAAAACAGAAATTTATACAATTTTTTGAAAAATTGTATAAACTCTTAACAGAGAAAAAAAAAATATTTAATTGTACAATAATACCAGGAAAAATACTAATTTACCTGAAAGTAATTTATAGTTTTTTATGTTTCAAATTTTTATTTAAATTATGTGTTAATTTCAAGATATTAATGAAATATTAAATATTCAAAACATTGTAATTTTTCCAAAATATTTCTCACAATTAAAAATTTTCAGGACCTATTACTCCAAGACTTGAAGACCCACTATCTCGGGTAAAAAACCTAAAGGTGTGATAACCTTTAAAGCCTGTTTTCAGTTACAAAATTTTATTTAATTAAAATTTTATGTAAATTGCATATTTATAGGGGCAATATCTATGTAATAATATTATAATGATATAACCAGTCGAATATTTTAACCAGTTTAACTATCTCGGTAGCATAATAACTACTGATGGTGGTGCGTAAACAGATGTGAATAACAGACTTAGCAGAACAAGGGCATTATTTGGAACGGTTGTACCCATTATGGAGGAACCCCCAAATCTCCAAGAAAACAGATGTAAGAATTTGTAATGCTTGCGTAAAGACCGTACTAATGTATGGAAGCAAAACATGGATGATATCCAACAACATCGTCCAGAAGTTAGAAGTCTCCATTAACCGCTGTCTGCGCATAATCTGCAGAATATTCTGGCCTAGCAGAATAAGCAACGAAGTCCTATAAAGACTTACAGGAGAGGAACCCACACTGAGGCAATTAAGAAAGAAGAAATGGAGGTGGATATACCATATCCTAAGAAAAAATCAGAACAACATAAGCCGTATGGCCTTGGAGTGGAACCCCCAAGGAAGCAGAAGACGTGGGCGTCCAAATAACACCTGGAGACGCGCGCCATCAGTACAACCTCACTTGGAAAATGCAAAATAGCAGCAGGAAACCGGGTGAGATGAAGAAGTCAAATGGAAGCCTTATGATCTCTCGTGGAGTGAAAGAAAAAAAAAAAAAAAAGAAAAATAGGAGCCCCTAGTTTATTTTAGTAGATGAAATTGAGAATTTTTGAATTGAAATGAATTAAAACTAAATTGAAAATTAATTTGAAATGCTTCTTATCAAATCAAATGAAATGTAAATTATCTACCTTCAATCAAATAATCTTTTCATTAGTTATTGTATATTAATACCTTCATATTTTATTTATAGATCAATAAGTTTTTACACACATTTTGCAAAAATTCATTGAAGTTTTATTTTATAAATTAATTATTTAAATTTTGTAGGTACTGAGAAAGTTTGAAAAAAAGAGTATTCATATAGTAATTAATAATATTTCCGCTTTTTGTAGAATTTATGTTTGTCGACTAAATCTATTATTCAATAATATTGGATTTAATTTCAAACTAATCTAGTAAAGTACTATTCCTGTTTTTCAATATCCTTTAATGCATTTCTGTTGAGTTTTTGGATTATTTTTTTAAAAGCATACACTAATTAATACTTTTTGATATCAGAATTTATTCTTAACATTGTAAATGGCTTCTACAAAAGTAATTATTATCTTTTTGTTAGAAATTTGTTCAGTTAGTATAGAAAAGGCAATCCGTATTTTATTTTTAATTTCATTTGAACTTTCAACAGAAATTGTGATAAAGAAAACATGTTTCTCTTGTAAATATTGTTTTTTAATAGGCTTTCAAAATTTATAAGCTAATGAAAATTTATGATTAAACAAATATTATATTTTGTTCTAAAATAGCAAGTGGTTAATCTGTAAAAATGTGCACATGTAGAACAAATAATTCTTCTAATATAAATAGAACTAAATTTATTGGATTTTGTTATTTGAATCTTTCAAAAATAATTTTACTTTCAATTTGAAATTAAAGTAGGCGAACCTAAGGCACTGGAAACTGCTATCCTTTAAATTGTTCAGATATCTTTGATATAATTTTGAGACACAGCCGGGACAAAAGCTGTTTTCACAGACGCTGATCAGTTGACACCTTTCTTCTAAATATCACATCCAGTTTACTCAATAAAGCAACAATCCCAAATATTCTCAACCCAAATCCCGAAATCCGTCCATATCCCCATCATCTTAACCAAACTGCACATTGGTATCACTGGTCCAACTCTAAAGTTTCGTTAAAAAAGGCCGGGGTTTTGATGTCTTAAAGTCGTTACTATAACTCAAAAGAAAATTGCACGGTTGCGATGGGTGGCTTTCGAGTTTTCATCTGTCTCTCGAAAAAAAAAACAAAAAAACAATCGAGGAAGATTGTAGTAAAGTAGACTGTGCCAACTCTGGATTACCCGTATTACCGTAACATAAACATTATATCATGCGGTTAATTACTTTTGGCAAACTTTCAAACATTCAGCTTTATTAGATGTAGTGGCAATATACTAAAATATTTTTGGTAAAACTTCAGACACCCAGCTGCATTAGTTGTAGTGCAATGCTCATAAAAAAGAAGTTGTTGTATGGCAGCTACTCGAACCCTCTGCAGTAGACCAAGCAAATTTTAGCTTCTAAAAATATTTACATTAAAAAAACATTCCAACTCCATCTACATCATGCACATATAATTAAAAACTAACTTAAAACAATAAACTACCGATCAATTAAAATTTAGTTTAAATACATTTCATAATAAATTCTATTTTATTTTCTATTTTTCATTGAAAATAATTTTACTGAGTCATAGTTGTTGTGCTCTGTATGACATAATTTATGAAGCAATAATTAAAATGATAAATTTTCTAGGTTAAGTTAAAAAATCAATACTTAAAACTTGTATTCTAAAAGAATTTCTAAGAACACCTGTAATAGAATTCAAATCATAAATTATATATATAATAATTATATAATATCAGTCACCTACATCATATAACAATCTGCCCACAAAACATATAAATTAAAAAATTAAAATCGAAATACAAACCCTCAATCTTACATCACCTACGATTAATTAAATATAATTGTCCCGAGGTGCCACTAGGTCATATTAATAATGATAATTTTTAATTTTCTTTACATTTGTATATATATATATTTGTCTCTTTCTACCGTTGTTTTAATATCTAACAATTTATTTAAGTTTTTATTGTACATATGTTTTTTTAATCCTTGTTAAAATGCAGTATACAATTGTATTATGATCCTTTCTAATTTACCATTTAGTATAACCTTGAAAATAAATATTCCCTATAGTCTGAGTTTTGTTTTTATTTATAATAACTACGTTTAGAAACTCTTGAAATCGGAAAATAAATTTATATATTGTATTTTATATTCCATAAATTTTTAATAAATATGTCTGTCAAACAACATCTATAGTAGTCAATAGTGAATATTGCCTTAAATGATAATAGTTCTTTGCCTATCTGGCATTTGAGCTTCTTATTAAACTATTATACTATACAATATACTTTTTCATTAGTAATGATCCAACCAGGGTTTGAACCCGAGACTTTTCGATTGAACCTGACACGTTTCGATTGAAAAGCAGCTACTTTAATCTTTGAGCTATCGGTCAGAGCTTAATCATTATTAAGTATTTCAAAGAATCATTTTTATTTTTTTACATAACTCTTGTTATGAGTATTATAAAATTTGACATAACACTTGTTTTTTTATCATCACTAAAATCTTGATTTTTGTAATCATTAAATCAACATTTTTACACACCCCTTGTTCGATTATATGACATTTCATTACAAAATTTGACAGAACACTCTGTTTGTTTATAATAAAATATTTCAATTTTTATTTTTAATCATAGATTTATTTATATTTTATTCTAATTTTGAATTTGTCTAAGTGTGTGTGGAAAAATGTCAAATATGTCAATAATATTTACCTAATTTGACATTTCAATATTATGTTAAAATCGAATTAGATATTTATTTAATATTATACTTAATATCCAAGTTAATATTAAAGTTTGTAAACTCCTCATTTAATAAAATTGAAATTAAGTAAATAAAAAAATAAATACAAATTTTTAAACTTTAATGAAGAGTAAAAGAGACAAGAAATAATTAAGCAAATCTTATTTAGGTATGTTTTATAAAAAATCATTGTTTTTATTTTATTTTTTTGTTATATTTTTTTGGTTTTTGTTTTTTTTTTTACTAAATTAATTCCCATCAAGGATTAAGAGATTTACTTGTACAAATAATAACAGGTATACAAAATCAAGGAATACCTAATAAAAAAAAACTTTAAACAAAAGAACACTAATCTCGCAGCTCTTTTCTCTTTCTTATGAAAAGAAGATTAGTGTAGAATTAAAAAAAAAACGGTATAAATCGATTTTACTTTTATATTCAGTGTTAATGTAGTGGAGGCAAAATAAAGTTTCTCAAATTCTTTTATTTACTGTGAAGTCTACAAATAAATTCTCAACTCTCAAACAGTTTTCCTATATTTAGATACGACTTATGATACATTGTAGAAATTACCAGGTTTTAAAAAATCTTTAATAGATATTGGCTTTGAATTACCCGACTTATATCATCAGATGCATTCTCCTTATAGACCATGCCTTGAGCAGATTAGGGGTTTGTTCTTTGAAATATTAAAATGTTTATTGAAAAAACATGTCCCTTAAGCTTCGACTTCAAGATCAATGACTTGAAATTTTTCAAAACTCTATGTATTTTAAAAAAGCTTGCACTTTGTGTTCACGATTTTTTCGGCTAATTAATTGTTAATTAAATTTCCCCTAGGTCGAACTTGGATCAGAAATAAAAGATATTGCAAGGATTATTTTATCATTTTTGAATTTAATTTATACTTTGTTTTTCCCTTGTTTTACCATTGTTTCCCCGCTACAATTCCTGATGTTAATTGAATTTTATTTTTCAGCCATTCACTAAATTGAAAAACAGGCCGTGCGTATTATATTCTCTTAAACAAACTTTCTAATCTAATCTTTAAATATTCAGACAGTAAAGAATGGCAAAAAAATATTAATTATATATTCAGAATATTTTACCGTTATTAAAATAACAGTTTCTTTTTTAATTCTTAAAAGCTCCACAATATTTGTTCCCAGTTCAAAATGGATCTAAGATTAAGTATGGTATGTCATAATAAATTTCAGAAAAATTTGATTAGAATTATAAGTCCCGTTATTACTGTCCCACAGATATTACTACTGACACCATGATTCCAATTCATTCCATATCCCTATCCCTGTAACCAAACTATAATTTGTATCACAGGTTCTCTCCTAGAGATTGGTTCAAAAAGCGTGTGGTTTTGGCGTGTTAAAATCGCACTATCCAAAGAAACCCTGCACAGTTTCAATGGGTGGCTTCCATTCCCTCGGAACAAAAAGAAAATTGTTAAACACATGGATCATTTAGCCATATTAAAAAGTTCTAAAATTTTTTCAAAGGTTTTGAGGGTTCAACTACTTCAAATATTCAACAAATGGTTAGACATTAGTTTGAAATAGAAACGGTTAAAAAACTTCAAATTTAATATTAAGGGGGGTCTTATTTTTGTAATAGGGGGGAAGAAAGTAAACTTTTTTTTTGTTAACGGTAAATTAACATTAAATAATTATTAAGAAAACAAAAAAAGGAGAGAGAACGACATTAGAAAAAGAAAGCAAAAAAAAACATAGGTAAGAAAAGAAACAGAAATGAAAGAAATGACAAAAAAAACTTGTTGGAAATTCTTGTAAACAACAAACAGTGTAATTAAAAATCCTGTGTGAATTGTAATTAAACAATGACAGTGGAATTAACACCTTAAATATATAAAAAAAAACGAAAGTTCAATTTGATATAAAATCCAAAAACAAAAAAAATATAATAACAGCATATTATTTAGATATAGTGGATAGAGTAATTTAAAAAATTTGTAGTTGATACCTGTACAGGTAATTAAAACATTAGTGTAATGAATACGCGGAAATGGATGTAGCTCTATTTATTTAGTAATAAATAAGAAGCAAAAAAGGAAGGAAGGAAATATGGAATAATTTTTTTTTTTAGAATAAATGAATATTATTAAAATATTTTTTTTTGTAATATTTATAAATTTTTTTATATGTATGTGTTTATAACAGATTATATTATTAATAACGCAGAAAGATAAAAATTTTTACGAATTGTCGGTGTAGGCGGCTGTTGCCACTCCATTATAATGATTAATAATAAAATTGTTATTCTCTTTTACTTTTCGTAAGCTTTAAATTTTTGAGTATGAATTGATGAGTACACTCATTAACTGTATTATGGAAATTACCGTAATTTAGTGTTGAGGGTTGGATGCTATACTATGATGTTTTACGCAATGAAACGTTACATGAAGATAGTATTATTAGAATGTCAGTGGTTTTTGGATTTTGAAGTTTTCATTGAATTATTATGTGTTAATTATTAACATATAAGGAATAGCTTCAACCCTAGTTATGTAAGAATTCGTTGCTGATTATAAACAAAATGGCGGAGTGAAAATTTATAATCTTCGCCCATTCGCCTTTCTGTCATATATGTCAGTGGTTATAAGTCATAGAAGTTGAGTTAAATTTTTTGTTAAAATTCTCTTGTATTCTGTTTTATCCTCTATACCTTCTGTTCTAAATTTTAAAATTTGATAGACTTGTCTTATTCCCGATATTACGTTATATTTCAAAACATACTTTGTTTACCCCCTAGTTTACGCTCCCTATATAGCGCGGAAGTCTTGAATTTTGAGAATTTTTTATTGGATATTGCGTTTATGTCACAAAAATTCTGTTTGTTAAACATTTTTTACAAATTTTAAGAGTTGTCACATTTTTTTTAATAATTATTTATTTTTTTATTTACAGGTGGGTTAAACATTTATCGATTAATTTGGTATTTATCTCAATACGTACCCGATTATTTTTTTAGAAACATTTTGAGGGGTAAGTTTTTTCTTCGGAATGTAGCTTTAAATTCCTAAAATTTTATTGAAAATATTGGTCTGGTTAATACTGGAAGTCCTGGTATATACTAGTATTACTGGTAGTACTGATTGAGTACTGGTAGGACTGATTAAATACTGGTAAGTGTTGGTAATGTCCTGGTATGTAATAGTAGTGCTGGTATGTACTCGTAGTACTGGTATGTATTGGTAGTACTGGTATGTACTGGTTGTACTGGTATGTATTGGTAGTACTTGTATGGACTGGTAAGTAATCGTTAAGTAAAAATAGCGATCTGTTAGGTATATATATATATATATATATATATATATATAGATTACTGTCTGGAAAATGTTTTAATGTTTATTTGATGACGATAGGTGCTGCCGTTTTCGAAATTGTCACTTCTGAGACTTAATTTACTAAAACAGAATACACGCATATTAAATCAATTAATTTGTTTATTAATTTCAAATTACTTCTAATTTTAACAAAAACAACCAGACAACTTTATTAGTATTCACTATTTTTTTTATTTTTAATCATATTAACTATAGAATCATAAATTTTTTATTAGAATTTGATAACTAAATTATTAAAGAGAAACGGATTAAAATATATCTTTTAGTGGTTATAATTTGGGTTTGCCTTTTTGCATAATACGATATTCAAAACATGTGCAATACTTTAATCATATTATAAAAATGATATATGCTTTAATACTTAATATAGTACTATTAGTAATGCGACATTAATGGGTCGTAAATGAACAAAATCACGTACACCAGTTATATTATATTTGATATCATATACAATTATTTGGGAACAATAAAATGTAATGAAACTTCCAATGTTTTTGAATGGAAAAATGCCAGAAAATGTTTAAGAAAGTTGGTATTAGTATAAATTTAAGATGAACTGCATAAGATCTTCTGCATGCATAATGCTGTTTGTATTGTAAAGTCTCATTATTTTATATGTGTGCCCGCTCCCCCCGGTCTAATTTGGCAAAAAAAAACATTCATATAAAATTTCTTTAAAATCGGTTGAGATTTTGATGAATTAATTAAACTTTATATTCCCGAAACTTCTGGAATATCCAGACCCCATGATACTAGAATTAATTTATTAAAACTAATCTTTATGGATATTCACTAATAGCCTTTGTACCAAATTTGAACTCATTCTGAAAGTTAGAAGTCGAGATTTTTCTGATTTTTTTTTGTATGGGAGCATCCCGACTCCGTGGTTCGGTTTACTTTATAAGAACTCCTCTTCAATGGTACCCAGGAACAGTATTTGCTCCAAATTTGAACTTATTCCGACCGTTATAAATCGATATTTCTTGAAAATTCTGGTGTTTTTGTATCGGAGCCTCCTGATCTCGCGGTTCGATTTGGTCCCCTGGTTTACTTAACATTACTGTTGACGAAGAAACAAATTCATACTAAATTTTATCAAAATTATTTGATATTTACGTGGGCTATCGTGCCCACAGACCGTCACACACCGAACACACACAAAAAATTGTCGGATTTACGCTTTTCCGATAAAATGAAACTACTTTAGTTTGGAGAAAAGAAACTTATAATCTTTTCTTTTATAGCTTTGATACTGAAGAAAAGGTAAAAATTATTGAGATTCGAACCCTTAAAAATTAATTGATTTCGTGACAACTGTTAGATGCAACACTTAATAGATACTTAATTGACAGATTTTTTTTTCCTAAAGGATTCCAGTTTGGAATATTGAAGAATTTAGAAAATTAGGTCTCCGGCTTCGTATAATCCAGAAATTCTATTCATATCTACCATTAGTTATTAGAAATACCACTATGGGTACCAATCGTAACCCCAAACACGTTTTAATTCGTAAATCAAAAAAATTTTAAAGTTTTTAGCAATTTCCAGCAATTTTAACAAGAAGAATTGATTTAAAGTTTTTTAAATTAAACTAAAAAATCAAATATTTAAATTAAAAGGTAATTAAAAATTAATTAAAATTTGTTTATCTTATTACTTTAATGAAGTTTTTATATTCTAATTTTATAAAATGTTTAAGTTAGATTTTAATTCCTTTAATTAATATAAATTCCTAAAAAGTTTAATCTTAATTTGATGATTTAAAAAAAATTACATTTTAAAAAAGTTGTAGAAGTTTTTTAAGGACATTTCAGATTAAAATTGAAATTAATTTTTAACAAAATTCTGTCAAAATAATTTTTGAAAAAAATATCTTTATTAATAGGTAGTTAATCATTTCTTAGAATTCCTTAACCATCAACCAAAACCAATAATTTTATTTTTCAACTAATCAAATATAATTTTATATTTAAAAGTTCATTGCACTTGAGGTGAAGATGACGAGAAAGGTCTAGGTTTTTAAGATTATAGAAATTAATTAATATTTTTTGTTTGTATTATTTTTAATAATCATTAGGATCATTTGATTAATAGCTTACCAGGGATCATAATCATTCTGGAAATTTTCTATTATAGTTATTAAATAAAATTATAATCCCATATACCATAAGAGAACTTATGCTTAAGTCCTCTTAGAAAAGTATAGTTAATGATTAGTAATTTGGGAATTTGTTTAAGTCCCTGTCAGTTATTCGAAAAAGGAAGTAGGGAAATAATAAAAGAAAACCTACTAATCATTGTGTCTAACACCTGTAATAAATTGTTTTCTAATTATTATTAGATAACGGTTTGGGAGCACAAGGCAGCAATTGAATTTAGTAAAACAAAATTATAATTAAGTTAAATAATTAATTGAAATATGTCGCAAAGAGATTAATGGTTTCGTCATTTAAAAACTACGCCGCATAAAATAAACAATATGACTTTTTATTTAATTATCAGACAAGGAATAATTTGAAGGAAGTAATGGTATTTTGCTTACTAGATAATATTGTTTGATAAGTTAATTAAGTTTCAATACTAATTATTTTTGTCATAATTAAAACCGGTTGGATGGAACTGTGATTAGAGACCCAATCTCTCATTCGAGGGATCAATTTTGAGTCCAAGAAAAAACTGTATTTTATACTTGAGTTGCCCTTATGTACCGAGTTCTTACTCCATTTCACCCAATATCTAGATAAAATACATTAAGGATTTTTTTAAAACATTTATCAAATACCTTCTTTTTTCAAGATGAGCCCTTACTGTCAAACCTAGGCTTGTTAGTGTAAGAAGTCTATACAAATTTAACCCCAATAGACGGTGTGAATCCTAATTACTCATTCACACTCGCATTTCTTCTGGAAAGTGGGTTGCAATCCATATTTCAGGCTCCCTTTTTAATATCAAAACCCATTTTATACTTCGAACAAAAGGTTTTATAATTTTAAGCTCATTTGCCGCTCTTTTTTGGCCACTTATATTAAAACCCAAAGGTTCTAAATCTTTTCTAAAAAAGTACACGCTCGTTGTCTGCATAAGGGAGGTTTTACTGCAATTTTTGTTCGTTTTCGTTTCTTTCATTTTTAAAGATTTATTAAACTTCATTAAAATAACGGTAATTCCTGTAAAATCTTACAAAATTCCCAAAGCCAAGAAATAAGCTTATCTTTATGATTCCTTTCATATTCTAAAAATCTCTTAATTTTAACTTAAATATTATTTTATTTTTTAAATATTTAAATAATTTTAAACAAACTAATTTTATTTAAGTTATATGTAAATAAACTTTAATATTATTAAATTAAAAAATATATTCAGGTATTCATTCATTTAAAAATGTGAAACATAATAAATCATTAAAAAATTATTAGGAAGAGAAGACAAGTAAGAAAAGTTTATTTTCATTCAGAGAAGGATTAAATTCTTATACATTAAAACTTTTCATTATTATGTTTCCTTTTCCTTTTTCTTTTTCTTGTTTTTGTTATTGTTTGTTTTTTATTCTAAATTAATCCTGGACTGGTTGTTGTACATTATGAACGCTCTATCGCTTACATTATTTTGAATTTTTGTTTTAATATAAAAGGAAAAAGGAAAGAAAAAATGAAAAACAATTGGAAACTTATCATTTATTTTGAGAATACCTCAATTTTAACCCTTTGCATTTAGTTTTTTACCTCCTGAAGCCATTATTATATTTTTAAATAAAATATATTTTATTTTAATATATCTATCTCTTTCATAACCACTTCATCAACAGTAAATTTGAAAACAAAAGAACAATTTGAAAAGTTAAGTAATTTTGTTTCTGGAAAACAAAAAAATATTTTCCGAGAAAATGTCGAAATTACCTTATTTACTTTAATTTATATATATTTTGGAACATCGCCTTACTGAGTATTCCAACTTACAGAGAGTTCTTAAAACTATTAGCAACGCATTTTCTAGGAATTAATTAAATTCGAGTTCTTTAAAATTTAAAATATTTCTAATCTCTTTTATTAATTAACATCAGAATTCTATAATTCAAGTACCATTACCTTTGATTCAATGTATTTCAAGTACCTAAAAAGTAAGTACTTGAATATTAAAGAATAATTATAAAAGTAATTAAACGTAAAATTTAATTGATTTCTAGGAATAACAAGTATTTTTATTAGAATATTTTTTAAATTTTTAATATAGAAATCTGCAAAATTCTGGTATAATTTCCAAAATTATTAAGCGGCTGGTAATAGTACTTGCAAATGTAGTTAAGTACCCGTTAAGTACTTATTTAGTAATCGCTTTTTTAGATTTCGATTTTAACAGTCGTATAGAGGCTTAGATTAAATTAAAATCATTAAAATAAAGTTATAAGTATATTAGTTTTAGGTTGAAGGAATTTGACCAACAATATGAATGTTCAGTTCTTAGAGAAATTAATTTTTAACCGAATAACAGTTAAAGCAACAGATTTATGAAATAACTTGATTTACACTAACATTTAATTTATCCTTAATAGACAACTTCCTTTACGTTATTGTTAGGGAAAATTAATTCATAGTTTTATTATTTGAAACTAATATTTTATCTATTTTAATTTCTGGAGTTGGTTGAAATGGTTTACGTTGTGTTGTTTAAAACAAACCCATTTTTACGATGAATGGTATCAAAGATTTGGCTTTGAGTTGGTGACATGTAGAAATTTGTTTTGCGATTTTAATAAAACTTTATTGATTTAAATACGTCAACATTTATATATTTTATATACGAACGAATACGAACTTAGGTGACTGTTCATAGACTTAAATTAATATTTTAATTTTCGGAAACAGTTTTCTGGAATATTTTATGTATGAAAGCTAAAACATAGCTACGTGTCAACAAGAACGTTGGCGTCAATTGAATTTTTGAAATTCATTTAATGAGTCGAAATTCTATTGAAATTATTTTCAGAAGTCTATTTCTTTAAAAAGTATTCCTATACAAATTCATGTAACTGTAATGCTACCCCAACAAGGTGGGCTTGATTGTACAACTTGAAACGCAGACTTTCAGTCTCATCGTACTTCAGTAGTCAAAAAAACGGTATATAAACAAAAATTAATAAAGTGACATTTAACTTTAAGAATACCTTGTAGTTAGCTGGTACAACTCAAAAAATTTAATATTTTAAAAAAATTCACAATAAATAAATACTTGCTTTATCTTTAATCTAGAAGTAATTTTCCAGTTCATTTTTTTTTTACAAATAATTAATCATTTTGGATGGGTAAATTATCAGGTTGTTTTTAGTGTAATGGCTAGCTACGACCACATAAAAAATGAATAAAAAACACAATAAGACATGACAAGATAAGTCACAAATTGAAAGTATTAAAAAAGCACCACTGAAAAATGGGATAAGCACAAAATGTAAAATTATAAAAAAACGAGGAAGAGTGAAGTAGAGTAGACTGTGTCAACTCTGGGATACCCGTATGACCGTAACATATACATTATATCATCCGGTTAATTACTTTTGGCAAAATTTCAAACATTCAGCTTTATTAGGTGTAGAGTAATGCTCATATAAAAGAAGAAGTTGTATGGCAGCTAAACCAGACCAACCAAATTTTGCAGTAACCTTGGCCATTACACTAAACTATTTTTGACAAAATTTCAGACACCCAGCTTCATTTGGTGTAGTGTAATCCTCATATAAAAGAAGGAGTTGTATGGCAGCTACTAGAACCCTTTGCAGTAGACCAACTAAATTTTGCAGGAACTTTGGCCATTACACTAAACTATTTTTAGCAAAATTTCAGACACCCAGCTTCATCAGGTGTAGTGTAAAGCTCATATAAAATAAGGAGTTGTATGGCAGCTACTCGAACCCTTTGCAGTAGACCAACCAAATTTTGCAGTAACTTTGGCCATTATATTAAACTACTTTTGGCAAAATTTCAGACACGCAGCTTGCATAGGTATAGAGTAATGCTCATATAAAATTAGAAGTTGTATGGCAGGTACTCGAACCCGTTGACCAAAATGGCTGAATTTAAAACTCGATTCCGTTTTTTGCATAAAAACGAATTTGTGAAAATTTAATAATCCTAGCTCCTTTACTTTTTGAGTTATCGTGATGACGGACGGACGGACGGACATACATAGCTAAATCGATTTATTTTTCGATTCTGATCCGATCCATAAACTTGAGTCTATATCTGCCCCCCCTCCTTCTCTGCGTCAAAAACGTAATGGCAAATTTATTATACCCTTGGACTATATAGTCATACGGGTATAACGAGGAAGAGTGTGGTAGAGTAGACTGTGTCAACTCTGAGATACCCGTAAGACCGTAATATAAAAATTATATCTTTCGGTTATCTCCTTTTGGCAAAATTTTAAATACACAACTTATTAGGCCTTCAGCAATGGACAAAGAAATATAAGTTGTAAGGCAGCTGCTCGAACCTCTTCCACTACATCAACTTTACTTTATTCAGACTTTGGCCATAAAAATTAACTACTATTGACAAAATTTCAAACATTCAGCTTTATTATGTATAATGCAATGCTCATGTGAAATATGAAGATGTATGGAAACTACTCGAATCCGCTGCAGTAGACCAATCAAATTTTTCAAAATCTTTGTCAATGAAATTAAACTATTTTTGGCAAAATTTCAGAAACCCAGCTTTAATAGGCATAGAGTAATGCTCATATAAAAGAAAAAATTGTATGGTCAGGTACTTGAACCCGTGGACCAAAATGGCTGGATTTCAATGAAAACGAATTTGCAAAATTTCATAATCCTAGCTCCATTATTTTTTGAGCTATCTTGCAGACGGATCTATTTGTTTTTCAATTCTGCTTCGATCTATACACTTGAGTCTATATCTACCACCCCCCACCCCTCCTTCTCCGCGTCACAAACGTAATGGAAAATTTACTATACCCTTTTGATAATAGTCATACAATAATTTTATGAAAACAATAAGGAGTATTGCGAAAAGGAAGAGGGGGCAGAGAGAGAAATAGAGACAGATTAAATGTAAAAGGAAATTCATATATCCTCATTAATCTGAATCAACTGTTATTCGGTTTTTCTTTCGAAATTTATTAACAGTATATTCAACTTGACATTTCAGAAAATATTTTAAAATTTTATAAAAAAGTTTGCCTTTTACTGTTGTACGATATATATGATATATATATATATTTGTATAGAGATGTATTATATTTTTATCAATTATTAAAAATATGAAATTTTATTTTCGAAATTCGAAATTGAAAAAAGTTTTAAATTTATTGAGGTTAAATAAAAGTTTTAATTGTAAAATATTGCAAAAATACAAAAGGAAAACGGTTTTTTTTTAAGGAAAAGTTTAAAATATTTTCTTTATTTCGCATTTACATCCAATGTTGTTGTTGTTTCATTTTTTTTTTAATTAAAAACAAAACAAGCGTTTTTTATATTGAAAAGTAAATAAAAATGAATTTAAAAACCATGAAAAAATTTCAAAAATTTCAATGGAAAAATTTTGAAGTAAAGTTAATAAATAATGTTTTCTTATTTTTGGCTTAAATTCAAGGTGAAATTCCAGATTAAAAGAAATTTATAAATCTTATTGAAAAATGTTAATTTGGGAATGATGATATTTGTTTTCAATTATTTTAATTTAAATAAGAAAATCTTAATTTAAGAAAATTTTTATGTAAATAACGTGGCACTTAAAACAATTACAATCAAAAGGAATTAACAGAATAGAAAGTTTAAGTGGATTTAAAAATAAATTTGTTTCCAGATAGATTGCCAAGAGCCTATATATGTTTAAATTTTTCTGGAGAACCAAAACCTAAAAGGAATAAGGCTGAGCCGGGTTAGTTTTATCTAACAGCAAAAATATGTTTTTAACTCTAACAAATGAACGAATGATGATTTGTTCACTGTGATAGGCTAAACAGCCTGACTATATATGTGCATGTCGGAACAGGGCAGATATATTCATATATTAGAACTGATCAAATGAATTCCACATACAATTTAAACATGAGATAGTACTACGCCTTATAACGTGTAGAAAATGTCTTAGATTTTCAATAAATACAGTTCTATTTTTGTTTATATTGTAATAATTTTGTACTTGAGTTATATGGTATTCTATATCAGTGAGTTATATTATTTAATTGAAATATTTGTTTACATTTTGTATTTGTTTATATTGTTATATTTATTTATTTATTATTAAAGATATATAATTATTAATTATTAATTAAGCCATTAATTTGAACCCAAAGGCGAATGGTAGCTGAGTCGAGTTGAAAAGCAGATAAAAGTTTTTTTCACTTTCACTGGGATTCGAACCCGGGGCCTCTCGCATGAAAGTCGGCACTCTAACCACTGTGCCACCCAGCCGTTTGATGTCGATCGAATGTTAATGCCTTATATAACTCATTCTAACTTATTAAATTTATTATATAGGTCAAGGAATGTGGTGGTTCAGAGGGTTGATGATTTTACCAGTTTATAAAAGATTATACAATCTGAGGTTTTATAGCGTCTTTCGTTGATTTCCACGATGGCTTAAGTTGATAAAAGCGTGTTCATCCATGTTTTCATTATTTTCTCGAAATTTGTCATGAATTAGGATGGAGCTTGGGGTAACTCCCAAACACCACTCTATACCTCACAAGCATATCTTTCGAAATTAAAAAAGTTTGAAAATTGAAATATTAAGGGAAGAGGGTCCTGTTTGCTTAATGTTTCTAAAATAAGTTGAAGTGGGTTCGTGTCTGTCAATTGAATTTTTAGGTGTAGGGTATTACTGAGTCGGTTGGAACAACCCACTGTTATTTTATTTCTAGTTTTTAAGTTAATTTTTCTCTAGCTAAATGTACTTAAGAGTTACTTTTCTGAAACATATAATGACTACCATGATACGTACCATTAACGCTTTTTTGAAGTTATCATGCAAAGAAATACAAATAGAGGTAATGTATCTGTTTTTGGAATTATAATTTAAACAACCACATTTTGATAATACCTGATAGAAATTTTAACCCTAGACTGTTTCGACTAGGAGTTCACCGAACACCTTAATTTTCAAAGGTATACGTTAATTAATCTAAATTTATAAAGCTCTACTCTGAATCACTTTTAAATGCTATAATTGTTAAAAGACTTCAAATTACACCTTTCTTAAATCATTGAAACCGTTTCCTTGCAACCAATTAACTTATACCTTAAGAAAAATTTAGTTGTTAAAAATTTTCTTGGCAATTTTCTTATATAGAAATGAAATTTTTAGAAACTCCTAAAGGATTCAGGGTTTTCTTGAGATTATATACTCGTACTATATACTTTTAACATTTTATATTAATTATATTAAAGCCATGTTAAATATCTAAAAGATTCCTTCCTTGTCTTCCTTCATTAACCCTCTCGTTTTAATGCATAATTATTTGAATTGTTTTTCCTTTTATCTGGAAAATCTTTATCAAATCCTGTTTTTCCTGTTTTTTTTTTAGTTTGTTGTTTTAATTTACATACTTTAATTAAAAATGCCTTCCTCACTTTTTTTGTTCAGATCTGTACTTTTATAATCAGGGGCATAAGCAAAAACACTTAACGGTAATTAAATTTTGTGTCAATAAATACGGTTTGTCTGTTTTTATTTTTTTTATATTCTGTATGTGGATTTTTAAATGTGTAGTTGTGTTAATGTTATCCTTTTTTTTGGCACTACATAATTTTGAATAAATTTTTTTAAATGGTCTCTGATTTAAATTTATTTTCAAATATTTAAAATAAACTTAATTAAACAAAAGTTTATTGCTGGATATTAACGAAATTAATTGAAAAAAGTACCTAATCTTTTAAATAAATTGACAATAACTTAGGCAGGAATATGTTGTAATGTAATCTACTTAAGGGCTACTTAATTATTATCAATTTCTGTGTTAAAGCCTTTATTTCAATTCAAGGTTTGTATTTGGTAGCATTCATTCCATTACGTTTTGAAATAGTTTTGCAAAATCATAAGCACTTCTTGTCAATAGCTGTTAGGAGTTTCAATTTTACAGACTAATAACTTAGACTCCATTGTATATTTCTCCTAGTTTAAACTTTCATATTGTAGCTCTAAAACTATATTTCGATACATGTTAACAGGCTTTTCTTAATTTCATACGGTATTTAAATTTGGTATTGATTAAAATTCATAATTTGTAATACTGAATCATTGCCTTGAATATATTATAACAGGCCAGTAAATTGAAAAATTTAATTTTTCATCTTTTTAAAAAGCACTTATTTTTTTTAACTCCAAGTTTATCTAGAATTATAGTGTTAATGACGCTTGTTTAAAACTTTTACATTGGCTAGGATCTTATTGTATTACAAAACTTTGTCACAATAATACATACCCCTAACAGTTTACCTTAAAATACATATTATTCAAACATTGATTTTCTAAAATTAATCTTCCTGTTCCAGTAGGAAACACCATTTTAAGCCACAGGAACCATATTTTTTGTAAAATATACTTGTTTTTTAAAAGTGCTCGCGACGAGTTGTCAAGTCTTGTTCTATGGAAAATTTTGAAGGAATTTAATTTAATTTTCTTTTTTAAATGTATTTGAGGTTTCAATTATTCTTCTGACAAAGAACTTGTGACAAGTCATATCTCTTGTCTGAATTTAAGTATCAGCGTTAAGTCGCGAGTGATAGTGGCCATGTGTAAGACCAACGCTCCAACTAGTTAGGAAAACATATGCAATTGACCGGCTTCATTTGGCTTCAGTGAATCTCTGCATATTTAAAATCTCTGTATTTTACGCGTTTTTAAATTTTCCACTCAAAACAATAGAGCAACTCTAAATTCCAAATCCCACTCCAATACAATGAAAGCTGAAATATAAGCAAATAATATAAGTTACAGTCAAGTCATGTGTTGCTCTTCTTATGTCATTTGAAATTATAGATTTGTTTAATTATTTCTTTTAAAAATTATATTTGAATACTTTGTTAAACCTTTTTATGTTATTCTTAGTTGGTTGTTGATTGTTGCACTCTCAGAGAGTGCTTACAACCAATTTTGATCCAAAATGTGTACGAACGAATGAATGAAATGGAAAATAAATAAATGTGACATTTTTAAAAATTTTTAAGAATGCTGCTTGTCTCATTCAATTTTTTTTTCTTTTTCTTTATAAGTTTTTATGGCTTTATTGCGTTCTCACTCATATGTCAACTTGACAATACTTTCACTCTTTTTAATTTTTCATATTTTCTTTTAAAATTGTTTATTTATTTATTTTTGTATAATATTTAAAAAAAAATAAACGAGAAAAATGGAATTCTCATTATAAATTAATATGTTGTATCATGTACATTATATGTTGTATTCAAATAAATAAATATGTAAATATATAAAAGATTTCAAAGTCATTCTTTTCAGAAAAAGAACTTAAGATGCCATTAAAAATTTTTAATAAAATTGAATAAATATGCTAAGAACATATAAAAGTAGATACTTACTTATCACTAGTACGTTTTTAAGTGTTATAGCTTATTTGAAATCAAGGATACAGATCCACATATAAGCCCCCCAATCATATTTGTACTTTAACTTTAATTTTATTTAAACCCTTTTTTTGGGTCTCTCTTAATAAGAAATGCTACGGCCTTAAGTTTCATTCTATATGACACAACAAAACTCAATAAACTAATTATAAGGTTCCTAGAAGTATGCAATTACAAATAACTAAAACCAAAAAAATAATATGTGGAGATTCAACCGATCAGCAGAAAAATTATTTTGTACTTTGTGCAAGTCATATGGTCACCCTGCATCTTACACAAAATGCCCAGTCTTCACAAAAAAAATAAATGATATTGAGATAAGTAAACAAAATAAAATAAAAAAAACAATAAATAAAACAACAAAAATTGATAGTTTTGTAAAAAGCACCTGCTCCTATGCAAATGCTGTTTGCAACAACAATAACAATACTAATAACAACAACAACAACAATAACAATATTAATAACAACAATAACAATATTAATAACAACAATAACAATATTAATAACAACAATAGCAATATTAATAACAACAATAACAATATTAATAACAACAATAACAATGCCAACAATAATATTTCATCTGAAAATAATACAAATAACAATAACAACATAAATTTAGATAAAATACTTTTAGCTATAAGTGATTTAACAAAAAATGTAAACAAATTAAATGAAGATTTTAAAAATGCACAAAATGAAATGCAAAAAGAAATGCAAAGTTTATCTGCAAGGGTAGATTTCTTATTTGAAACTGTCCATGATGATGAATAAAACTTTGCTACAATTAAAATTAAAAATGTTTTCTATAAATGTAAATTCTTGTAGATCTTATCTTAAACAACTTTCATTAATAAATTTTTTAAATGTTCACAACCCGGATGTGGTTACCTTATGTGAAACGAAATTAGATAAAACTAGTCGTATAAAAATAAAGGATTATAAATTAATTCGACATGATAGATCTGAAGCTACTTTAGGTGGAGGTACGGCCATTCTAATTAAAAATAATTTAAAATTTGATATAATTAAAGAATATACTCTAAATAGGTTTAAATGTTTAGAAGTATGTATTATAAAAATAAGACTTTTAAATAGAAATAAAAATCTTTTTATAATATCTGCTTATGCATCACAAAATCATAATGCTAATTTTAATAAAGAATTACTGGAATTATTTCAAACTCTTCAATTAGATAATATTAATAACTATTTTATTTTGGCAGGAGACTTAAACGCTAAACACATAAAATGGGGAAATCAATCAAATAATGCTCGAGGATCTATTCTCGAAAAATTTATTGAAAGATTTAATTGTATGTATAGGATTAAATTATATTCTTCCGATATACCGTCATTTCCGAGAGGAGAATCGTATATCGACATATTCCTAACTGATATAAGAATTAATTTAAAAACTAATAATCAGAACCAAATAAAAACATATTCTTATGATAGTGACCATTTAGCTTTAGGGACTGAAATTAGTTATAATAATAGGGAAGAATATTTACTGGCTCCATCACCTGAAAAAATTTACTTATTTAGGAAAGCTAAATGGAACAAATTTAAAAAAGTGTTAAATAATTTAGTAAGAAATGATGATGTTCTTAAAAATATTCCTAACAATAAAAACCTAACAGATAGGGACATTGACTTTTATATCGAAAACATTGAAAATTCAATACGGAAAGCAATGTCGTTAGCAATCCCATCCAAAAACAATAATTTTAATAGCCTAGATATTTACTTAAATCCAACTATTACTAGACTTAAAAAATATAAAAGTGAATTACTTACAGCTAAATTTAAATTAATTAAAATAAAAATAGACAAAAACGCACCATCATTTCTAAGAATTAATTCATTACTGAAAAACATAAATTCATTAATAAAACAAAATATTAAACTCTCAATAAATAATTATTGGACTAACAGAATCAAAAACATAAAATTATCAAACAATAAAAACTTGTTCTCTGAAATTAAAAAAATTTATAAAAAACAAACCTCAAACAAAATTGACTACTTAAAAATTCCAATTAACAATACGCAAATTTTAAACGACGCCCAATTAAATTTAAATAAACTTAAAATAGAAAACAATAATTATATTATCAAAGAAAACGAACACATAAATGAAGTAATGGCAACACATTTATACCAAGTTCAAAAGCAAGTTACAAACAGATTTTCCCTGATAAGTAACAATATAGAGCAAAGTATTAACAATTTAAACCAAATAATTCAAAATAACAAAACAAATAAAATATCCCTTGTTAAATTTAACAATCATTTACATTCAAATAATTTACTTGAAAATGAAACTTTAAATAATTATTTTATAGCTCAAAATGAACTCAAAGATATTTTATCAAAACTTAAAGGTAAAACATCGTCAGGTATAGATAAAATTCCAAATATAGTGTTAAAACATCTTCCTATTTCAGTAATTAACTTATACACAATAATTTTTAACAATTGCCTTAATATAAGCTACTTCCCAAATAAGTGGAAAAAAGCAGTTGTTATTACATTAAAAAAACCAGGAAAAAGTGCTTCAGATCCTAGCAGTTATAGACCAATAAGTTTATTACCAAATATAGGAAAAATCCTAGAAATAATAATAAATAAATTTATAGTCAAAATAACTGAGATTAAAAATATTATACCATCAAATCAGTTTGGTTTTCGTCATAAACACAGCACAATACATGCTATGACGAAGCTTTCATCGGATATATGTAGAAATATAAACGATGATAAGGTTGTAGCAGCATGTTTTGTGGACTTTGAAAAAGCTTTTGACACCGTCTGGATTGATGGTATAATATACAAACTCTTAAAATATCAATATCCCTTACATTTAGTTATTCTGATTAACAACATGATAAGAGGTAAAACTTTTAGCACATGGGGGTCGGATAATCATTTATCCAAAGAATTCAAATTATCCGATGGGTTACAACAGGGCACCGTAAATTCCCCTATTTTGTTCAATATATACATAAGCGAATTACTGAATTCTCTAAATAAAAATTTAGAGCCCAATTACAGTATAGCATTTGCGGACGATCTGACAATTTACGCAACAAGTAATAATCTAAGAGATGCACAATACATTTTACAAAAAATGTTTTATAAAGTGATATCTTATAGTAATCTTTGGAAGCTAAAAGTAAATTATCAAAAATGTGAAACTATGTTATTCAGGAATACTATTAACAAGGTAAAATATAATGTTAAATCATGCTGGAGAGATTTTTATATATTAACTCCAGACAAAACAAAAATTAAAAACTCTGTGAACTTCAAGTATTTAGGAGTTCACTATAATTATATGTTAAACTTTAACTATCATGTTAAAAATCAAATAAGAAAAGCAAATAACGCCTTTATTAATTTAGGAAAATTGTTCTTTTCCAGAACACTTTGCAACAATGTTAAATTGCTCTGCTACAAAACCTTAATCCGTCCAGTACTAACATATGCCTGTCCAATATGGTATAATGTTAATGCTTCTGTGATGGAAAAATTAAGAATATTCGAACGCAAGTGTTTAAGAGCTTGTACAAATTACAATAGAAAACCTAACACTAATATGCACTATTATTCAAATAAATTTATATATGATAAGGCGAACATAGTTAGAATCGACAATTTTATCATTCGTCTCATACGTAACCACATTCAAAGGAGTAGTGAATCATGCGAGAACTCATTAATCTGCCATCCATGGTACGAAGATTTTGAGTACATTAAAAACTGCCTAGTTACAGGTTTTTTGCCTCCAGAAGGATTCGTGTTTTTGGACAAACATAATTATATTGAAAATAATCAAAATATTCCGATTTTATACCACTATAAAAGAAACGCGAAAATAAAACAAATACCTTTAAATTTAAATATAATAAATATTAATGACAATGAGTTGTTTAAATATGATAAGTATATTCCTGCAAAAAATAAATTAGAAATTAAAAAACCATACTTTTGGAAAAATTTAGATGTAACGTAGGTTATAGTAGGTTTAGGTATAGGTATAAGTATTAGGTTATTTTAGTTTTAAGTTTTTATAAAACATATAAATAAAAAAAATTGGTTTTTATATAAAAAAATTTTTTCCAATAAATTCAATTATATTAATATTAAATCAAAACTAAAATATATTATGTTAAAATCAAAATATCAATATTAAAACATCAAAAGAGATTATACTAATATAGTTCTAAATAAATTGTGAGAGCTGACATATTGGTCAGCCATGTACAAATTACATTTTAGCATATAAGAATTCTTTTTAAGTTTTTGTTTTTGAATTGTTAAAAAATAATATAATGAATAGAAAAATAAAACACTAAAAAAAAAAAAAAAAAGATTCAACCGATAAAGTCGTAGGCTAAGCATTGAAGATTGCTTCTACGATCCCGCTTCTCAACAACATCCAGCAATTCTAATTAATCTCCCGACTCATAATAAATTTGCGAGACCTGGTTCGTTGGTAAAGTGATCAAGTACCTGCATAAGGCAAAACGAGACCGAGCTAACTCGAGTTCAATCTGTGCAGATCGCAAGTGTTTTTTGAAAGAAAAACTCCTAAAAAAATAATTTATATTAAAATTCCCCGTGATGATCAAATATAATAATAGTAGAGCATATCGATATTATCTAATAATAGTATCCAAAGCCTATGCAATGGTCTAAGTAACCAATGGTTTTAAAATATTGCATTATCATAAATGATTCGTAGTATTAATTTATGATATTAAAAAAAGGAGTTGTCTGTTTATCCGGGGTATCTGCCAACGAAGATCTCGGCTGAATTCTGAACAGTTGACGAATTTTCTATCGCAATTCCCCTTGCCAATAACACAAATCCAAAGCTCTAGCACACCTTCCGTTTTAAAGTAAAAGATTACTGTAATTTTTTGCTTTAAAAAAATTTTAATTAAAAACTTTGAGCAACTGATGCATATTTAAGGAAATGCCTGGTACTTAAAGCAATTTTAATCAATGATATCCACAATCACTTAATTTTTCCGTTATATAAAGGAAGTTGTAAAATAAATTCCGCGTTTTATTCAAATTAAACATTGAATCATAAATTCCTTCTTCTGAACTCACCTTTTACAGTAATAAAAGTGTAGGAGTACATCCTTTGTCAAATACCCTTTTATTGGTACCCCTTATATGAAATAATAAAAATACTTTTAAGTGCCTATATTTTGAATTAAATATTTTATTGTATTTTAAAGTATATATTACAAAGTTTGTTTCAATGAAAGCAATTCGTGTATGACACAAAAAAAATTGATTTTCTCAAACAAAAAAAAAAAACAAAAA
This sequence comes from Dolichopus griseipennis, assembly GCA_963082915.1. NCBI lineage: Eukaryota > Metazoa > Arthropoda > Insecta > Diptera > Dolichopodidae > Dolichopus > Dolichopus griseipennis. The sequence continues at coordinate 359,940,158 of OY720441.1, forward strand.
ATTGATATTATTTTTTATGTATTGAAGGATTTCCGCCTTGGTTTTTTTTCCTTGGCAAACATGGAAGAAAAATTTTAAAATCCAAAACACGTTGTAAATCATATATTTCCAAGGTAATATGTGTATACAAGTATACTTCTGAAGTTTAAAGAGTAAAAATTTGGTTGAAAATATTGAAATTTTAGAGTGGTACTGCATGAAATATTAAATTTCAATATTTTTAAATTTTAGTTCCTTCAGGTCTTTTATGGATATAGAATAAGGATTTGAGAATCTGGATTAGAAGAGACAGGTTTATGGAATGGGAACTACAAGAAATTGTAAATACTTAGTAAATGTTGTCAAACATTTTTATAATCTGAAACAAACTGTTGATGTGTTGGAAGATTGGAATCTCAGTGATTAATTTTAATTTTTAAAAGGGACAATGGAAATTACCGAAAGCTACCCATTAAAACAGTAATGTCAACTAACTTCCGTTGGGAAGTGTGTGACTTTAACATACTCAAACCAACCATCTTTAAAACCAAACCATAGGATTGAGTTTTTGATAGAAATTGTATTGTCTGGTTTTGAAATTGGTAAATGAAACTTTAGGAATAAGTATTGGTGATAATGGATCATGTACTATTAATGGGAAACTTTGGAGGAATATTAAGGAGAAAGATTCTAATTATCTGCTTTAATAACTTAACTAAGTTGTACATAAATGAAATATGGACTTTAGGGTACACATGGGAAAAACTATAGTTTCATAATCTAGACGTGCGCTTATTTCAAACGATTTTTCATAAGCCTTGTTACACCATTGTAATAATTCAACAGAAAGTGTAGGGATAAGCATTCGTCGCACTACTTCCTTCCTGTAGGAAAACTTTGAATTGAGGCATTCATTGTTTTATTTTTTTAGAGTAGGTGTTCTTTCGTACTACAAATCTATAATAGAGGGTTTATGAAGTAACAGAACGCTGAAGACTAAGTGGAGTAAGCGTTAAATTAAATTGTTTGAAAAAAGTTGGAATTAAATATAAGTTATTTAAATTGGAGCAATGAATATTAAGATTGCACTGTTGAGATTGCTGACTTTCGAGCTTTTCAATGTTCCTCACAAAAAAAAAATATACTTAAGTTGTATACTGTTACAAGCGATTTTTATTCAGATATTTGAGGAATTCAATTAATTGTATGAATTGGTAGATTAACTGTTGTCTGAATACATGTTATGGATACTTAAACAACGTTTTGCATAACTACTTCTTTTAATATAATTAAAAATATTCCTTTACTATAGAAGTTGAAGACTTCCTTATAATTTGATTAAAACTTCTTTTCTTTTTTCCTCAAATTGAAAATTTTTTTAATTAAATTTCGAATGAATCGATTTATTTTACACATTCAATTTCATTTGTTGAATAGAATTTTTCCATAGTAACTTTTCAATTCAGTTTGATGTATATTTTAAATAGCACTATCGGGAAATTGTTTGAAAAGCTAAAGATATGCTGCATATGTTGTAAGAATTCTTTTCATCCGTTTTAATTTTTCGTGAATAATTCTAAAGAAACTCAGTTTTTGTTTCTGAGACAAAAATTATTCAATTCACACTTACATTTTTTTTTGAAGAATTGCAAAATATTAAAGTTAATAACCAATGGAAAATGTTTTTCATTATTGTATAGTTGTAGAATTCCCGATGTGTTTTATTTTTAAGTTTTATACAATAAATTTTAATTTTCCATTTTCCTATTTAAAAAATTTTTCTTCACAATTTTTCAGATTGCAATTTTTATTTTTAGTATTTTATTAAAATAAATGCACAGTTTTTATGTTTTTTAAATGAATAATAAAAAGTGATAATAAAAGACTATTGTGCAACACCAACAAAAGAAAAAAGTTTATATTATTGAACAATATTGGGCTCTATATTTCTATTATAAATATTCTCAAAGGGTATTTTTAACTGTCCATTTTTCTTGTTAAATGGGGTGATGATTAAAACGAAAGATGATAGACGGTGTATAAATATCATTGGGCTGGTGGCCCTCACTGTTCACTTAATTACTTCGAAATGATCAAACAACGCGGTTTCAATTGAAGTTATATTAGTGCGCTGGAACAGTTTTAACTTGATCTATCAACGAGCTTCAGGCACTCATTTCTAAGTGATTCAAAATATATTATGAAGCTAATTTTTCTTTACAGGCACCCCTACGTGTTAACTGTAACTGTTATAGACTAAACAGCCTGACTGTGAATGTCGGGACAGGAGGAATTATTATATTCATATTACTAGAACTGATCAAATGAGATCCACATATAATTTAAATATCAGATAGTACTGCGCCTTATAACATGTAGAAATATCATAGATTTTCAATAGATACAGTTCTATTTTGTTTATATCTGTGAGTTATATTACTGAATTAAATTATTTGTTAATATTGTTAGTTAATGTATTTTATTTTATTAAAGATATATAATTATTGATTAAGCCATTAATTTGAACCCAATGTCAAATAGTAGCTGAGTCGAATCGAAAACCAAATAAAAGTTTTTTACTTTCGCTGAGATTCGAACCCGTGTCTTTCGCATGAAAGGTCGGCTCTCTTACCAATGTGCAACCCAGTCGTAACTGTAAGAATTAACTGTTAGAATTTAAATAGAACAGGCTTCCATTTAACATGTCTACTTGCAATGTTCCTATTATTACATTAATCAAGTTTCTTAAGAGTTATTTTTTACCAATCCTGCAACTTTTTACTTTTGCCAGTTTCTCCTTCAGATTTCCCTCTCTCCATGTCAGAATTTCATAATTTTTCTCAAAATAAAACTTTATATATAATGTCTTAATACACTTTAATATAACATGGATGCTGGAGCATTTGCAAAACAAATCACATGCATTTTAAACTCCCACAAAACTTCACAAAACCGCCAAATTTAGCTTAAAATAACAATAAAAAAAAAAGTTGCATATTTGTAGGGGCGAAACTCATTAACCTTGAAAAAAAAACCCACTGTATTTAAAACAACGGTATCAATTTGATTTCCAATCTATTAAAATATATTTATACTATTAATTCCTAGAATTAACCCACTCTATATGTGATAACTTACAGAATGCTGTTACTATGAAACGTCGACTTAAATAGAATACAAGGTGAATATTTCTCTTCATAAAAAAAAAAAATTAAAATTATTAAATTCTGATATTTCTTTGTGTTTCACTTGACTGCATTTTTTTGTAATAAATTTTCGCGATTCATTTCATCACAGTTTACTGTTTTTTTTATTTTTTTTTATTTATTTTTTCATTGTATTGTATTGCAACTATATTGACTGTATAGAACAACTATCTGAATCCATTGTAAGGTTTTAAGGCACCATGTATGCCTGCACAATATAATAACAAAAAAAAAATTTGCATCATTTACCGTTGTTAACTTCAATCATATTGGAAAATATTGAATATAAATGTCAAGGGAAAGCTGTTTAAGAGAAATTCATGTAAATTTTTTGTAACGGGATATTACAGGTGGAAAAAAATTTGTATTGAAAAAAATATAATTTTTCATTTTGAAACTATTCTTTGAAGGGTGCCAACTGCCAAGTAAAATTCCCCCAAGGTTTCTTTGTTTTAAAGGGATTTGTTTTTTATCTTGTGTGATAATTGAATTAATAAATTAATTTTGATGGAATATGCAATTTTATTGAAAACATTTTTTTTGCACGAATATAAAAATATGATTGAGAAGAACTTTTAATTTAATTTGAGTTTAAAGTGAATTCCTTTATTAAATTTTAAAAAAAAAATTTATTTCTTAAAACTATTGTTTCTGTAAAATGCAAATATAATATTAAATTTTGAACAATGGAAGATATATTTAAAGATTATTTTGTGGATAGAGTTGTATTTTAATTAATAACTCTAACAATTTATAATTTTAAATAGGGATGTTTATATTGGAGTATCGCTTTGATCACTGATAACAATAGAAATTTTCCATTCTATGCTCTTGTCGACGCTCTTTATCATCATTTGCATCGCAACTCCAACATAAACGCACCTTAAGATAAATAAGAACGTTATTTAAAAGAAATTTTTTAACTTTGGTGCACATAATTCCTCTTCCACCACAATCCTAGAATCCCATGATACCCAAATCCGATTCCTCGAAATCAAGATGTACATTTGTAAAACAGGTCCAATCATAAAGTTTGGTTCAAAAGGGTTGCATTAAATTCGCCCACTGCCTTGATGAAATACACACGGCTTTAATTAGTGACCTTTCGAAGCCCTTATTCATTGTTCATTGTGAAACAAAAACAAAAAAAAAATATTGAGTAAATTTTTAAGTTCATATCTAAATCTTGCGTAATTGGCATTAGGTATGGTAGTTATACAGGATTGATCTCATTTTTCTTTTTTGTTCACTTTCAATTTCATGATAGTAATCCTGTATAAAAATTTTCTAAGATATGTTTGTAAGATGTTGGGAGGTGTGCGGCAGCTATCCGAGATATCACTCCAATCCATTTTATATTTAGGAAATAAAGGATATAATTTTCTTGTAGAAAATTTAAAAAGTGCTGATACTCTAATTCCTATTTTAGGTGAAGGGTATAAGAATCTTAAACTGAATAATTAATTTGTAGCTTCGAATTCGATTAACTTAAAATTGTGAAATGCATCAATAGCCGCAGGAGGTGAAGATTAAACTCCAAAAAAACATTTTGTTTCTCAACTTGAAATTATCCTGGCCAAATTTTTAATTTCTTTTTATTATTTGAAGTTGATTGAATGGCCACCTAAAACATTACTCCGAATAATTCAAACTTTGAAATGTTTATATTATATTTTTCCAAATACTTTGTATAGCATTTGTTACCATGTAATATGATCTATTCATTATAAATTACAAGCACTTCAGTTCTAAATATTAGCACTTCAAGTTTCTAAATATTTCTAAAAATTAAAATGGCAGCTATCTAAGGCTTGGTTCTATTTCAGAATTTCTACAGGAAATTTGTTTCACAAAATTTGTTTTGAAAACTATTTTGCGTAAAATTCATGATATTTCTTAGTTTAGGAGGTATGTAGAGGTACAAGATATTTCAAAAATTCTCTTGAGTCTTAAGTCAATTTAGTCTTTCAGCTAAACCCAAATTTTTTTCAATTTGTATTTAAAATTTTAAAACAATTTTTTCCTATTTTTAATTCCCAAAATAATGGCATCCTTTTCCTAGCTATAAATTTTCATTATTATATGTTTATATTAAAGTTAAATTTCTGTTTGTAAAAGCGTGCCATAAGCTTTGTTAGTAGTAATCATTTTCAATTATGATTACTTTTTCAGAACCATATGATAGAACAAAGCCTCATAAAAGAAAACATACAATTATTGAAAGAGTTATCGAATTACTAGTTTAAAATCCTTTGTTTGTTTTACAACCTCTTTGCATCTGTTGTTAAAAATATCTTAAAATTCTTTATATCTTCAATTTTTTGTACCGTTATTATACGGTTTTTTGTTTTTAGTCTTTCTTCAGTTATACTATAGAAGAAAAGGTTAAAAGTTTCTCCGAAATTCGAAAATATTTTTGTGAATTCGTGTGTATATATGTATGTATGTTTGTGAACACAATAACTCGCATAGATTTTAACCGATTTTGATGAAATTTGGTACAAACACTTTTTTCGTGAATGGTAAGGTTAAGTTCGTAGACGGACCAAATCGGTGCACGGAGGACCGGAAGGCTCCCATATAAAATCACCAAAATTTTCCAGAAATCTCGATTTCTAACCGTCGGAATGAGTTGAAATTTGTTACATAGACAATTGGGGGATACCAATGAAGAGTAGGTTTCATAAATTGATTTTAGTGTCATGGGGTCTAGAGATTCGAAGAGTTTTTGGAACGTCAGGTATTAATAATTCATCAAAATCTTAACTGATTTTAATGCAATTGGGTATGAATGCTTTTTCGCCCCAAAGAAAGAAAGGCGAACCTTGCAAGCCCATCTGCAAGGCTAAATTGAATGCTTTTCGACTAGAAGAAACAAATGTTTTGTAGGACAAATTGCACCACGGGATGAGAGTGGCGGCAATTTAGAATATGCAGACTTTACAAGAAAATTTAACAGACTTTAGCGACTTTACAATGCAAACCACATTCTAAAAGAAGAAAAGCTTATACAATCCATCTTGGATTTATTTCTATGTTTTATTTTTTAATTTTCTGACTTACTATTATCAACAATCTTTTGATTTGGGTTCAAAACAAACCAAGCTAAAATAAAAACCAAAAAGAAAAACCAAAAATAAGGAAAACAAAACGGCTGTGTCTTTATACGGTTTATGGTAAACCCATGTCAGTTTCTATTAGACAAGTTTATTGATTATAATATAGTAAGAAAAGTTGAATAACCAAATGTGTACGAGAAAGAATTTTCTTTTAATAATTTAGATTTAGGTATATATATACTATACATATATATACAACATTTGAACTGTTGAAATCCGAACTGTTTTTACATTACCCCTTCCAGTTCTGTGTCAATTCTTGTAAAAAATTTTATGCTTTGTTTTTCAAAGCAATATAAAATTTTACTGTGGGAAAAGTTTTAAAGAAAATGTAAGATTTTCCACAGATTATTATTCTAAGAGTGTATCTGAAGGCATAAATTGTTCATTTACGTATGGGTATGATGAAAATGAAATGTATAGGAAAGAAAATCAAAAATTTGAATTAAGTGTTGAAGGTTTTATATTGCGGTTTAAATAAAAAATTACAAATACGTTTTGTATTTATTAAGAGTCGCCATATATATATAGTTACGAGTTGAATAATTATTAAGTAGGGTATTGAGGTTTTATGAACTTTTTATTTTTATATTTTATGAACACTTAAGCCAGTTGACACGACAGGAGTCCAACTTCTGTACCATGGTTAAATGTCGGCCGTCAAATTCGAGGAAGGCCTAAGCACGGCCAGAATATGTAAAATAATTAACGCAGTTGTTGAAAATATTAGGATTTTATAGTCGATTACAAAAACACAGTGTTATACGTTTTTTCCAGAATAAATACCTACATATTTATTATTGTCCAATATTTAATGGGACTTTTGAATCATTTTGGTGAGACAAAAATCCAATTAAAATAATGCCACAAATAGCATGAAACTTCTGTTTTATTGTAGTGAGTCAAAAATTCTAATAAGGCTTTTGGCCATGGGGCTTTTGACATGCTACCTATATGCCAACTGTCTCATCTGACATCAGTACTTTAAAAAATAAAGTGACGTTAAGACTTGAATATAAAAGAATTTTAAGAGTTAGCTATAAAGTCAGCGTAAAATGTTTTTTTCAAAATTATTATATTTCCATATAAATGCCAAAGACTGGGTTTTTGCCCAGTGGACTCATAAGATTTGAACCACGGCTCCAAACCAAGACATACAATTTTAAATAGGTTGGTAAGACCATTCACTTCAGAGTTATCATAGTTGGGACCTATCGAGCATATCGGGACCTAATTCACAATAGAAATTCCCCAGAAAATTTCGCTTTTGTTTGTCGAAATAGCTTCTAGAACTTAATTTAAATTTTTTTGTAATTTCTAATCTCTAGGTGATGTTTCGTGGATTTAAGCTCCAAATACTTATATAAAACTCCTGCTTGGGAATCGCTCTTTATTGCGCCCTTCGATACCTTCCATCTTCCCTGGTAAAATAAAAGACAACTTACAATGGCAACACTGACATGACTCACATCACAACAACAAGAATGTAATTTTATTTAGAAATAAAAGTGGTAAGTTTTGGATAATGTCCGGATAGTAAATTTGAATGAATATGTAAATGTCGTGCTTCCAACTTATAACAAAAACAAAATTTGACTTTGTTTAATGCCTGTGTGAATATGTTTTGAAAATTTTTATTTATATATTATGAATTTTTAAAGAGCGCAGCACAATACATTGAAGCGTATAACCATGCATTGTGTGTATGATGGGTTGTTGTTCTTGCCTTTCTTTTTAATTTTTACGATTATTATTTATTTTAATTTTAATTTTTTTTTAAATTCTTATTTTCCTTTGGGTGGAAATTCTTTGTTTTATAATTTTGTTTCGAAACAAATAAAACAAAATCTTAAACAGAATGAAATGTGTTTTATACAAAAACGATTAAGGGCGTTTTTTTCCAGAATTACGAAATAAATTAAAAAAGAAAGCAAATGGAATTTATTGCAGTGAACCAAAAATTTTTTGAGGTTATGGTAGAATAAACAAATGAAAATAAAAGCAAATGCTTTTTTGGAAAATTTATGAAAAAACCAGAAAGAGTGTAGTAGAGTAGACTGTGTCAACTCTCGGATACCCGTATGACCGTAATATTGACATTATATCATTCGGTTAGAAATGCATATATGTTGAAAGACAGCTGTTCCAATCTCTTCCACTACACCAACTTTATTTTATTCAGATTTTGGCCATTAAAGTTAACAATTTTTAGCAAAATTTCAGACACCCAGCTTCAATAAGTACAGAGTAATGCTCAAATATAAAAAGATGTTTTATGGCAGGTACCCGAACCCACTGCACCACACAACTAAATTTTGCACAATTTTTGTCCATAAAACTAAACTACTTTCGGAAAAATGTCAAATATGCAGCTTTACCATGTATGGAGTTATTTTCATATAAAACAAGAAATTGTGCGGTAGCTTCTCGTACCCGTGGAGCGAAATGCTCCTTTATTCCTCGAGTTATCGTGGTGACAGAAATACGAACGGACAGACAGATGGACACACATAGCTGGATCGATTTAATTTACGATTCTGATCCGATTCATACCTTTGAATTTTTATCTACCTGCCACCTTCTCTGCGTTGCAAACGTAATGGCAAATTTAGTATACCCTTTTGACTTATAGTCATACGGGTGTAATAAAGTTTTCTTCGGGGAAATATAAAAATTTTTTGAATTTCTTTTTTAACAACTGTGTGATTTAAGAACTTTTGTATTTTGTGTTTAAAAGTTTTATTTGAATCAATGCTTAATATAAAATTGATTGATGTTTAAAATGCCAGAGGGTTCATTGGATTTTGTTTGTTTAGTTTTTTATAAAAGCCCTGTAAGTGGAGAAATTTACAACATGTGTCCGTATATAAATACGGAAATAAAGTTGTGGATTAAAAGAAGCTCTAACTGCCAGTTAGGTTTTATATAAAGACTTAAGATGCATATAAATTTAAAATATACTTCATTTACAGCTTCTAATAATAACATAAACTTATGTTAACTTTAATAGGTTATTGCTGAATAGGAGATCAATTGATTGGAGTGGTTTGGTATTTTCCTATGTTTGTACATTTTTAATTCAAAGTTCGAATTTGATTGAAAATTTTTAATTTTTAAATTCCTATTAATAATGTGAATTATTTTCAAAAATGGTTTGAAAATTTTGTCATAGAATTCTCAGGCCAAAATCCCTAAGATGAAATCCCCATAAAAAAAATTTCCCAAAAAATTATTCCAAAGGCAATATTGATACTCGATACAATAAAAATATTTAGGTAAACAAATTTATTTAGCAGACAACGGAATTGTTTTTTTTTTGAGGGATTTTGTTTTTGTGGATTTTGTCCTAGTGGGGATTTTATTTTTTTGGAGACTTTGTCCGTATTCCATTTCCTAACCATTTCTTCCCTTAATTTTAAGATCCATTAGAAGTTTCTAAGATAACAGCATCTGATTCTTCTGATCATAGAGTTGGACCTTATAATTGGCTATAATTATCTACATTTTAAGAGTAAACTTTTATACTCTTGACGGTTAGCGGTTATGTATTATTTGGGTTTGAGGATAGAGATTAGGAAAGGAATTTGACAAAATTAGGTTTAGGAATTATAAATTAAGTAGAGTATAAGTTTAAGGACCTTTTTCGAATAGATTGGTATTATGCTTTTCAAACTTTATTTTTTGGTAAACTTGTGACTTAGCAACTTTAGAGAACACATTTATTTTTTAGTAGTAGGAGAAAGTACACAAATCTTTAGGTTAGTATTTTTTGGCTTAATAGAAAGATCTTACGGTAAATTTTGCCAGTTTTACAGTGCTGCACCATTGCTTGCTTAACTATACATGAAATACTCAATATGACAATTGTCAATTCAATGGAAAAACTTTTTTAAGAATTATATTTTAGAGATGATTTTTTAAAATTAAATATTAATGAAACGAAACCATGGGGATGAGTACATAGATTTGTTTTAGGAGGGAAAATTGATACTAAATAAAATTTCCATAATATGGACTTTATACATCATACGTGCATATTTCAAATAGTTAATTTTAATATAAATAAATTTGTTTTAAATATTTAATAATCATGAACGTATTTTCAGACACGTTTCATTGTTAAAACACCATATGCACTACAGTTTCGTATTAATATTAATTCTTATATTGAATTCAATGAATCCATTAAAATTGAATGGAGTCAATGATATTGTGGTGTTTGTGTAATATTTAAAATGTATGAAAATTCTTAAATATTGAGTTCACATGTTGTTAGTTCAAATCACAGCAGGGCGATTTGAAGAAAATAATGAATATTAAGGATGTAGGGACTTCAGAAGGAAATACAATGAAAATATATTGGGAAATGGAACAAAACCTTGTATTTATAAAAATTTAAATGACATTTCGATTAATATTAATATAATTCAATTTTTATTTTATTGTAAAGTAGGGTTTGTGGTTTGAAATTAGAACCTAATGTCAATGTCTTTAAGTTGACTTTGTAAATGCAAAGCATATTGTTCTTAATAAATAAGTATTATCAATAGTATTAAAATCAATAGTGTGTTATTTATTCAAATTAAATCTTAATTTATAAAAAAAAAATATTTAAAAGAATTTTACGAAATAAAATATTAATCTACTGGTGAACTCTATGTGAACTCCAAAGTTATAAAAATTTTATATAGGATTCAATAGTAGATTTGAGATAAATTGAAACCAAATTTATATGTTAGGTAAATTAATTAAAATGGATAGGTGGTCCCCAAGAACAGATATTTATAAACCTTTCTTAAACTGATTCTTCAGAAAAGAATTCAAGCTAGAAATTAACTTTAGCATAGTCTCAAAGAATACAACAGTAACTTTGAAAACAAATTGACTCACCTATATTAAAAATTAATTAATTTTAAATGATTTATTTGCAATTATATTTTTTACTCTACATTTTAAAACAATTGTTGTTAATCATACTGTAGAATTAAATAGGTTGATTGGTGGCGCAGTGGTTAGAGTACTGATCATTCATGCGAAAGGTCCGGGCTCGCATCCCATTGAAAGTGAAAAAACTTTTCTAGTTTTCAATTCGACTTAACTCCCATTCGCTATTAGGTTCAAATAAAAAATACATTAATATAAAAATATAAACAAATAATTTAATTGAATAATATAACTCACAGATACAGATTACTATATAACTGAAATACAAAATTTTTACATTGTAAACAAAATAGAATTATATCTTTTGAAAATTTACAAAATTTCTATATGTTATAAGGCTTAGTACTATCTCATGTTTAAATTGTATGTGGAATTAATTAAGATCAATTATAATAGCACGAATATAATATGACTTCCTGTTTCAACATGCATCTATATTCTATAGTATAAACAGGCTTATTAGTTTGACAATTGAACAGTTAACATTCATATAAAAATTAGACATTTTACACTATTAAGAAATTGACATTTCTGATCTAGTTTTTTTTTTATCTAGTTAAATTAAATATAAAACAAAATCCACTTTTTTTTAGAGGAATCTTAGTTTCCATGCCCCTTTCATGATTTATTATTTTTATTTTGTATGAAAAAATTTTATATACAAAAATATTAAAAAAGAATTGAAATTACAAATTTAGGCAATAAATTAAATTTTATTTCATTTGCTATCAAAAAATATTTGCTGTATAAAAACTATTTTTTAAAATCAGTTAACTTCTAACCATAGTGTGAGCAAGTAATTACTTGATAATTAAATACTCAAATCCCTAAAAGTATACTAAAATTTTATTTTTAAAACTTAATATTAAAAAAAAATTATTATTATGTTTGAAAAATTTTCTAAATGAAACTTCCTTCTAAATTCTAAAGTTCTTAGTATTTTCCAAACAGTCTCTCATACAATGTAACAGATTGTTCAGAAATTGTCATTAATTAAAATTTAATTAAATCATATATACGATGTCAAAGTAAATTGATGAAAAATGAAAAAAATGGTAAAAAAAGAACTTAAAAATTTAATTAAAATTTTCATTATATTCATTTTTATGACTTCTAATATGTGAGCGTTTCAATTAAAATTGATGAATATTAAAATAAGTTTTTTTTTCAAGGTAACGGTAATTCCTTTTTTATTAGTTAAATTTTGACTACTTAGAGAATAAGGGAGTATTAACTATAGGGAATCAGTATAGTTTAATTAAAATATTAGTGATTTTGAAATCAAGGTAAATGTGATATAATTACAAATTGCCAATTAAAAAAAAAATATTCAAAAGATTTGAAATGTAGGAGTAAACCAAAAAGATTTGAATAGTAGGTTTGATAGATATATTTAATTATTTAAAATGATTTTTAATTTTAACTGATTTACCTACTACCCTACCTAGGTGGAGCAGCTATATATTTTTTTAATATATATTATCTGCCCACGGTTCGAACCCTGAATGTACGGTAAAGATAGTAGGTACATTCACAATTTGAATTTTTTAATTTTGAAAACTTTTCACTTAGTTCTAGTATTGTATTACTTACATACACTTCTCTGAATTCTTGAAAATTGCGTCAATTAAATTAAAATAAAATGGTTCACAAAAATAAAAGAATCAATAAGTAGCAGAACATAATGAATATGATGTTATTTGAATCATTTTCTTTGATATCAAATTACTCAATTAAGTTAATTACTTTTTGAAAAATTACAACCTTCTAGGTTTAATTTTATAATATTATAATTTTTTAAAAATATTAATATTAATAAGAAAATTTTTTTGTGAAATGTATTATGTAAATTTTAAACGATTATTAGACCCTTTTTTCGTGCTTGGATTTTAAGGCAAATGTATTTTAGTAAGCTATGGTTGAATAAGTATGTAATATAATTTATAAACTCCATAATATTATCAATCGCACGAATGACTGTCTGCAGGGAATAAGACTAGGTTCAGTTATCTTTCATGTGGAAGGTCTCGGCTTCAAATCCCGTTCAGACATGTCTAATAAAAAAATATCGTTAAGTTGTATAATTATATCGTCAAAATTTATGTCATAATCTTATACAATATCTACAGCTTAGTGAATATAACGGTTAAAGTGAAGTCTAATCTAAATGACTTAGTGACTGCCCCATATTCCTTACAGAAGTGGAATAGGAATAAAAAAAATTATTATATAGGTAATATTTATTTGAACTGGCCTCTTAAAAAAAATTCTTAAATTTTAAACCTTAATTCTATCAATTCAGGTAGGTCAACTAAATAGAAGCCGATCACTTGCAAACATTCCATTTGTTAAAAAAAGTTTAATTGTTGTCCAGTAGAGAAAATGTTACTTATTTTTAGAGAATTTGGACCTAGCATTTGATTATAATTTAATTTCTTAACGTAATGACGCCTTTTGAATTATTTAAAACTTCTCGGTACAATATTAGTTTCGATATTTTAATAATATAAAAAATTCGACTTCAAACAAAAACGAGGAAGAGTGTAGTAGAGTAGAACTTTAAGATACTCGTATGACATAATATAATCCGATTAATTACTTTTGGTAAAATTTTGAATACACAATCTCGAACTTATTAGACTTTCAGTTATGTACAAAAGAATATATAAATTGAAAGGCAGCTCTTCTAACCTCTTCCACTACACCGACGAAATTTTCTTCTGACTTTGGCCATTAAAGCTAACTACTATAGACAAAATTTCAAACATCCAGCTTTATTATGTATAAAGTAATGCTCATGTGAAACATGAAGTTGTATGGCAACTACTCGAATCCGCCAAGCAAACTGGTTGGACTTCAATAGTGATGACGACGATGAAAATTTCAGAATACTAGCTCGTTTATTTTGTGAGTTATCGTCCAGACGGACAGACGGACGAACGGAGGGACGAACAGACATGCATAGCTAGATCGATTTACTTTTTGATTCTGATCCGATTCATACCTTTGAGTCTACATTTACCTCGCCTCCTTCTAGCGTCTATATAAAATTTTAAATCTTACAATTTGAATTAAAAGTTTTGAATTAAATAAAAGCAGTAAATTTTATTGATTACTTTTATTCTAACTAAAATATTTTATTATCTTTCCTTGAAAAATTCTTTTTGAAAGAAAACTTTTCTATGTGATTAAAAATTTCTTGAAAGGAGGGAACAATAAAAAATATTTATGGGTAAAAATATTCTAATTAAGGAAATAGCTTTATAAAAAGTTCAATTTTTCAAAAAAGTTTTGCTTTTTCAGTTTCTCAGAAGTCTATTATTTAAATTATACTAAGTAAAAATTATTTTAAGTTTTAAAAAAATAAATTTTAATTTCTATTTTAAATCTTTTAAATTTCAAGCTGTACAAATATTTTTAATTGTGTTAAAATTTAATAATATCTTAAGAAAAAACTTAATCTTTATTTTAAACATTTCTTGTGTTAAGTTTTTATTATTTTAATATTTATAAAAAGATTTTAAGATTTGTTCTGAATAGAAAGATTAAATGTCAGCATTTGATATGCAAGTGTATTATATCTGTAATTATTATGCAAACTAATAAGTTTCGAGAAATTAAACTTAAAATCCAAGTTCAATTTATTTTTATATCCAAACAAAAGTAGTTTTGTTTTTCGGAGTACGCATTCTAAATTTTACATTACGTTTGTGATGTTGCCCAGGGACGCGATAACTCTTGTGTTTGAATCAAATGAAAAATCGACTAGTGCTTGTGTTTTTAGTTATGTATCCAACAACCTAAAAATTAATGGGGTGGGATTCTGAAATGTTCACATATTCATTTAATATACAAGAACTATTTTTTGTTGTAGAATATAAATATGTTGCTTCACGCGGGTTCGAACAGTTGCACTTACACTTTTTCCATAGAAACATAATTCTTTATTAGAGAAGCTTAGTGTCTGAATAAGAGTACTAAGGCTTTATAGTAACACAAACATAATGCACTTGATTGCACATGGTTTGTTTTGTTCGAAAGCTCCAAATAGCAGTCATATACCTTTTTTTATTGTTTTTTGCATAACTAAGGTTCTGTGTATCTCAAATTTTTTCAAAAGTAGTAAGATTTTATATGAATCACCTTATGCGTATGCAGTTTTCTGGAGCTGCTATAAATATTGCAATATTCGAGTTTTCCTAACTATGATATAATAAATTTTGGTTGGTCTGCTAAAACAATCTTCGAGTATCTGCCAAACAACTGTTAGATTATTTGAATATAATTGTGAACTCCTCCTGAATGATATGATGTTCATTCAACTATCACAAAGTTGACATAGTTTAATCTCTTTTTTTTTTAATTTTTAATTTAT
Source organism: Dolichopus griseipennis (assembly GCA_963082915.1). Lineage (NCBI taxonomy): Eukaryota > Metazoa > Arthropoda > Insecta > Diptera > Dolichopodidae > Dolichopus > Dolichopus griseipennis. Next base: position 359,955,781 of record OY720441.1, read on the forward strand.
CAATTTGTTTTGAGAGTTTCTAGCTTTTCTTAAATTTAAATTTTAAATTCAAGCTGAATATGAAAATCTTTGATTTAAAATTTACTATAATATTTTACATTTGTTACTAGAACTCCCACTATGTTATTAAATACAATACATTAAATTTTCAGTATTTTCAAATTATATTTAAATTGAAGAGAAACAAAAGAGAACATAAGCTCACGTTTTAATATTTAGATGTTAACATATTATAATTTTTTGAAAATATTTTCTAAGGAATCATTAAATGTGAGCTCTTGATTCATGTTTTGTTACAAAAAAGTTTTATTCAAGTTTTTTTATTTAAAAGTAATTTTTTTTAAAAAGTTTATTCTTATGACGTTGTAATAATTTCAACACGTTATGATATTGCAGAACTAATGCAAATAAATTTAATTTTACTACAATACATCTATTTAAAAGTACCTACTTAATTATATAATAAAAATAGTACTTTAAGTGTCAATAATAATTACAAAAGTACTTGAAATTCAAATTTAATTACATTTCAGAAGTTGTCAAGTAAATATTTAAATATTTTTACTGAGAATTAAATTATTAAAGAATTATTACTAAATTTTTTTAATGGTAACTACGAAGTAATGATTACTAAGTAATGGTACTTAACACAATATTTAAGTGCTATTTTAATCATTACTTCAGAGTTTTCTTAGAAATTCCAAGTATCAAAAACTTGTTGAAAACTAAAATTTTCAATTCAAATAACAGATATATCAAATCAATGACAGAATGACAGCCAGACAGACAAACGATGTAAATTATTAAATAATTAAAAGAAAAAACTTGTTTTAGTACAGATTTTGTTTTTCCTTTGAAATATTTTACTTTGTTTAATTTAATGGTATTACAATTCACAATATTATGTACAATGTTGCCATTGTCATAAAACAAGATACAAAACGCCAACTTCATTATGTAGAAATTACTTATGTATGTTGCATATTATAAAAAAGAATTTAATGAAAATTACTTTTTTGAATATTATAAAGTCATGTAAATGTCATTAATCTTTTGTAATATGTATTTTCATTTTGTGAAGGTTAAATGTTCAAATATCGTGTTTCTTTTTTATTATATTATAATTTTTAATATAAATTAAAAATTATACTTAACATTTTAAAAACTCTTAAAAGTTCAGTAGCTTTTAGTATTCATATCAATCTTAAAATTTGTCTTCTTCCAAAGTTTGATTTTTTGTTTTATATTACCAAGGTCACGAGCCATTAAAATCAAATTAACTGTAATTTGACATTTATTTATGTAGTTAAACCATTAGAAGTTATTTGGTTTCAAATAATTTAAATTTATTTTTAATAAAAAAATATTAAAAAGTTTTATTATACATATCGTCTGAAATGAATACATAATTGAATTTTCATTAATACCTAAATAATAGTTACTGGTTCATAAGTCGTTTGTTGTTTCAAAGTGTTATTAAAGGAAGTCTTAATATTTGTTAAGTAAGAGTTGTTAAACATAGTAAGAATCTGTTGTTAAATAAAGGACACTCTCATCCTCATAATAATAGTAAATAGTATATTTGATGTCTGCAATCAAATTTTACAAGCTTAAGCTCTACCCACAGTTTGAAGACCAGTGTACTACATGATATTTCTTATGTAGTACACTGTGATTTTATTTTGATTTATTTATTTATTTGTAGTACCAGACAATAGTTAATATTGCTTGATAATATTAATCCTTTGCCTATTTGACATTTGGACTTCTTATTAAATTATTTTAATATACACTACATTTTTTATTAGATATGATCCGAGCAGGATTTGAATCTGAGACTTTTCGATTGAAAAGCCGCACCTTTACACTAAGCTATCGGTCAGAAACTTATATACAATAATCTTTTAAATTAAAAAAAATTTTTTAATATAATTAATGCAATCTAAAAAACCTTTAAATATTTAAATTATTTTAAATATTCTACAAGGCTAAAAAGCAGATCTATTGAAGCTGAAAAACAAATTTTTTAATTATGTAAATTATTAATTACTTTTTTATTTAAATTTAAAATTGAAGGTCACAAAATCTGACCCTACAAAAATTTAAAAAAACAAATTTATTTATTTTTCTACGCCTAAAATATTCTCGAATTTTTTTTTTAAAGTCTTTCATCAGAATGATACAAAATTTCCCAAGAAATAGAATTAGATTAACATTTTGTTTCTTATTCTGATTGAATTCTCAGATTTAAGTTCCTATAAACGTTTTGTTTTATTTTCTTTGGAAATGAAACAAAATTTTGTAGGTTATTTTCAATGTTCAATTATTTTTTTTACAATTTTTGAATGTATAATTTTTCAAAAGAAAAAAGAAGACTGGAAGAAAAGTTTTAAAATGGAGACTGTAAATCGTTTCATTTGATTTGATTTTTGGTTATAATAACGATTCATTAATTGGTTTAGTAAATTCTTAAATGTGTTTACATCTAATTCGATTTTACTATGAGCGGCACCTTCTAAGGTATATTTGATGTCTGCAATCGAATTTTGCAAGCTCAAGCTCTACCCACCCTTTGAAGACCAGTGTACACCTTCTAAGGCAGGGAATGTCAAATTATTTTTTTAAATTAAGAAACAATATTATTTATTTTTAAATCATTCAATTTCCAATTACTCTTACGCCTTTAAAACTTTTCAGCCAGCCCACGTTAATATAAATAACGGAAAAATCTGAAAATATTAAAATAAAAAATTAACAAAACAAGACATGAAAATAAATTTTTTGAAGATAACTTTTCAAGGATAAAGTGGATATCGTATAAATTTTGACTTTTTGAGAGAATTTTCTTTTTAAACACTCGGTAAATATTCTATTATAATTTCTATATAAGTTTCATTTTGCAATAAAAGTAATTAAAATCAGAGTTTGGGGAAATGAAAATTTATTTGCAAAACTAAATTTAAATTGAAAACATATTTCCTTATAATTTTTATTTATATATTTACTTTCCTGAAGAATTTCTGTTAGCTTTTGTTACCTTTACTGTATAAAACCAACCTTATACTACTTTCAAAGGTTCAAATAATTAGGTTACTGGAGTTTGGAGGCGGCAGTCCCCCTTAATTTAAATAATTTGATGATAGTATATTATATATGAAAACACTTCTGAAGGTTTTAAGAATTGAATGCAAAATCAAGGTTTCAGTAATTTCAATAGCGGATGTTTGAAATTATTCTATGTGCTTTACTGCTAATGTATTGCAAAAATTCAGAGAGATTTTAGTTGCATACAAAAACAGGGTTTTATAATTTAACTAGCTAATTCCCGGTGCGCGTTGCTGCGCCTCTCAATGGAGGTTTTATTGAAGTTGATGTTACTGCAAAAAGTTAACACAAAACTTACACACAGTTTACACATGTAAATTTTAAAATGTATGAAAGCAATCTTTTTAAAACGATTTTTCTAGGATTATTCTAGTAATTTTTGAAACTTTCTGTAATTCAAAGCTGTACAAACTACTTTTCAAATTTTGATGTAATTTACTTCCAAAAAAATTTTTTTGAAAAATCGTAGGACCGACTGTTAACAGACTCAACTCCATTTTCAAGCTGCTTCACACATATAAAATTTGAGTTAAACCGGTCAAATCGTTTCTAATTTAGAGTTAAGTAACGCAAAAATCTATTAAAAGCCACTGTGCTCCACTGGGTTAACGGAACTACACTTTCTCTTTGGGCAAAGCAGTATTGCGCAAAATTGGACGTAATTTGCTTCCAAATCACTCAACAAAATTTTTTTGTGGCTTTCTTTTTAGCCAAAGCAAATTCGCAAATTTTGACAATATTATCTTCCAAAATTATTTTGACCAACCGTCGGGCCGACATCGGTTAACAAATTCCAAATCTGTTAATAGTGTCAAATCAATTCTCACAGGAGAGCACGTATACAAAATTTGAAGAAAATCGGTCAAACCGTTTTTAATTTAGAGTTAGGTATTGAAAAAACCTATAAAAAGCTGTTGGACCCCAATGGGTTAATGCAAGTTAATAAAATTTTTTTGTGGGTTTTCTTTTTAGCCAAAGCTGAATTTCATAAAATCGGACAAAATTTGAACCCAAAACTGTTAATAGTGTCAACTCAATTCTCAAGGAGCATCACGTATACAAAATTTGAAATCAATTGGTCAAACCGTTTCGAATTTAGAGTAAAGTATTGAGAAAACCTATAAAAAGCTGTTGGGCCGCAATGGGTTAATGGAACTCACCAAAATTTTTTTTGGGGTTTGCTTTTAAGCCAAAGCTGAATTTCATAAAATCGGACAAAATTTGGACCCAACATTTTTTTTGACCACCCGTCGGCCCGACATGGGTTAATAAATTCCAAAACTGTTAATAGTGTCAACTCAATTCTCAAGGAGCATCACGTATACAAAATTTGAAATCAATTGGTCAAACCGTTTCGAATTTAGAGTAAAGTATTGAGAAAACCTATCAAAAGCTGTTGGGCCGCAATGGGTTAATGGAACTCAACAAAATTTTTTTTGGGGCTTTCTTTAAAGCCAAAGCAGAATTTCGTAAAATCGGACAAAATTTGGACCCTAATTTTTTTTGACCACCCGTCGGCCCGACATGGGTTAACAAATTCCAAAACTGTTAATAGTGCCTACCCAATTCTCAAAGAGCATCACGTATACACAATTTGAAGTCAATAGGTCAAACCGTTTTCATTTTAGAACAAAGAAGTTTAAATACTTGCACCACAGCCCCAACTTGGCGGTCCGTTAGAGCAAAATTTTTGGGCCACGATTTCTTCCCGTACCCAAAAACCCCTATATACAAATTTTCATGAAAATCGGCTGGGCAGTTTAGGAGTCTATTCGCTACAAACAAACAAACATACAAACAAACAAACAAACAAACAAATAAACAAACTTTCGCTTTTATATATATAGAAGACTAGCTAATACTCGGTGCGCGTTGCTGCGCCTCTCAATGGAGGTTTAATTGAAGTTGATGTTACTGCAAAAAGTTAACACAAAAATTACACTCGGTTTACACATGTAAATTTTAAAATGTATGAAAGCAATCTTTTTAAAACCATTTTTCTAGGATTGTTCTAGTAGTTTTTGAAACTTTCTGTAATTCAAAGCAGTACAAACTACTTTCCAAATTTTGACGTAATTTACTTCCAAAAAATTTTTTTTGAAATATCGTAGGACCGACTGTTAGCAGACTCAACTCTATTTTCAAGTTGTTTCACACATATAAAATTTGAGGTAAACCGGTCAAATCGTTTCTAATTTAGAGTTAAGTAACGCAAAAATCTATTAAAAGCCACTGTGCCCCACTGGGTTAACGGAACTACACTTTCTCTTTGGGCAAAGCAGTATTGCGCAAAATTGGACGTAATTTGCTTCCAAATCACTCAACAAAATTTTTTGAGGCTTTCTTTTTAGCCAAAGCAGTACTTCGCAAATTTTGACAATATTATCTTCCAAAATTATTTTGACCAACCGTCGGGCCGACATGGGTTAACAAATTCCAAATCTGTTAATAGTGTCAACTCAATTCTCACAGGGGAGCACGTATACAAAATTTGAAATCAATTGGTCAAACCGTTTTTAATTTAGAGATAGGTATTGAAAAAACCTATAAAAAGCTGTTAGGCCCTAATGGGTTAATGCAAGTCAATAAAATTTTTTTGTGGGTTTTCTTTTTAGCCAAAGCAGAATTTCATAAAATCGGACAAAATTTGAACCCAAATTTTTTTTTGACCACCCGTCGGCCCAACATGGGTTAATAAATTCCAAAACTGTTAATAGTGTCCACTCAATTCTCAAGGAGCATCACGTATACAAAATTTGAAATCAATTGGTCAAACCGTTTCGAATTTAGAGTAAAGTATTGGAAAAACCTATAAAAAGTTGTTGGGCCGCAATGAGTTAATGGAACTCAACAAAATTTTTTTTGGGGCTTTCTTTAAAGCCAAAGCAGAATTTCGTAAAATCGGACAAAATTTGGACCCAAAATTTTTTTTTGACCACCCGTCGGCCCGACATGGGTTAACAAATTCCAAAACTGTTAATTGTGTCTACTCAATTCTCAAAGAGGATCACGTATACAAAATTTTAAGTCAATCGGTCAAACCGTTTCGAATTTAAAGGAAAGTATTGAAAAAACCTATAAAAAGCTGTTGGGCCGCAATGGGTTAATGGAACTCCCCAAAATTTTTTTTGGGGTTTGCTTTTAAGCCAAAGCTGAATTTCATAAAATCGGACAAAATTTGGACCCAAAATTTTTTTTGACCACCCGTCGGCCCGACATGGGTTAACAAATTCCAAAACTGTTAATAGCGTCTACTCAATTCTCAAAGAGCATCACGTATACAAAATTTGAAGTCAATCGGTCAAACCGTTTTCATTTTAGAACAAAGAAGTTTAAATACTTGCACCACAGCCCCAACTTGGCGGTCCGTTAGAGCAAAATTTTTGGGCCACGATTTCCTTCCGTACCCAAAAACCCCTATATACAAATTTTCATGAAAATCGGCTGGGCAGTTTAGGAGTCTATTCGCTACAAACAAACAAACATACAAACAAACAAACAAACAAACAAACAAACAAACAAACAAATAAACAAAGTTTCCCTTTTATATATATAGATTAAACTTTAAGAATATTTAAGTTCTTTGTTAATTAGGTTAGTGTTTCTGAATCATTTCATTTAAGAATTTATTATTTATATCTTACTTAATTTCACCACTTTACTTTGTTATATACAAAAAGGTATATCTGTATATAATGATAATACTTATTTCCATTCTAACTATTTTTAGCACATTTTCAAAAAATTTTGTAAAAATGTGCTTATATAGTTTCACTCTGTCCGTCCGTCTGTCTATCTGTCTGTCTGTCTGTCCCTATGTTTACAAAAACTTTTATATCCTTTGAAATAGAGAAAAGAAATTTTAACCACGAGTAGGTATTACAAAAAAAAAATTATTTCGTAGAATAATTTTTTTCTGTAGCCCTACACGTTACGGAGCTGCAGCCCCCCAAAGTTGGGAAAAGCCCTATATTCAAATTGTTATAACAAGAGTTGTATAAGGTGTATTTTCAATCTGAAAACAGAAAAAGATAGCTGGTTTTATAAACTTTATAAATTTTTAAAAGACAAATGTTTAGGGCTGCCAAACGGTACTAAAATTTACAATTATGCAAAACTCAGTTTTTGAAAAATTTTTGGCTAGACATATCTTCTAAACGGGTCAAGCTAGGGTCTTGAAATTTTTGGAGTAGTTAGATCCTTAGAAAAAAGTAGAAGTCGGTTAACAAATTTTTTTTGTCACGTCCCCTGTTTTGCAGCTATAAGGGTCCGAAAATTAAAATTTTACTTTTTTTAAAAACCTGTAACTTGAATACCTGTTCAAATTTTTTTTTTGTGATTTGCAAAATTGAAAGCTCTTTAAATATATTTCAACATGTGTCAAAGGTTTTTCTTAATTTTAGAGGGTGATGAAGCTACAGCCCCCACAAATTTCAAAAAAGCGCTATATTTAAATTGATATATTAAGAATTCTGTTAGCTATATTTTCAATCTAAAAACGGTAAAAGAGAGCTGCATTTTTAGGCTTGACAAAAATATATCACTAAAATGTACAGAGTTGCCATACGGTACTAAAATTCACAATTATGCAAAACTCAATTTTTGCAAAATTTTTGGCCCCACATATCTCCTAAACGGTTCCAGCTGGGGTATTGAAATTTGGGAGAAGTTAGAACTTCAGAAATTAGTAGGAGTCGGTAAACAAAATTTTTTTGTCACCTCCCCTGTTTAGCAGGTATAAGACCTCGAAAATTGAAATTTTGCTATTTTTAAACACCTGTAACTTGAATAACCTTTTCAAATTTTTTTTTGTTAATATACAAAATTTTAAGGTCCAACATTATACTTTAACATATGCTAAAAGATTTTCTTAAATTTAAAAGCGGTTCTTTAAATTGAAGAAAGTGTCTGTCAGTTTTAACCATTTTTGCTTATATAGTAAAATTCAAAATAAAATTCCAAATTTTGGTAGAATTCACAATTTAATTTCTTGAACCTAAAAAAGTTGAGGGAAAGGGAGTAGTGAGGATTAGATCCTTGAAAAATTGGGCAAACTTCCCCATAGAGGAGCTATTAGGACTTAAAAATTAAAAAAATTACGGTTTTTATAAGTAAGTAGTAACTTAGTCACCAACGGATATATTTCCTAAATTAAACGTTAACATTGAAGCTTCAACATTATATTCCGATAAAATACTCAGTATGAAACACTATATTATTTTGAAAATGTGCTTTTTTAAAAACCCTTGGTTTTTTTCATCACTGGTTTTTTGTTTTACACGCTAACTGAACGCTAGGAACGGATTCCTGTATATAAAATGTAGGTTTAGTTGAAAAGAGAAGTAAAATAGGATTTCGAGGTAGATTGGTGAAGAATATAAAAAGATTAATTTTGAATTTTTGCAAGTTGTAGTATGGAACATTATTAACAGAGGAGAACACATTAGATGGAAGCATGTTCCACATTTTAGCAAACCTCACGGCAAATGAGTTTCCTTAACCAGTTTTAAAACATCTTTAAATTTCCACAGTGCAGAAATGAGCGCTTAATGCTCCTCTGGTGTTATGTTGGGATTGTTTAAGAGGAGGCATAATTGACTTTAGTTTAATAGAGCAAGTGCCATTACCTACAAGATATCTATAAAACAGAGAAATCTCCAATATTTCGACATGAGTTAAGTGGAGTAAATGTTACTTGCTTGACAGGGCCACCTATTAAGCGTAAGGAACGATTTTGAATTTTGTCAAAGAAGTTTGGCTTGCGGCATCCCAAATGTGGGAGTTATACTCCATATTATGTCGAATAAAGGCTCTCTAGATATTAGCCAGATCTTTAGAAGAGAAATATGTTTTGCAACGGGACAAAAAATTCAAACAGCATTCCACAGCATTTTTTGACTTAGCTGCAAACCTAAAATGCTTAGATTATATGAGCGTTCAATATTTTCTACTTGGAATCGCAGAATTGGGTTAAACTGATTTCGCTTGCAGGAAATCAGGTAGCTTTGAGTTTTTGAAGTATTAAACTTTTCTCTATTATACTTTTACCCCAATCAGTTATTTTGGCTATGGCATGGTTAACTAAACTAACCATGATATTTCTTTTTGAACTGATTGCGGAAGGATGCCACTAGAGCTCTGTTGTCGGCAATACATTTAAGTTTGATACAAAGTGTTCTGTCCTGTTTCCTTTATATCCTAAATTAAAGATTAATTAATGTGAAGGTGCGAGTATTTACAATTCCCGACCAACACCTAAAAGTCATTTGTTCGAAATTAATAAAAATAAAAACTTGCAGTAAGATCCTTAACTTATTAATAAAACTTATAATTTTGCTTACAAATTTCTCCTCAATGTTGAGAAATGCGTTTTAAATTTTAAAAAATAAATTATACTTTGGGTTGAAAATAAATTTTACAAAATTGACAATAAAATTTTTAAGAAAATTTTTTTAGCTTCAATTAACACGCGCGTTTAAAAAAAAAAAATTCTTATAAATTGTTTTTAAATTTTATGTACATAATTTCCAGTTATTTACTCATTAAAAATTAATGCAATAGTCAAAAAATCAACTGCCTCTATTAAAATTATACATATATATATAATATATATATTAATCTGTTTATGAATTAATTATCATTACTAATACAAATAATAATGAAAATAAATGATTTATATACAAAAAAGCTAAACTTTCTGGAAAAAAAAAAACAATGGAAAATACCTTGAAGGACAATTACTTAAGTAGGACTTTTTAATATCTTACCAAAAAAAAAAAACAAAATTCCTTAAAGGCATATTGTCCTTCATTCCATGTTTGGTTTTTGTTTTTTTGGTTGTCATTGCTGATTTTATTATAAAATGAATTAATCATTATTTTATAAAACATAAATTTTTTTATTATTTTCTTAAGTGCTTGCTGGAAGAAAGGTCCAGTTCCCAGTTTTTGGTTTTTTAATAACCTCTCTGTTAAAATTATATGAAATTTAAAAAAAGAATTAACTGACAAGCTTCCGTTTTATTTTTCATTATTATTTATTGTCTCTTTCTAATTTTTCATTATTTTTAACTTTCTATCTTGTTCTTTTATGCTCTCGACAATTAAATTATCACTCAAAGACAACGTTTTTATACCCGTGCATACATATATGACATCGGGTATATTAGATTTGCTCCTCCGCTTGTAACGCATCGATCTAGACGAGCTAGATATAGTGTCAAGGATACGTATCGGCTCAGAATCGAAAAATTAGTCGATCTAGCTATGTGTGTCTGTCCGTCCGTCCGTCCGTCCGTCCGTCCCTCCGTCCGTCCGTGTGTCAGCACGATAACTCAAAAACTAAAAGGGTTAGAGTCTTGAAATTCACACAAAGTCATTTTTAGACAATTTCTAGGTTCCCTATTGTTTTTGGTTAAAATCGGACCAAGGCTTCGGGGAGCTGCCATACAACTTTTTTGCACCAATATGAATTTCTTCAAAACTATTTATACTTCGGGGATGAAAATTACACACGGTTAGTTTTATAATGACTCCGGCACTTATATGAAGTTTCAAAATGTTAGGGCCCCATTTTCGGGGGGCTGCCATATAACTTCTTTGCACCAATATGAATTTCTTCAAAACTATTTGTACTACGGGGATGAAAATTACACACGGTTAGTTTTATAATGACTCCGGCACTTATATGAAGTTTCAAAATGTTAGGGCCCCATTTTCGGGGGGCTGCCATACAACTTCCTTGCACCAATATGAATTTCTTCAAAACTAATTATACTACGAGGCTGAAAATTAGACACGGTTAGTTATATAATGAATCGAGCACTTATATGAAGTTTCAAAATGTTAGGGCCCCATTTTCGGGGGGCTGCCATACAAAGTTTTCGATTCAATAACTTTGAATCTAATGAAGCTACAAGGTTAAAATTAAAATTGGGCAGGTAAATTAATAGGGCAAGTTGGACATCACTCGGACCATCGGACTTTTAGGATGGACCAATTTTTTTTTTTTTGTTTTTTTTTTTTTTATTTTTTTTTTTTTTTTGTTTAAGCTAAAGGTATGGGACAATGAATGAAAATTTTTTTTTTTTTTTTTGTGATTTTTTTTTTTTGTTAATTTTTTTTTTTTGTTAATTTTTTTTTTGTTTTTTTTTTTAAGCTAAAGTTATGGGACAATGAATGAAAATTTTGTTTTTTGTTTTGTGATTTTTTTTTTTGTTTGTTAATTTTTTTTTTTTTTTTACGTCAAAATTATGGGGTAATGAGTTAAATGTATAAGGGAAGTAAATTACGGTTTATTTTATACACCATAGTTGGGTATGCACGGGTATCTAAAAGTTGACAAGGGCAACTATAATCTTCCTCGTTTTTTGTTCAATTAAAAAAATAAAGCGAGACAAAAAATTTTTGAACTGAAAAAGAACAAAAAATAGTTGAACAAAAAAATATAATAATGATTTTAAAGAAAAATTTGAAGTGATTTTAAATTAACTGGCGCACTAAATGTTGGTCTTATTTTTGATTCTGATTGTTTTTAATTGAATAAATTATTATTTTCGAAATAAATTTCTTTAGGCCCGTGCGCACATTGAAGGAATTGTTTTGGTATATCATTGGTAACTAAAAGCTCACTTTTATTAGTTCCGGCCTCTGATATCATATTGGCCATTTAAAGTATTTAATGATCACTTAATTAAGTTGACCTAAATGTTATGTTATAAAATTACATAGGTGTAGTAATACTCGAAAATGTTTTTTAAATGTACTTAAATCATTTGATTTATCTAAAGTACTTAATTGCCAATATTTTATTATTTACGTCAGGGCACATATTACTTTGGATTAGAATAAACTATAGAGGGTAAGGGTTGTTATTTGTTTTTGAAGTTTAGGATTGAGAATAAGTGTTAAATCATATAATGGTCAAAGAATGATGATTAAATCATATGATGGTTTTTATGTTAATATTAATAATTAATCCTAGAATTTAATCATTATTTATTTATTTATTTATTTATTTAAATTCTAATAATCATTATTAAAATTGTAATTTATCATTAATTTCGTCTGAACATTGCATACTTTCAGGAGAAAAAAAATTCCCTAGGGTCAGGTCTTGACAACAATTTTAATAGTTTTCATATTCAATTTAATTAAATTTTAATATGGAGCCAAGCATTTGGCTAATTAATAGAGAGAGTGCAGATTCGATTCCATTAGGAATAAATTTTAATTAAAAAAAATTATTAAAAAATCTCCCTATATAATTTATATATAAAATACAAAATCTCCTTGGTTACCAATTAAAATATTGTAAATACAGCTGATAGTGTTAATAATATTTGAAAATCTAAATATTAAATATAAGGAAATAAATAAATAAATAAATTTTGATACCTAGTTTACTTTAATTAAATTTAGGGTGCGTTTATATTAGACCTACGATAAGTGAAAAGAGCTTTGATAAGAGCATAGTGTTAAGAGCATACTTATTAAATTTAAATAATGTAGAACAATGTAAATTTTCTAAAGTACTGAGAATGACTACAAAAAAATCAATAAAAGAAAATATAAGGTTACCAATTTACATTGTTCAAGCGGAACCACAAAGTTCAATTAACAATATTCTTAATATAAAATATTTGGACCATCAGATAATAAAATGGGAGAAATTAAAAAAACCAACTATTACACAATGCAAAAGATGTCAACGATTTAACCACTCGGCTTATAATTGCAACATGGAATTGAAATGCGTAAAATGTGGCGGTAACCACTTACCAGCAAACTGCACTATTAAAAAAGAAAGCCCAGCAGAAATATTATTTTGTACTTTGTGCAAGTCATATGGTCACCCTGCATCTTACACAAAATGCCCAGAAAAAAAATAAATGATATTGAGATAAGTAAGTAAAATAAAATAAAAAAACAAGTAAAGAAACAGTCAGTCGGTGCAACCGACTTAGAAATACCCTACACCTATTTGGTTCAAATTTAAGGACATATCCATAAGTCATTTTAACACCATAGAAGCTGTTATTAATTTGATCGTAAGACATAGCTAACCAAATTAACTGTATAATACTAAAAACATTTTCTAATTACCCTATCTATTAAAAAATACTACAAATTCTTACTAATTTATCTATTTAAAAATATTAAAAAACAAACAAACTTGAAATAAATGAAAATATATTTATTCCAATTCAATTACAAAATGAAAAAATTCTAATTATTAAATTTTGTGATAAAAAGATAATCAAAGCATAATATATTTAATAATCCAAATTTTTAAAAATTGCAATTATTTTAAATGGTTAGTTTATATACCTAATAGAAAAGCTTATAAACGCAAAATATGCAATAAATGTATTTCTAAAATACAATTAAAAATTTACACCTTTTCATATAATTCATTTAAATATAAAAATAAATTTTACATAAATGCAGCAAGTACCTTTGAACATAGCTGAACCACTACAATTAAGTCTAGATTTCGGAGCAACATAGGACATAGGAAATATATTCTTTGGCTTCGAAATTAAACTCGACCACAACCAATTCCCATGGTACATTCATTACTAGTAACCTACTGTTAAATTTCATCAAAATACCGGCATTATTTTTTGAGTTATGGTGTTTGTAAGATATATGTTTGTTAGTCCTTGAACTTTTCAAGAGTTCCAGGACCCGAAATTATGGTACGATTTCGCCCATATGCAGTCCCGTCATACTTTCAATACTAGTTAACCCTTGTACACAATTGGAACGCTCTATCTTAATTTTAAGTTACTAGTTTTATTAATTTCGATGATAAGCTTTTACACATTGGGGGGTCTAAGAGAGGTTCTGAACCACCACTCTAATTGATCCCAAATTAGGGGGGCACGCAAGAAATAGTAAAGAACACCCTTGTGGCAAATTGGAAGCTTCTACATTTGTTTCAAGTTACTATCTTTATTAATTTCGAAAATATGCTTTAAGGGCCTAAGAACTGAGTGGCTGGTCCCCGATCCACTACTCCAATGTGGCCCAAATTTCAAAGACACTTACGAAATAGGAAGGGACACCCTTTTTGAAGATTTTATATTGTTTATCGTTGAACAAAGCGACGATCTAATATAAACACTTCTTTTAAAAACTGGTATGCTCTTATTGATACTCTTGTCACTTATCGCAACTCCGATATAAAAGCACCCTTAAAAACAATTTTCAATAGATAGCGGTAAAATTTTGAGTTACTCTCATTTATTTCTCTTCTCTCTTACTTTACACTTAACTTTAGTTGAGACGAGGAAGATTATAGTTGCCCTTGTCAACTTTTAGATACCCGTGCATACCCACTATGGTGTATAAAATAACCGTAATTTACTTCCCTTATACATTTAACTCATTACTCCATAATTTAGACGTAAAAAAAAAAAAAAAAAAATTAACAAAAAAAAAAAAAAAAAACACAAAACAAAAAACAAAATTTTCATTCATTGCTTTAGCTAACTTTAGCTTAAATAAAAAAAAAAAAAACAAATAAAAAAAAAAAACAAAAAAAAAAAAATGGCCCACCCTAAAATTCCGATGGTCCGAGTGATGTCCAACTTTGCCAACTAACTTGCCCTATTACTTTACCTGCCCAATTTTAATTTTAACCTTATAGCTTCATTAGATTCACAGTTATTGAATCGAAAACTTTGTATGGCAGCCCCCCAAAATGGGGCCGAAACATTTAGAAACATCATATAAGTTCTCGATTCATTATATAAATAACTGTGTGTAATTTTTATCGTCGTAGTATAATTAGTTTTGTAGAAATTCATATTGGTGCAAAGAAGTTGTATGGCAGCCCCCCGAAAATGGGGCCCTAACATTTTGTAACTTCATATAAGTGCTCGATTCATTATATTACTAACCGTGTGTAATTTTCAGCCTCGTAGTATAATTAGTTTTGAAGAAATTCATATTGGTGCAAAGAAGTTGTATGGCAGCCCCCCGAAAATGGGGCCCTAACAATTTGAAACTTCATATAAGTGCTCGATTCATTATATAATTAACCGTGTGTAATTTTTAGCCTCGTAGTATAATTAGTTTTGAAGAAATTCATACTGGTGCAAAGAAGTTGTATGGCAGCCCCCTGAAAATGGGGCCCTAACATTTTGAAACTTCATATAAGTGCACGATTCATTATATAACTAACCGTGTGTAATTTTCATCTGCGTAGTATAATTAGTTTTGAAGAAATTCATATTGGTGCAAAGAAGTTGTATGGCAGCCCCCCGAAAATGGGGCCCTAACATTTTGAAACTTCATATAAGTGCCGGAGTCATTATAAAACTAACCGTGTGTAATTTTCATCCTCGTAGTATAATTAGTTTTGAAGAAATTCATATTGGTGCAAAAAAGTTGTATGGCAGCTCCTCGAAGCCTTGGTCCGATTTTAACCAAAAACAATAGGGAACCTACAAATTGTCTAAAAATTACTTTGTTAAAGTTTCAGAACTCTAGCTCTTATAGTTTTTGAGTTATCGTGCTGACGGACGGACGGACGGACGGACGGACACACATAGCTAGATCGATTCACTTTTCGATGCTGATTCGATACGTACCCTTGACACTATATCTAGCTCTTATATTTCGATGCGTTACAAACGGAGGAGTAATTTTAATATACCCGATGTTCATATATGTATGCACGGGTATAAAAAGGTAAGAAACAAAAAAAATATCGAACAAAATGGCGTCTCCATAATTATTTCTAATTAAAAAGAAACTCTATGAAAAATAAAAAAAAAGCAGAAAGATATCATTTCTACGGAATCAATATAGCAACAATGATGGTGATAATAAAAAGTAAAACACAAAATTTCCTTGAAAATTTTCTTAAAAAAAAAAACAACAACAAAAAATTTGAAAGAAAAATTAAAAAAAATTTTAAATGAGTATTTAAATTTCCCACTTGAATAATTATGGTTTTTTTCGGTACACAAGGAATCATTAAATTTATAACCATTTTGTGCCTTCGGTATTTGGTAAGAAAAAGTCAAATAATTTTATTAAAAAAGTTAATATATATTATAATGATTTATAATATCTTAGGAGTGGCCAGATCTGTTAAATATTAAGTTGTATATAGTGAAACAAAATCATTAACTTTGAATTTACTTATCTAATAAAAAATACTTATTTTAGATGAGTATCACAATGAAAGACCTTTTTAAGACCTATTAAAATGAAATGACAGATCATATTTTTAATTTGTTAGAAATATTCACTAATTTAATGATAGTGTCACATGCTTGTATAAAATTGAGTCAAATTATACTTTAGTACAATTTTACAATTCTAAGTATAATTACTTGATACTCATTATTTTGTAAAGTACCAGTATGAATTTACCAGTATGGTGAGTGTATAATTTTAATATACTTACAAAGTTTAAATAACTTCAGTTTTATGGATCCAATCGAATATTTGAAAAATACTTGAAGGCTTGGTACTTACTTAAGTATTTTTTGGAATTTAAATTTTCAAATGTAAGTATTCAAAAAAAATTACAAAAGTAATTAAACTCAAAATTTAGTTATTTTCTGGCAATTACAAGTATTTTTACTTGATTCTTTTACTTATATCTAAAAGTATCGAAATCATACTAATGATAGTTTTTGACGAAAGGATGAGAATTAGGATTAAATGGTACTGGTAATTGTACTGACACTTGAAATATTTGAAGATATGAAAGTGCATCATTGTTTGGCAAATTAGAATGAAAATTGTACTTCTTCTTTAATTAATATTAAAAATATTTTAAAACTCATCTAATTCATTCGTAATAATATCATGGTAAATATGGTCACTTTATATATTCGAAACGCTTTATTTATATCGTTGTAGATATGGTCACTTTATTTATTATACGAAATTAGATACACTTAAATAAAAAAAAAAATAAAAATGGAGACTATTAATAAAAACTTTGGTATTTTAACCCTTTATATTAAAATCTCTTTTTAATGTTTATTAATATTATGTAAAACCTTTGTTTACGAAAGAATTGACTTTTTATGGTTTTAGACATAAAACTTTTTTATATTATACTTGTATTACATTTTTCATTGGTTTACAGATTTATGGTATGAATAGCAACAGATGAAACACTTTGTTTTTCTGGATTTACTCTGTTTTAATATTTAGTTTTGTGATTAATTCACTATTGTGTGTTGTTAATTTTTAATGTTATTATATTGTTTTTAAATTTTGTGGCATAAAAACTGTATTAAAAAATTAAAGAGTATTAATTAGTACAGAATGGAAGTGGTCTTATAATTTTTTGTAATTATAATAGATTAAAGCGACAATACAATATACTTGGAGATTCTACGCGTCTCAAATTAAACAAAAAACTGTTTTGGTTCCAGTTTTTATAGCCAAGTTATAATTCAAACTAGTTTTTTTCTCCTGATATTCTTCATATCTATAAAATGTATTTTTGAACAATATTTTAAATTTACATAATAATGTAATCTGCTGCCTGCGCATATTTAGGCTGAAATTTCATAAACTTCGCACGTCAAATTCATACGTGTACCATGTAATATTATGCAAATAGATCTTGTGTTAATCTACCTTATGTAAGTTTTGAATTTGATAAAATGTTGGGGTCGTTAGTTCAAATCCCTTCTTGGTGAATTTTTTTTTTAATTTCATTTAATATTTTTTTTTTTTTTTATTTAATACGTACCTACTTGTTTAAATTTTTATACCCTACACCTATAGAATAGGTAAAGGGGTATATTAACTTTGGTATGGTGTTTGTAACCACCTAAAGGAAGCGAGCTAGATATGGAAAAGTATATATATTTGTGATCAGCGTGACCGCCTTAGTCGATATAGCCATGTCCGTCCGTCCGTCCGTCCGTAGGCACGATAACTCAAAAAATAATGGAGCTATCTTGATGAAATTTTAACTGTAGGTTACTAGGACTGAAAGTACGGCGGGGATTGCATATGGGCGAAATCGGCCCATGGGTTCGGATTCTGGACCTTTTAATCGGTTTCAGGGCTAACGAACAAATATAAAAAATCACGATTACTCAACAACTAATGACGCTATCTTCATCAAATTTGTGCTGTAGGTTACTAGTAATGAAACTACTTCGGGAATTGCGTAAGGTCGGGATTGGACCATGGGTTTGGAACCTAGAACTTTTTGATCGAATTTAGGCCAAACGAGCATAATTCCGAAACCAATGAAGATAGAACCTCCAAATTTAGTATCAGGGTGTCCCTTCCTATTTCCTAAGTGTCTTGTGAATTTGGGTCCCATTGGAGTAGTGGGTCGGGGACCAGCCACACATTTCCGAAGACCTTAAAGCATATCTTTAAAATTAATAAAGATAACAACTTGAAAAAATGTAGAAGCTTCCAATTTGCCACAAGGGTGTTCTTTACTATCTCTTGCGTGTTCCCCTAATTTGGGATCAATTGGAGTGGTGGTTCTGTACCCCTCTCAGACCTCCCAAGTTTTAAAGGCTTATAATCGAAATTACTAAAAATAGTTATTTAAAATTAGGATAGACCGTTCAAATTGTGTACAAGGTTTAACTAGTACTATAAGTACAGCGACTATATAAGGGCGAAATCAGCCCAACGGTTCGGATTCCGGACCTTTTAATCGATGTCAGGGCTAAGGAACATATATAAAATATCACGATAACTCAACAACTAATTAGGCTATCTTCATCAAATTTGTGCTGTAGGTTATTGGCAGCGAAACTACGGCGGTGATTACGTACGGTGAGGATTGGACAATGGGTTCGGAACTTAGAACTTTTTGATCGAATTTAGGCCAAACGAGCATAATTCCGAAACCAATGAAGATAGAACCTCCAAATTTGGTATCAGGGTGTCCCTTCCTATTTCGTAAGTGTCTTTGAAATTTGGGTCCCATTGGAGTAGTGGATCGGGGACCAGCCACTCAGTTCTTAGGCCCTTAAAGCATATTTTCGAAATTAATATAGATAGTAACTTGAAACAAATGTAGAAGCTTCCAATTTGCCACAAGGGTGTTCTTTACTATTTCTTGCGTGCCCCCCTAATTTGGGATCAATTGGAGTGGTGGTTCAGAACCTCTCTTAGACCCCCCAATGTGTAAAAGCTTATCATCGAAATTAATAAAACTAGTAACTTAAAATTAAGATAGAGCGTTCCAATTGTGTACAAGGGTTAACTAGTATTGAAAGTATGACGGGACTACATATGGGCGAAATCGTACCATAATTTCGGGTCCTGGAACCCTTGAAAAGTTCAAGGACTAACAAACATATATCTTACAAACACCATAACTCAAAAAATAATGCCGGTATTTTTGATGAAATTTAACAGTAGGTTACTAGTAATGAAAGTACCATGGGAATTGGTTGTGTGTTGGTTGTGGTCGAGTTTAATTTCGAAGCCAAAGAATATATTTCCTATGTCCTATGTGTCTCCGAAATCTAGACTTAATTGTAGTGGTTCAGCTATGTTCAAAGGTACTTGCTGCATTTATGTAAAATTTATTTTTATATTTAAATGAATTATATGAAAAGGTGTAAATTTTTAATTGTATTTTAGAAATACATTTATTGCATATTTTGCGTTTATAAGCTTTTCTATTAGGTATATAAACTAACCATTTAAAATAATTGCAATTTTTAAAAATTTGGATTATTAAATATATTATGCTTTGATTATCTTTTTATCACAAAATTTAATAATTAGAATTTTTTCATTTTGTAATTGAATTGGAATAAATATATTTTCATTTATTTCAAGTTTGTTTGTTTTTTAATATTTTTAAATAGATAAATTAGTAAGAATTTGTAGTATTTTTTAATAGATAGGGTAATTAGAAAATGTTTTTAGTATTATACAGTTAATTTGGTTAGCTATGTCTTACGATCAAATTAATAACAGCTTCTATGGTGTTAAAATGACTTATGGATATGTCCTTAAATTTGAACCAAATAGGTGTAGGGTATTTCTAAGTCGGTTGCACCGACTGACTGTTTCTTTACTTGTTTTAAAATAAATTTGAAAAATTTTTATAAATTTATTTTGTTTCAATAATGACCTATTTCTCCATCTTTTAATTTTTGTATACATATTTTTAAAAAATGTTGCTAAGCTATGGATATTTTACAACCTTCGTTTAGATTGAAATCGAAATACTTATTTGTTGCCAACATTCTAGAATGTACCTACTCAACATGCTTAATCATTACCCTATTTTTATGTGTATATAAAACTCTATGAAATTAATGCTGAGTTTTGAATTGAGTTTTGCATTATATAATGCAAATTATCAAATTATAAAACAAACAAGTGATGAAAAAAACCAAAGGTTTTTAAAAAAGCACATTTTCAAAATAATATAGTGTTTCATACTAAGTATTTTATCGGAATATAATGTTGAAGTTTCAATATTAACGTTTAATTTAGGAAATATATACGTTGGTGACTAAGTTACTGCTTACCTATAAAAACATTAAATTTTTAATTTATAAGTCCTAATAGCCCCTCTATGGGGAAGGTTCCCAAATTTCTCAAGGATATAATCCTCACTACTCCCCTTCCCCCAAACTTTTTTAGGCTCTAGGAATTAAATTGTGAATTCCACCAAAATTTGGAATTTTACTTAGAATTTTACTATTTAGGCAAAAATAGTTAAAACTGAGAGACACTTTCTTCAATTTAAAGAAACCCTTTTAAATTTAAGAAAATCTTTTAACATATGTTAAAATATAATGTTGGACCTTTAAATTTTGTATATTAAGGAAAAAATATTTAAACAGGTATTCAAGTTGTAGGTGTTTAAAAATAGCTAAATTTCAATTTTCGAGCCCTTATAGCTCCTAAACATGGGACTTGACAAAAAAATTTTGTCAACCGACTCCTACTAATTTTTAAATATCTAACTTCTCCCCATTTCAAGACCCTAGCTTGAACCGTTTAGAAGATATGTATGACCAAAAATTTTGCAAAAATTGAGTTTTGCGTAATGTTAAATTTTAGTACCGTATGGCAACCCTAAACATTTGCCTTTTAAAATTTTATAAAGTTTATAAAGCCAGCTATCCGTTTTTAAATTGAAAATATATCTAACACAACTCTTGTTATAATAATTTAAATATAAAGCTTTTTCCAACTTTGGGGGGCTGTAGCCCCGTAACAGGTGGGGCTACAGAAAAAAATTCTTCTACAAAATAATTTTTTTTGCAATACCTATCCATGTTTAAAATTTTTTTACTCTATTTAAAACGGTGAAAAAGTTTTTGTAAACATACGGACGGACGGACAGAGTGAAGCTATATTGGCATATTTTTACAAAATTTTTTGAAAATGTGCTAAAAAAAATATATATATCTTATAAAAAATATATTTCAAAAAAATATATTTTGTTTGATTTTTATGGTGCATTTCATTTGGCTTCATTTCAGGGATGAAGGAAACTTTGAAACTGCTTTGATCACATTGCTTGGTTTATTTACTTTTCAAAGCAAAGCAAGCAACGCAATAAAGGGTCTTTGCTGTACATTGGGCCTTCGCCGTTATTTCAGATTTTCGCTGAAAATCAGGAAGACTTACTTTAGTACAGAAATGTTTCTATCAAGCATAGCCCTAATTTTTAATATCAAAAACTTTTACTATTTCTATGAAATTTCCAGAAAATGCTCTGTGAGTTATAAACACTGAAATTAACACTATTTCATAAACATTTAAATAATTTTAAATTCACAAAAAAAAATTATTTTATTTTATAACAAAATATTTTTTGGCCTGTCTCTGATAATTTATGATATTTTATTTTCTAAACATCCAACAACACATCCAACATTTATAATTTATTTTTTTATAATTGAAAACATCCAACAAAACACATTTATTTGAGTGCGTTTGTTACACCTCATTTCCTGGACAAATATAAAAATAATTATTTTAATATACATTTATTTTAAATCCTTTTCATAAATGTTACATATAAAAAAAGCGTTTTATTTGAAGTCTAAC
Source organism: Dolichopus griseipennis (assembly GCA_963082915.1). NCBI lineage: Eukaryota > Metazoa > Arthropoda > Insecta > Diptera > Dolichopodidae > Dolichopus > Dolichopus griseipennis. The sequence goes on from OY720441.1 coordinate 359,977,923, forward strand.
ATAAGGTTCACCTGACCTCGGATTCATAAAAATTCAACTTGAAACAAACCATTTACACTGATGATATATTTTATTATATTAATATACAAAATTTGACTGAACTAATTCAAATAAGATTACTTAAATATGTCAGGGGTCATCTTAAGGATTATAAATCCTTAGTGAACAGACAGTTATTATTGATTTGAAATAACAAGTCAAGGTTTATTTATTTAAAAATTTTTTAACTTTGGAGTTTGATTTTAGTTTTTGAATTCAAAAGGTCAATTTCTTTTCAAATAAAACTGATCCAATGAATTTTTAAAATATAAATCTTATTTATTTGTCCCATAATAATCTAAAGTTTGTATTAATGATTTGATCATTCTTATTGTCATGAAGAATAATTTTCACAAAATTTTATTTATTTAAGAAAATTTTGGAATATCGTAAAATGGTTACTAAAGAAAATAATGTCTATAAAATTTTTAGTGTCATACGACTAAATTATATTTATAAATTTATAAAATCATCATAAAATAATTTGAACATGATTCATTTGAATTTAATGCAAAAGATATTTTGAAATTTAATCTTTAACATTTCTTCTTAGAAATTCTAAATATAAAAATTCATTTAACTGAAAATTGTAATCCTTTTAAAATAATTATCGATATTTCAATTGAAAGATTTTATTTTAAGAATCCAACAAATTGAAATTTACACCAGCAAATAAATTAATGAAACGTACTTATTTAATTCACCATAATAATATATACTGTTTTCATTATATTTAATTATATCTCTGTCTCTTTTTAATACAATATACAAATTGATATTATTATGAAAAAAAATAAATCACATCTGTCAAATTAATATTCTTTCAAAGTTTTTTTCATTCACAATATATTAATAAAGTCAAAATGAAAGTGAGGTAAAGGTATTTTAAGATTCTGTAAAGGCTTTTATTTATTTGTAATGATATTGAATAGCTATGAAATAATTTGATTGGAAGTACATACTTATAAAAAACTTACTCATAATGAGTTGAAAAATTATTTCTAATTTTGTTTCTGTTTCTATTGGCTTGTGGCTCATAAAGTGTTCATGCATTATTAGATTTTTTTTGGAAAATTTTTATTTCAACTTTCAATTGATAACCTTCATCAATTTCTGCTTGTTTAAGCTTCTTCGATGTTTGCTTCAATTTCTTTAAGCTTCTTCAATTTCTGCGAGCAAAGGTTTGAGTACCTAAGTACGATGACATTCGTTTTTGTGAAACAAAAGCTAATTAAATTAAATGATGGGCAATGTTAATTTTGTAATACTGAAATATGAAGCAATTGATTTCTATAAAATGGTAACTATAGCTATAGATAGGAAGAAAGATCCATAAAATACACAAAATAATTTTAATTCAAGTTTTATAACTCACATTTTGAAAAACAAGTGATGAAAAAAAACCAAGGGTTTTTAAAAAAGCACATTTTCAAATTAATATTGTATTACATACTGAGTTTAACTTTGGAAATATTTACTTGGATATAGTTACTGCTTAATTATAAAATTTACTGCTAACAGTAAAGTTTTTATTTTAAAGTTGTTATAGCCCTTCAATGGGGAAAGTTGCCAAGTTTCTCAAGGATCTAACTTCCCCCCCTCCGTCCCCCTCCATATTTTTAGGTTCTAGGAATTAAATTGTGAATTCCACAAAAATTTGAAATTTTACTTAGAATTATACAATCTAAGCAAAAATGGATAAAACTGAGAGACACTTTCTTCAATTTAAGGAACCGCTTTTAAATTTAAGAAAAACCATTAACATATGTTAAAATATAATGTTGGGCCTTTAAATTTAGTATATTAATAAAAAAAATTGGACAGGTATTCAAGTTACAGGTGCTTAAAAATAGCAAAATTTCAATTTTCGAGCCCTTATAGCTCAGAACTCTTGTTATAACAATTTAAATGTAGGGTTTCTATTCTGCTATTTCGGACTATTAGACTTTAATAACTACAAATTGGGTATAAAATTTTCAAATAAAATTTATCAGAAAATTTTGATATATGTATTTCAATTGGCCTGTATTTTCTTTACTCACTCTCCTGTTATAAAACTGTTGAAAGAATGAGAAAATTTAAAAAAAAAAAAAGGATAGATTATGAGAAATCTAAAAGCGGAGAAGTATTTAGTTATGCAGTGATTAGATTGCCAACTTTTCATTTGGCTCGGGGTTCGATTTCCGGTAAAAATGAAAAAAACTTTTATCTGGTTTTTGAAATCGACTCAGCCACCATTTGCCATTGGCTTCAAATTATTAGTATATAAAAAAATATACAAAAAATGAAATTATAAACAAATAATTTAATTTAATAATATAACTCACAGATATGGACAATATATTACAATATATAACAAATAGAATTGTATCCAATAAAAATCTAAGACGTTGCTACATGCCTAATACTATCTCATGTTTAAATTGTATGTGGAATTCATTTAGACCAATCCTAATAACAAGAATATAATATGAGCCTTCTGTTCCAACATGCACCTATAGTATAGACAGGTTTATTAGCCAGCTAATAATTGAACAGTAAGCACTAACAAAAAATAATTCTTTTGAAGAGTAGATTTTAGATACTCAGTTTAACATCACACTAAGTTATTTCATAGTTATATAAGCAGAGAAATATTTTTCTAGGTCCTCATGAAAGTTATCAAGGGCAATATTCTCTTCTATTTTTATGCTCTAATATAGTTTTATACCAATAAACTGACAAACAGATGAACAATCTTACATACAGCTACCCTTAACTCAGCTCAGAATTATATTCGGCAAAATAATATATTACAAAATATTTCATTATCATCTATGTCTCCTTTAGTTCTTCATAATAGTTTGGAAAATATATAATTCGAACCACATTAGTACTAATAAAAATATATGAACTATTTAAAAACCATATTTTGTGGTTACACAAATATTATTTTCCAATCAAAAATCAAATTCTTAACAATATTTTTTGGTAAATAATTCATTTCCTTTACAAAGAAGATAATTTTATTAAAAATATTGTATTCCTCATTTGAAATGAAATTTATTCATTTATTATCCTGCTGTAAAGGACATAAAAAAAACAAAAACAAACAAAACACGAAAAAATATTGTATTATATGTATAATTTTACTTCTCGTCTCAAAATGATTTGCTACACTTCAATTTGCAGCCTATTTACATAATCATAGTTTTCTTTTCTATTTAATACCATATTTTTCTTTCCTATACATCCCCTTCCCTCTCGGGCTCCTCCGACCCTTAAAAATTCCAATTTAGTTATTTTATACCAAATATTCTCCTACACAGACCTAACAATTTTTTTAAATCACGTACAAATTTATAATAAAATGCCTAGAAGCAAATTGATAAATAAAAATCCAAAAAAAAAAAAACAAGGAAGAGTGTAGTAGAGTTGACTGTGTCAACTCTGAGATATCCGTATAACTGTAATTTCGACAATATAACATTCGACAGCTTTTCGAATCTCTTCCGCGACATCAACTTTATTTTATTCACCCCTTCGCCATCAAAGTTAAATACTACTATTGACAAAATTTCAATTATCCAGCTTTGCTTAGCTCCTTTATTTTTTGAGTTATCGTGCGGACGGACGAGCGGCGGACGATCGTGCGGACGGACGATAGACGAACGAACATACATAGCTAAATCGGTTTATTTTTCGAGTGTGATTCGATCCATATCTTTAAGTCTATATCTACCTCTTTCCTTCTCTGCGTCACAAACGGAATGGCAAATTTAGTACACCGTTTTGACTTATAGTCATATGGGTATAAAATGTTGGACCACATTGATATTAACACAATGGGCACTTTAGTCAATAGATTTTTTCAATTTCTTCTAACTTTTTATCGAGTTTTACCTCTGTAATCTGTAACAAATTATCAAAATTTTTCAGAGCAAAAGATTCAAATGCTGCTTAGAGTGTTGGGAAGTCGTTGCTAGTGAATTACAAAATTTTTTATTCCTTGAATAAGATATATAAGTTCTTATTATGTTCGTATAAAGCACAGAATTTTGATAACATTATGTAAAAGATTTAAATACTTGTTAGGAAGAGGAGATGGAGGTGGTGTACAAAAAAATTTAGGAGATAGAAAAATTTCATTTTATTTTTTCCAAGAAATTCATTTTCAATTCATAGTTGGCTACACATTAATACTGACAGAAGTTGAATTTATGCTTTGATTTACAAAAGCAACTGGTTTTTATTTTGATTTTTTTCTTCTTATATACCATATATTATGTAAATGCTATTTGGTTAGATTCAGTATTTCTAGGAATTTTAAAATTTTTTCTAAAATATTTTAGATAGAAAGGAAAAAAATAATTCAAATTAAAGAAGATTGGGAGCACTGCAAATGCGCTTGTCTCAAAATCTCGTCTAATAGGAAACTCTGATTCTGATTTTCAAAAGACTTTAAAGTTGGATTAAAGAGAGGGTTAAAAACAGTTTTTCTGGAATATTTATATACTTAATTATATATTAAGTACCTGCTATATCCAACTGTATAGAAATTAAGTTGGGGCTAATTTGAGAACTAAGTTGGGCCTCTACTAGTTTGCAATTTTCAGTTTTCATAATTTTACTCTTAAGTCTGTGGCAAGACTAATCAAGCCACATATCAAATAAAAAAAAGAACAATTTTACATTTTTTCACAAAATAGAAAAAAAAACGAGACTTTAGTATAAAAAGATTTTGAGATACAAGAATTCGTACCCAATCCAAAAATGTTTGCTTTCTCTTAATTTTCTTTATTTTTTCTAAGTTTTTCCTATCTCATACTTTCGTATATAAATTCAAGCAAAGAATTGAAATCGGAAAAAAAGGTTGACTAAGTTTGAGTTCGGGCTTTATTTAATTTGGATAATATAGATTGGGTAAGATAATGGTACAGTAAAGTTTTCATATGAAATATACATATCGAAATAGAGGTTTCTTAAGAATGCACTTCTCTATTGTTCAATAAAATTCAATTAAGATATTCAAATTCTACAATGTTTCGGGTTCTAATGCAAGAGATTAGTTTACTATATAATTTTAATATTATAAAAACCAAAGTAAATTATCTTAATAGCTAGTGAGTTTTATGTTAAGTTTTACACCATCTTGAAACCATTTCAACACATGGAGACTTTAATTGGCTTGTTCTTACCTATAGAGATTCTTGGGTGGCTTATAACTGGTTGATTGATTTCATTTTAACAACCGCTTAAATGTGGAAAAGATTCAATTCAATATTTTTATTTCCAAGGATTCATTTTACAAAACTCTCCAGATTAGCATGAAAGCCTGCTCAAGCATTCAATATTCTTCAAATCCATGTCATAACAAAACTTACAATAACTTTTCAGTAATCGAACTATCCTAAATATACTAAGCTCAAACCCCTAAAGTCCTTCCATATTATCATCCTTGAAACTAAACTGTAGATTTGTATCACAGGTTCAACCCTCAAGTTTGGGTTTCCAAAGCTTTCCACTCTTACTTTTAATAAAGCTGTTCCCTCCAAGTATTTCAAATTTAGGTTTATTAATTTTGAAAATCGGAATTTAGAAGATGCAGGAATATCAACTGGAAAACAGTAAAGTTAGAATCAGAGTGGTATACAAAAAGTGGTCTGTATACCAAAAGCAAATCAATAAAAAAACACTTCCGGTTTATTTCGTGTTTTTTTTGGGGTTGTAGAAAACTTATTTTCTTATTTATTTTATTCTTTTATTTCTTAGAAGAAAATACAATCATTCTCAAATGTAGAGTGACTTAAATTATGGAATGGTACCTAAATCCAGATTTTGGTATCTTGTACATAGAGAGTCCTTCCCGGGAATTCCCGCTCGGGATTTCCCGGGAGATTTTTAAAAATTTATTGAAATTTCTCGGGAAAAAAATAATTGTTTGAAAAGGCTAATTTTGCGTTCATTCTCATGCTATTCTGTTTTGAAATGAAACAAAAATAAACGAAACGAAAATATTATCAAACGAAATTTTTGTTCCAGATTTCGTTTCATTTTACTATTATTTTCTTATAGTGTGCTGTGAAATTCTTGCTGTGTGGTAAAAAAAATAATTTATTATGAATTTTGACATAGATTATTAAAAACATATGAAAAAAAAACTTTATTTTCAATATTTTGTGTTTGAGTGTGTACATTATTATTTGCAAAATATTGTATTAAAAAAATTAGGTGTATTTTTCTCTATAGTTATTGATTTTTTTCTTTTATTTGCTAATTTTATTTAATTTTCGGTAGAAATAAATTTATACCCATGGCAGATTCTATATTTCATATAGACATATTTCACAAAAGAAAAAGGAGCTGATAAAGCGAAATGTTTAAAATGTAAAGATAAATTTTTAAGTTGCAAGGGATCGTCAACTAGTGGTTTGATAAGGCATTTACAGCATGTTCATAAAATCAATTTGTCGAAACGAAATGCAAATGATGATCAAGTTGCTGGTCCAAGCAAAGTAGTAAAAGTTCAACCTCAACCTTTAATAACATTTTTTACTAAAAAACAATCTATGGCAGAAATAGTAGCAAGACTTACGACAGTTGATGGATTTTCAATCCATTCAATAGCCAAAAGTGAATTTATTCGCCAAGCACTCAATGAGAGACAATATAATTTACCAAAAGGCAAAAGTAATGTTATGAAATTAATTCATGATTTTTATGTGAATTTATTATGTGAATTCATGATTTTTTTTTAAAAATTGTGTTTTTTGCATTTATTTTAAACACTTTTATAAATTTTTCACTCTTTTCACTTTTTTATTTAGTTTTCCCGGGTTTCCCGAGATTCCCGGGAAAATTTATCTAAAATTTCCCGCTTCCCGGGAACAAATATAATCCGGGAAACGTGACTCACTACTTGTACATGTTCTTGATTACAATAGGATTAAAGAGATTATACTCTATTGAATTGGAATATTGATAAAACCACAAAACAATATTGGATTTCCAGAAAATTCCCCTAATAGTTTAAGCTTTTAATTAAATTTTATTAGTGTCTGAGGTCAAAATTCAAGCTATATTTCATGATTATGTGTTTAATAAATCAAATAATACTCTGTTAAGTTTTTGACCTACAATAATTATTTTTTTTATTCCCTATGGCCATAATCAGTGGCACTTTCATTATAAAACATTAGTACAGACGATTCAGGTATTTTGAAGGACAAGGAAGTGTTACGAGCACTTTTTGCTCTCGCCCATAATACAGCTTTGTTAATAATACTAGAACCTAATCTTAACCTCGGATATTAAATTGAACTTTATTTGATAAAGTCCAGAAAAATATTAGGTACTGCTTAAGCATTTTTTTTTGAATTTTTTTTTTTTGGTCCCTCGTTAAACTCTGGGAACCGGTTCTTCTGGAAATCATTATTTAGACTTGACTGAAAAAACAAAGATTTGTAGAGAAATATGATAGTAAGAGAGAATTGGATAATGGATTGCAAGCCCCTTCCACAAGGGCTTTAAAAATGACGAAATTTGTAAAACGAGGCTTCGTAAATGTTTTCGGGTGTTTGTGATTTCAGATTTATTAAAGTCAGTCCAGCTTTGTGGTGTTCACCTCGGCTATTGCACAAAAGTTCAATATTTAAAACACAGAGAGGTATTTGTTATTTGTAGTAAATAGTGTTTAAGAAAATAGTCGGTAATGTTTCTATGGGTTCCTTAAAACCTATTGAATTTTGTGAGCTATGTTGAGTGATACAGTGTTATTTATTATAATAAGGATTGTATAAAGGAAGCCCATAAAGTACCACTCCTCAAACGTCCTACAAACGCAATATAACCGCTAAATAAAATTCAAATTAAATTCAGCTTTCTGATAAGTAAAAAGAAAAACAATTTTAAATATTGTTTTATTTGGACACATAATTTATAGGATATCTTTGCTATAAGATTCAATGATCTGAAAATTTTATAGTAATGAAATTTTTCCATGTTCATGATTTCCATTTAACTTTTTTTTGCATTATTATGTTTTCTATCATTTCAGTTTGTTGTTGTGGTACTTCCTCATTTTTTTTGGGGTTTGTTTTTTGGGATACCGAAGATTTTCGGAAGAAGAATCTATTTGGAAAATAAAATGGCGTGTTTGAAGTTTGTTTAAAAATTGAGATTGTATGCAACAGATTTACATATAAATATATGTATATTTATTTTTCAGGATTTTAAGCTTTAAATAAAAATGAAGAGCAAAAAATTATAATAAAAAAAATGAAGGAAACCTATTTCTTGTTTTTAAGATCGGGATTATGACTTAAAGATTTGTTGGCTTTTTGTAAATTTTTTTTTTATTAAAGTTCTTGTTTAATAGATGCTCTCCTTTTGTTTTTGGGTTTACATTTTAATTCTGGGAAAAACAATCTTAGATAACCAAAAAAAAAACGTGAGAATTTACAAGGTAATAAATTTTAGATTTAAATAGATTGTTGTTTTTCTTGGGGGTGTTGATGAGTTGGGCTTTTTAAAATACTTTGGAATTTAATATTGGTTTTTGTTTTTATCTGGGATTTGGTTCTTATAGTTCTAAAATAATTTTAAATGGTTCCTTTATCAGTTATTTTATTATAATTAGAATTTATTTTAAGATTATATTTAAGATTTTAAGATAATTTAAGCATATATAGGTGGCTGTTAAGTGTTTTATGCTGACACAGATAACTTTTTAATGGAAGGTTGATTTTTAAATAAGAGGGAAGATTTTGTATATATAAATCATTTTGATATAGTATAGTAGGAATAGAGAGGAATAGACGAAGGAAGAATTAGTTCTAATGGATTTTTTAGTTTTATAGGGCCTAAATTTGGACACGAACTGTTGGCCATTTTCATTTGGTAACTGGATATATAGCAAAATTCGTTTCCGAATAGAAGACCTACTTTGAAACTAGAACACTTAACAAATTACTTTACAAGAAGATATTTCGCAGTCTGAGTTATTCGCCTTTTATAAAATGTATATCAGATTTTGAATTAGTAGGAGTAGTTTGATTCAAATGCAGGGTTGCCTCTTTTTCTAGAATATTTATTATGTGGGTATATGTTAGAAGACAAATATCCAAATGTCCAGACATTGAGTATCCAGTTGCTAAATGTCCTTTTGACCTGTTAGCATTTTGATAAATGTTCTTTTGTTAAGTGCCTCTTTTGAGAAATTTCCACTGATCAAATGTCCATTTTTCTTTGTATTAAAAAATTGGATATTACGGAGCAGACATAAAATTATTATTGATGTTTTGTTAGAAGACTACTTGGTTGTTCTTAGAGCATATTAATGAAGTGGAATTGACACATAAAACAGTTGATTGTAGAGGCACTGCTCAATTCCAAATTAGAAAGGGTTTATTGAAAGATAGGAGTACTGCTTGAACAAATTTTCAAACACTAAAGCAATTTCATTCTCCCAGGGAATCATAGCCATGCTCATCCTAGCCTAGCTTAAGTATCACTTGAAAAAGCAATTTTAGAACTATTAAAACTTATATGCACATATTTGAACATTTTCAATAAACTTTTCTAAAGTATAAATTAAGTTATTTTTAACCGTTCATCTACTCACGAATAACAATCTAAATTCATGTTCAAAGTACTACCATACACTTTTGAAAAATTTACTTTCCTCTTTTTTTTTTTTTTAAATATTTTTTAAATCCTTCCAAAATAATTTTGAAAGGATTTAACACACAAATTTTGTCCTCCCTTAATATATCTTATACCTTATATATACTTTACTTTTCATTTTAAAATTTATAACCTCAATTATTTTGTTAACACATTTCCTCATACAGTTCACTGGCAAAATTTCAAGTGAATATGTTGAATTAATTTGTAAAAAAAACTCAAGTGATGAATCTATAGTAAAAATGTATGATTAGGAAGGAAAAAACAAAATGAAAAATTGTCTCAATATTTTAAACTTAATAGCTATGTTTAGAAAGGCTATAATTCATAGTGTATTTTAAGATTCATACTTTTAAAATTGGTTTTTATAAGGACGATTTTTGAAAATTTTTCATTTGACAAAAAACAATTTTAAATGTAAGAGTTACTGTTAATATTTTATAACTATAAGATACCTTACATTTTTTTAAGTTTACTTCGTTCAATTGAAAAACTGGAATAAAATAATAATAAATAATGTTATACTTCTTCAAATAAAATCGAGGTTTTACTGTTATTCTGTTGTACTCGTTTAGTTGCAGTTTTTGATAGCTTTTTAAGGCAGAATTGAGCTCAAATAATTAAACTATCAATCTTAGTTACTAAGATAACTCTCCTCGGAATAACTCATCTTTAAATAGCTATCCAAGGTACCTGATTTTGCTTTGTCTATACTTTTTGAAAATTAAGTTTTTTTATGCATCAGGTTCCATTGTATCAATTCCCATATTTTTTTACCATGTGTGAATGCCACACTTGTCACACATGACCTGAGGTGCTTCCTAGCCCTTTATCTTGAAAATCTTGAAGTGGTCAATAAATTGTTGGATATGTTAGGAAATTAAAATGCTATATTTGTTTATTGGAAGATATGAGTAGCATTTTAATTTCCTAACATATCTAACAATTTATCGTACCACTTCAAGATTTTCAAGAAAAAGGGCTAGGAAGTTGTGAGAGATAGAAATACATATTAAAGTTGCGTTCTTCAACTCATAATAATTATAAGTGAAAAATAACTGTGGGTTATGCTGAAGTTTTGAAAATAATTGCTACTTCCTCAGTTGATATGCTTAATACATAATTAGAAACCTATTCGATGCGCCCTCAGATTTATTTATTAATTTATAATTAGTACCAGGACAATAGAAATATTATTATAGTCGTTTTCTTATTTGACAGTTGGGCTTCTTAAATTAAATACTTTCTATTTATTAATAACTACAATATTAATTACTTTTTTAAATTATATTTGGTAACCATGGAGATTTGTAAAGAAAAATTATTTTTTCAATATTTTTTTTCGATTAAAAAAATAATTTCTCGGATGTGCAATGAAAAAATTCCTAATGAAAATTTATTTATTGTGCAGGAAACTTTATTGAAGTGGATTAGTTTTGCATATGTACTTATTCAAAGGTAAATTCCTATTTAAAAAGTTCAAATTGAAAATTACCTGGAAAATAAATGTTTAAATCAAAAAAAAAATTTAGTTATTTCAATAATAATTTTAGAAGCAATTTTAAAAAACGTTTCTTTTAAAAATAAATTTATTAAATTTTTTTTCCAAACAAAATCCTAGTAGCAAGAAATTACAGATTTTAAAAAAAATCCCACACTTTTTTATATTTCAGTTAATGCACTGGAAATAGTTTTCTCATTCAAATAAAATGAAAATTTTTACTGGTTTCATAATTTATTCAATTTTTAATGAAATTCATCTTCCCTTGCACTTTTTATTCATTTTTTTTTGCATTTACTGAAAACTTCCGCAACATTTATTTGAAATCCAAGCCACATGACTGCTTTTACAAAATATTGCAAGAAATGCAGTTAATAATATGGAATAATTTTTCAGTTTTAATAAAATGTTACAATGTTATAAAATAACAGAAGAATAAAGTATAAGGGAATTTTAACGGAAAAACAAATATAGTAAATTTTTATTAAAAGGAAACGGAAATATAAAAGTATAACAGTAAAATTAATAAATATTTTTTAACATGTCAGTTTTTCATATTAATATTAATTTTCTTTCAGTAAATCACTAAAGTTTTCACATTGCGGGACGTTCGTAAGAAATAGTAGAATTAAAACGCCAGGAGTTATACAATATATTAAACATATTTAATTTTACATGTGATCACTAGTTGGTGTGAAAAGTTCTTTCTTAGGTTTGATCGTAGTAGAAAACTGCAATAATTAGTGCTGCGTTTGGCTTCCAGTTAACTTATTGTGTTTATTACCTTTGAATCAGACAGAATAAACTTCCTTAAGCATTCTTAGCAACTCACTTTCTGAATCAAGATAATTTTTAGATGTTCAATTTGGCCCTAACTAGAGACGTGAATACCTTGGTGACACAGACGTTAGACTGCCGAATTTTCAATCGAGAGGCTTGGCTTCGAATTTTAGTAAAACTGTTTAACTCGAAACAGCTACCATTCGCCAACGGTTTCAAATTAATGACTTAATCAATAATAATTTTTAGTAAACATAAATTATTTATGCAAATAATTTAATTGAACAATATAACTCGCAGATAAAGAAATACACAAATTACAAAAGTTACTATTAATAATCTCAGGCGTTTCTACATGTTATAAGGCCCGGGCCTATCTCAGGTTTAAATTGTATGTATAATTCATTAGCATTAATTTATGTAATAAAAATATAACATGTCCCTCCCGCTTCAACATATTCCTGCAGGCAGACTTATTAGTGTAACAGTTTAGCAGTTAGCGCAAATAAAAACGTAAGAACTTTTGCAATACACAACTATGGATGTACTGTGTTTGCATGATACCTCATACTTATGAGTACCAAACAATGACCGGCATTTTACTTTATAGGTCTGGCAACAATAGTACATGTACAATTTTATATATTTTCGAGTTCCCGGATGGCACTGTAATTTTTAATGTAAATGTGATGTTTATATGAATTACTTTGAAAAATAAAGTATAAGATTTTTTTTTAAAATAACATATTTTTATTCTTGATATTTGATTGAATTCTATTTATAATATTCTAAAAGTATATTCTGTTGCACAACATGTGGGTGGTGAATCGATGTTTTAGTTCTAATATTATTCAAATAAATTAACATTAAACATAATCAAATCGAAAGTGGATGTAAATGCAAATTAAAATAAAAACCAATAAATTCAACATACAAATACCTAATTTTTATTTTAACATGAACTGTAAATATATATTAATCCAAAAGATGCATTGAAGCTATATTTAAATATTATATAAATATTTGCATCGTAAACAAATTTAAAATATCTCCAAAATGTACAAATTTGTATTTAAAATTTTGTGATTGGAAATTTTCTTTAATTATTTACATAACCTACAATTTTCAATAGAAATTTGTTATTCGTTATTTGTCAGAATTTAAAAACAAAAAAGTGCAGTTATTCTTCGTTAACTGTCAAAACATTCTTGTCAAAAGAATTCAATAAAATATCAACTAAAACTTTGACATTTCAGAAAAAAATGGCTGATTGTACATTTCAATAATCAGAAACAAATTTAGATTGAAAATTAAGAAAAATAAATTTGAAATGAATTTTTAAAATATGAAAGTTTTTACAAAATTCTTTTTTAATCCTTTTATTATTTTTTTAATTCGAAATTTTTTGCATTTCATGAAAAAGTGTAAAAAAATTTTTTAAGAAATAAATATTGAAACTATTTGATTGAAATTTTTCAAAATTCTTTAATTTTAATATATTTCAATCAATAGTAAATTTAGAGAGAAAGTTCTATTGAAGTCTTTTGTTTTTTTAAAATAAAAGTTAATAAAATATTAATTAAAAATCACAGTGGATACATCGAATATTTTACAAAAAATATCAAGACATTATATCTGTATTTAAGGTTACCAGATTCCACAATTTTCTTTGCTCATATACAGATGTTCCAGAATAATATTAATTTATTTTCTGTACTATATATATCGGAAAGGATTATTGGAATTTTGAAAGAGTTTGAGAAAAATCACTATTCTGATAAACAGAGGCAGGAAATACTTTGAATATTTGATACGCTGGCTCACAGGCTATACAAAATGTGAACATCTGCTATTAAAAAATTACAAAATATAGAATAGAATAAATTTTTCTGAAAATAACTTAAAATATAGTCCACTTTCAATTTAATTAGACAAGATAATAAAGATTCTCATAAATACCAATTCTAATTTTCGGATTACTATGGGACAAATCATACTTCGGACAAATGAAATACAGGCTCTAAAACGCTCAACTAATTTTAAATTTATGAACGCAGCGTATTTTTATGGCCATTCATGTAATACTTTTTTGACAGCCGTACGTATTGCGCCATAGATTCAGCATTTAATCAAAATATTTTTTTAAAAGTATTTTTGACACATGAGCGAAGAGTTGTCAGGAGATTACAAAACTTGACGAAAAGTTATTTAATTACATATAATATTGTAAAAAATGGATTTAAAATAAGTCACTGAAAGAACAGTACATAAAACTTTTGTGGAAAGGAACATTTAACATTTTTAAAACAATTTATTTTTAAGTAGTACGGTCTTCAAATTTAGAGAAAAGTTTTATATTACGAAAATCGTGTAATACTTAATAATTATATTTTTATAAAAATCATTTGTCAAATTTCAAAATTTAATTTTTTTGATACATGTCAAAATTCAAAAATAGTGTTAATCTTTGAATTTCTAGAAAAAATATTTAATTAAAATTTGATTAAATTCGTTATTGATATTAAATTGGTTTGAAACTTGTGTTTATCTTTACATTTTCAGATCCTCAGATAATGATAGTATTGTTACTAAATAGTATTTATTTATCCGTGGTAAAACTTTAAAATAAACGAATGCTTTCATAAGTTCTTATATTTCCAAACCTTCATATTGAGGAATCCACTACCACTTGCTTCCCAACTTAAATAATTTGGAAATATTCAAGGGATAATTTAACTTATTTCTACTAAGTTCCTAATCGAGTCGTCATTAAAAAGAATTTAAACTTTCCTATCTATTTTCCAGACTACTTATCCTGTAGTCGTCTTACGCAAGTGCCTTGGGTGTTTTCTTCAGTGCTCTGGCTATGGAAGGTAATGGTGTATCAAAAGATTTATGATTCCAAGATTATGATTTCCATCTCTTGGTAAATATCTTAAAATCAACAAGTTTAAGATTCGGGAATCTTAATAATGTCCTTCAATTTTCTTCTAGTCGACTAATCAAAATAAAATAAATTAAAATTTAATAAACTGTCAAATGTCATTTTTATTTTATATTTATCTTTTATTATGTTCAAATTCCTTCCAAAATTTGATATTTTTATATTAACACATTAATAATTCTAATTTAACAAACAAATAAATAAAAAGACAAACTCATAATAATACATAATAATGTTTTCATATTTATGATTTGTTTTTTGATAATTTTTTTTTCTTGTATTTTTATAGATTTTCCCTATTATCAACATCATCTGGACCGAAATTTCAAGCAGCATATCATACTTAAATAGCAACAACAACCACTACAACAACAATATTATTAAATAAACAAAAAAAAAAGTTTATGTGATTTCATTTAGGTTTCAGAATATTATCATTATCATCAACAGCGTCCTAGCTGGCTCCAATATATATATGTATATGTATATATATGTAATATATGGTATATTCATCTAGATAAAATAAGATTATTAATCATCAGACATCAACTATATTTTAACACATTTTTAGATAATAATGAATCATTATTAAGATTTTCATCATAACTAGTACATACATACATGTATAACTAATAAGTAATAACTAATCCTTATTAGTAACATCATTATTATCATTGCCAGATTGTGAAAATATAAACAATTTTTGTTTTATTTTTTATTATATTTGTGTTTGTTTTCATTTGGTATAAGCGTAGTCCTACGTAGAAACAACTAGTCATAATTTTTGAATATTCGAGTATATATATATAAGTATTCATGGATCTGTGAATTTGATTTTGATTAAAATTTTGGTCCAGTGGAAACTCTGCGAACAAAGGCATCAGTTCATTTTAAATTAAATAATAATAATAATAATAATAATAGTAGAAAATCCAAAAAAAAAAAAAAAAATGGGTATTCAAACAACATCAGATGATCATTCGGAAGATGAAAATTATAAAGATGTTCATATACCAGAACATTATTTATTATTAATAGCAGAAGCATTACAAAATGGTGATTTTAATACAACCGGTGATATAAATAGACCAATTTTAAAGGGTAGTATTAGATCATTTTATTGGGTATTTATTATACAATATGTTGTATTAGCTGTTATTGGTATTATAGCAAATTTAGCTATAATTATATATACCCTTTATTATAAATTATTTAAAGATATAACACATGCGTTCATTATTAATTTAAGTATATGTCATGTAGTACAATGTTCAATTGTATTACCAATTACATTAATGGTTATGTTAATACAAAATTGGATATTTGGACAATTTTTATGTTTTTTTTTACCAATGTTACAGGTGAGTTATTAAATATCATAATATATAAGTTTATTTGTTGTTTAATTAATATTTTATAGTATTTTGTTATATTGTAAATATTATTTGTTATTTTGTATGCTTTAATATTATATTTTTATGATTTATTTCAATTTTATGGAATTGTGTTGACTTTATGACATTAATAGTATTGGAAATACTATAATAAATTTTATGATTTTGGTTGACTTTGTAAATGTGTAATTGTATACCATATAGGTGTTATTAATTAAAAACTATCAAGGACGATAATTTCAAAAATGGGAAATTAAATAAATTATAGGTATAATGTTATGGGAATTACAATGAAGCTATTTTTGAAAACGAACGTTGCATTTGGCTAGAAGTACAACCTGTTTCGATGTCTTCAGATATTTTGATTTATCACTAATTTTGTTTGTATCTGACCAATTGCGTTGATGTTTGATGTTGATCTTTTAAACGGAAAGACTTGTGTTTGAGACCCGTTTAGGTCTAATATCTAATCAAAAGTGGTTTTGTAAAATTGTATAGTATGTATATCTTAATAGTTAATAACGTAATATAAAATAAAATTACAAAAATATATAACTCTTGTGTAAAATAATATATAGCGCACAGATTGTAGCATTTGCGTATTCATAATCTTATACAATAACTGTACAACTTAGTGAATATGATAATAAACGAACGATGAAGCCTAATCATAATCGGTTTAATGCATAAAACTTCTCTCAAATATTGCTTTTTTAAATAAAATCTAGAATCTGATGCATAAAAATGTTATGAAAAAGTCAATTTTGAATATGTATTCAAACGAATTAGGGCCCATTGACTTTTTAAATGCTTTATACTCATTATAGAAGTACAAAAGCAATAAAATTTGGTTTGTAGAATTTATGTTTAGACCATGCCTTGTGTTCAATAATTATAGCTCGCATTTGGTATAAATGCTTTATTTGTCAAAAGTAAGGTTTAGTTCGTAGATGGACTAAATCGAGCCACGGGAACGGTTCCCAAACAAAAACTTCAGTCTTATTGAGGTATCTCGTG
Organism: Dolichopus griseipennis; assembly: GCA_963082915.1. Lineage (NCBI taxonomy): Eukaryota > Metazoa > Arthropoda > Insecta > Diptera > Dolichopodidae > Dolichopus > Dolichopus griseipennis. The sequence goes on from OY720441.1 coordinate 359,995,261, forward strand.
ATCTAACCGTCAGAATTTGGTAAAATGGGTGTGTTTTATGGGTGGGTACCTATGATGAATAACTTCATTAATTGATTCTAGTAAAATGGGGTCTCGTGACTGTCAAGTTCTAATAATTCATCAAAATCTCAACCGATTTAATTAAAATATGGTGCGAATTTTTTTTTTTTGCCAAAATACAGAACGTCTCGCAGATGGGCCGGGTTAAGGGGGGTGATCCTCATATAAAATGATGAGACTTTACAATACAAACCACAAAAATAACTTAATTATTAGAAGAGTTTAAATAAAGAAATATAAGTTTCTACCTAAAGAAGAAGACATTCCGAATTTCTCAATTCAAAATTTCCTAAAATTTTTTCTATGTTTTGGGGGTTTTACAATTTTTTTTTGAAAAATTGGCTTATTGTAGGTAAGTTTTTGTCATCAGTCCATTTTTTTCAGACCTGTGCGTTAATTTTGAACAAACATAGTTTTAAAAGATGTAACAGTCTTTAAATTACTTAAATATAGAAGTGTTAAAAGATGTGAATTTGACCATTTTAGATATTTACTGTTGTAGCTTTTCGAAATCTTGGAATTTAAAAAGAAAAATACTGGTGCTAAAGTAATCCGAATCACAGAATAAGAACTATAGTAATTCTTACTGTTTTTAATATCTTTCGTTTTACTTAATTCCCTGTTGTCTTCAGGCCTATAATAATTATTAAATTTTTCTAATTAAAAAAAAAACTAGAAAAACTAAAAAATTAAAAAAAAAAACATAATTAAAATTTCCACATGATTTCATGATGTATAAGATTTCATTTCTAATTTATTTAACTTTGGTGCAAAGAAACCCAGGTTTTTTTATAAATTTTAACAAGTTTTTCTTATTATTTTACACAAAGATTAAAAGGAAAGTACATTCTATTTTTAGGTACCTTAGTAAATATATACATATATACATGTGTAGATTTATACATAGTAAAAACAATCTTCACATTATTACCATGACGATCTTAAATCTTCTTTATTTGATCCATTTCTATTTCATCCCAAAGATAGATTTAAAAAAAATTTATTTGTTATTACGTTCTATGTTAGATAAGTTGAATTCTTATTACTTTGGTTCGGTTTATTATATAACTTTAATAGTTCCGGAGTTTTTTTTATAAGTGTGAATTCTATTTCACCCTTAAGGGGAGTTAAAGGAAGACCATATCTAAATGTATATTAGATTTAAATCTATTGTAATATATTTGTAAACGATATCTATTTTATGCAATCTTAAGGGAATCTTAAGTTTGTAAAATTTAGAACGTGATGGATACAATGCTTTTATAATTTGTATATACCTTACAATAAACTAAACAAATGATCTGTTACAA